>BSBN01000334.1:6000000-6600000 GCA_027924645.1 Cunninghamia lanceolata | reverse complement strand
TCTACAATTTGATGATCCCCTTCAAATACCTGAAAATGAGTAACATTATCTGGTATGCTAGGAACATTTACTGATTCTACAACAAATCTTTTTAATCCTGACAGTGTTAAGGGTTCTAAAGTGCTAGCAGCAACTACTAATGCATCTAGTCTATGGTTCAATTCTCTAGGGATATGCTCTATGTTGAAAGCATCAAATGAATCTATCAAATCCCACACCCTATGCCTATAACAAACCATCTTTTTATAGTTGCATGCATACAATTTCCTTACTTGCCTGACTACTAACTCAGAATCTAAAAACACTGATCATTTTTACCTTTTTCTTGATAGCCACCACAAGTCCATAATTTAAAGCTTCATATTCTACCACATTGTTAGTACAAGAAAACTATAGTCTATATGCTACTAAATATGATTTACCATGAGGATCTATAAGTTCTACACCTGCACCTGCACTTTGTTTCAATTTGGATCACATTTTAGTGTCCACATGCCATCCTTATTCTTTTGACCCTTTACTTTGGCATGTTTTGCTTTTTTCTATCACATGTGAGGTGCTATCTTGTTCATTCATAGGCAATTCATTTTGACTTACTTGTACATTTATCCTTTCAGTTTGTAGATCAGAATGGCAAACACCTTTGTCTTTTGTCTCTTTTTCCAAATCTGGAGTTACTACATTTATGTTGTTCTGAAAGTATCTCTTTGGTTGATTAGGATTAATCTTTACTTCTTGTCGTTCCATCCCCTTTGTGCATTTTATATATTGATACTCAATAATATCCTTGCACATTCCACACTTCTCTTCAAAATGTGTCCTATCATGGACTCTACACATGTTTTTGTACAATTTGCATTAAACTGGAATATTTTGTTCCATGCACTTTTCCATTTCCTGTCTAATGACCTGACTAAAATTATTCATTGCATTATTTTCTTCATAAAAAGAATTTTCATCAGACTCAATGAATAATATTGTTTCCTTACTGACAGGTTTTTCTCTAAAATTCAGCATTAAGATTTCTTCAATTTGTACCCCTTTGTTAGTGACCCTGTAAACACCAAGTTCAATAGAAGCATACAATATTTCATTAGTCCTATTGTATTATGTGATCATGTGTTTCATCTTGGGTTCAACTTCTATCCTGATCTGATTTGGAACACCTCTCCAAGGTAACCACATATGTGAAAAATCAGTGGCCATATATCCATTCAATGTTTTAGACCAGTCTCTACTCAACAACATCCCATAATTTACAGGTATATCTACTACCTGAATGTCAATAAATTGAATCACCCTGGGATTTGAGGCTAACTGCATTTGAATATGCATTAGTTCTCCTATCACATTAACCTCAGTTTTATCCAACTGTGTAACGACTTTGGCAGATTTGGTCGGGGTCAGCCCTAGAGTTTTGCATATCCCTAAAGGCATTACATTAGCTAATGCACCAGAATCTACCATACAGTTGTGTATGTTCTTTCCAAACATTCTAATGGTTAACAAGAAAGGAGGGGCCTCCTTCTTATCTGCATACATTACCACATTAGTGTTAGAAGGTTGTTCAGTTTTCTTACTCTTTTCTTTTGGCTATGAATCCCTACTAGGAACATTCACCTTAGCAGAAACCTCACCTATCACAGATGCATCCAAGGATTTTATGAAAGCATTTCTAACCCCTGGACTTTTCAATAATTCACACAAAGGTATACTAACCTTAATTTTATTTATCTCCTCTGACAAGTTACTCATCAACCTCATTGTTTCTACTATCTCTGTTTTACTTGTTTGGACCTTTTGTGCTACTATTCCATTATTTTCATGATGATTGGCCTTCAGTATAGCAGGATTATTACTAGCGTTCTGGTCTAGGTGAGTATTGAAATTGTTAGGAGTGGAAGTGGTGAAAGGACCTCCTGGCCTAGTGTTATTTCTCAGATTGTAGGTATGGTTTTTATTTGAATGTTGAAAAGCCTATACCTCCTCTGTCTCATACAACACTTCATTATCAGTTTCAAAGGGAAACTAAAATGCATTTAGTACTAAGGCTAATTCTGGATATAGGTTTTCACAAAAATACAGTTCATCCTCTAACAATTGGTTTTCCTCTTCTCTAGTTGCAAAGGTAAAAGTTTCTAGGACTAAAGCAGTATCATATCCTGAGGGCACTATTTCATTACGTTTGGGAATGAGAAACTCAGAAGTAGGAGCCTGTACATCTACATTGAAAATACTTGCTGCCAGATGAAATTGAGGGCAATCTAATTTAGCATGGGCACTGGTATTATGAATTCTAAACCAATTCTTCAATGCTATATTAGCCATTTGAATTCTAACTGTTTGTTTTGCATCCTGGTTATCCAAATTTTCAAATGGAGAAGCTAGAGTGCCATTATTTGGCCCTATGTTCCATGTTTTAGGTGGCATTGGCTAATTATAATTCTTGTTATTGTTACCCTAGGCTCTATTATCTATAGCAAGTCCCTTGTTTTGCATCTATTGTCCTTGATTATGATTCTAATTTTGACTATGATTCTGACCCTGATTAGAACCCTGACCATGGTTATAATTCTGATTATGATTCTGGTTATGGTTGGGGTTGTAGTTTTGATTTTGACACTGGTTATAGTTCTGGTTTTGACTCTGGGTATAGTTCTGGTTATATCCCTGGTTGTTTCTACCATAGAAATTTTTATTTCTCAATTGTGTCATTTCAGTAGTCAATCTTCTCAAATGTGCAATAATTTCTTTGATTTCTTCCCTTTCCTCTTGTGCTTTTGCCACAAATGTATCCTGAGGACATTGAAAGAAAGACTGACCATTACATTGATTATTATTGGTAGTATTACCAGTATAAGGTACTATAGCTTGGATTGGGGCAGGATTATACATAGGTGTGTATGTAGGAACTAGATTTAGCAATGGAGTGTTATGTGTAGGAACTCCATTCCAAGGTTGCATTTGATTTTGTATCCTGGGATTTCCTCCATTGAGAAATGGATTATAAGTTGTCTACCTCATCTCCTGGTTTACAGAGGCTACCTCTTTATAGGCTTTAGATATTGTATCTATGTCAGGCTTTCTTTTGACAAACATAGCAGTTAATGGATCTAAGGCAACATAATACATGGCTATCAATGTATCTGCATTTACTGTGTAAGTAGCTACCAACCTAGGATAGGTTTTTTGAAATCTATCATTAAAATTGTCAATCAATTCTCCCTCACCTCTTTTAATTGTAGCCAATTTATGATATAAGATGGAAGGATTTATTGGTCCCCTAAATCTAAACAAAAATGCTTCCTCCATAAGTGTCTAAGATGAAACATATCCATTAGGCAAGTTAACATACTAGTTAGAAGCCTACTCATTAAAGGTGTAAGGAAACAACCTACACACAACATCTTCATACTCTAACCTGGCCCGAAAGCATGCCTCCTTAAATATCCTAATATGATCTTCTAGATCTTGATGTAATTGGTATTTAGGACATATCTTTTCAGGATTCTTTGGCATCTCGTGATAATTAGTGAACTATATGGGAGAGTTGACATTAAAATAAGCCATTACAGGTACTTGTGCTTAACCTAGACCTATAGGAATACCTGGATTTCTAGGTGGACTTGGATTTCTGGGAGGACTGGGACATCTAGGAGGACTAGGACCTCTGGGAGGACCTGAACCAAGATTTAAAGATCTAAATGAAGAACTATCAAGACTCACAATATTATGGATGTTAAGAGGTGAACTAAGAGGCATTCCAGATGAACTTCTTGTATTTGATATTTGAGGATTCAAAATTAAAGGACCTTTACTCTGCCTCCTATCAGGTAATTGTACAAATATATCTTCTGAACTAGATCTAAACCTAGTCACTTTACTACTGTTATGAGCCAGTTTTACTCAAATTCAACCTTAACTCCAATCAAGCCCTCCTTCTAGCACCAAAAAACTGTTGATGATTATTTTTACACATTCATAACAAAAGTTAAAATTCATAAAATGAACCTAACTGTCTTGAAAGATATGAAGAAATCAATGAAGATTACTTAATCCTAAGTTTCCGTATGGTCAGGTCTTGACCTTGTGGACAGTTCAATAGATTAATATGAAGCTGTAATATGCAAGGGGCCTTACTTGATTTAAGGTGATTGATGACTTACTCGACTCGAATTATGCAAACTGTTGCAAATATCAACAAATTATCTATCTCTTTGCATAAATTTGTTATTGTATCACAAAGCTTTATATGATTTATATTAACACAAGCTTTTCTTTTTTTAAATGTTATAAAGATTGCCAAATATTAACTCAATTGTTCCTATTTCTTTCAAATGTTAGACAATCTCCTTTGAATTTCTGCGTTTAAGCTAAATATTTTAAATGTTTGGGAAAAGTTAGAGAAATTTGAATGAAACATCATTCTACTATAGGATCTAAATGTTCCGTCATACATGTTGTAAGAAGTATAGTAAACCTGATCAAATCAACAAACTAAATCGTTAAATGCGAATGCCCTGAGTATTTTCACGAACATGCATTCAAGATTGCGAGCTTTAAGAGATATTATTTCAAATACAAAGAAGAGCCAGAAGACACTCTGAATATAGATGCAGAATTTTAGATTCATTTATATTCAAAACATAGTCATATATGATTTACAATGTATGAATGACTCTTAGCTTCATTAATCAACTTCACAAAAAACTTACAAGGATTTAAAGATACAATAAGAAAGCTGGACATTCCACGCATTCCTTAGTGCAGACACAAGTAGCCTCCTCTAAACTAAAATACTCCTTCTACTCAAAGTCTTAGAACAAATTACAATTGCTAGCTATTTTCTAAAAAATCCCTGTGTAAGTAATGTATAGGTAGCAAAGTTCCTTATATAGATTTTGAACTTCTCATTGCTATGGCTACAACTCCATCTACGGTTGAGATCCTTCTATTATAAATCAACGGTGTACATTCATCTCCAACCGTCTGTCAAAATATCTAAATGGCATCTTTTCCCTCTCAAAGGATGCTGTTGGAATCTTTCAACAAATTAGATTCGCCTTCTTCATTGACTTTCTCTCGCTGATACTTTTTATTTGACTTCTTCTCAAAACCATTGCTCACCTTTGTCTTCTCATTCTTTCAAATATGTTTTGAAATTACTGATTACACCTTCTAAAAAGGTGCGGTCCCCTCCTGGACTCTTTGCCCATATGTATTCTTGCATCACAACTTCTTCCCTCAACTTCTTTTCTCTGTTGTCTGAGCCTTCTCTTCTCTTCTTATACTTCTTCATTTTAGTGCATTCTTCCATTAATGTATCCATCATCTGTTTGCTAAGATTTGCATCAGGATTCTCTATGCATGGTGTAAATATGGCATTAAACTTTGTTAATGCCCTTTCTAACCCATATGCTAGTACTTCCATACATTCATGCTCTAGGAGTCTTTCTATTATCTTCTTGTGCATTTTTATCATTTCATCTGCTTTCTCTTCTAAATCTTGTACAATTGTTATACATTTTCTAAGGTTATCTTCCTCAAATTTAAGCTCTAATCTTGTCTGTGGCACTTGATTTGCCAGTGCAATAGTAATTACTACTTCATTAATCAATTCTTCTGCTCTTTCTTCAACTTCTATCAACTTTTCAAGTTCAGAATTGCATTCTTCTTTTCTGGATTGGCAATTATGTACAAGTATCATGCATTTGTTCTTTTCTTCTGCAACTACTTTCCAACTTCCCACAACCTACTTTTTTAGTTGCTCACCTTCTTGTATAAAATTTCTAAACCATTCATCAAAAATGTTAGCCTTGAGCCTTTTATTTTCCATGTCCCTTATTTCTTCCTTTGATACCACCGCTATGTCACTGGACAATTTTGGGACTGTGGCACTGGGATCAAATATCCCTCTAATAAATTGTTGTAGTTGGACAATGTGTCCTTTTAATTATTCTTGTTTATCTTTGTCCTTTCTCAGTGTCTCTGATGTCACTTGGTGCATATCCTCCCATTCATTAATGTGTTGTTCTCTTGTAGAATGCCCAAGGTCAAAATTTAATATCTTATAATCCTCCAAGGCTATTTCACATTTTGCCTTTTCCTTCTAAGGTATGGCTAGGTTCAACATTCTAGATCCATTTGGACCTCTTTGTATAGCTGACATTGTCCTAGCTTTTCTTTTTTCTTTTCTTGGAGTAGTACCACCTTGCAAACTCTTAATATCAATTGGTACTAACTGTACCTCTTTTTTCTCCTATCTTATCTCTCCTCCTAACCATGTAGGAATTTCTTTTGTACCTTCTGCAGTCTTATCTTCATCAATCACCTCCTCATGAGGCTTCTCTTTTTCTATTTCTTCCTGTTACTGTTGTTCTTGTTGTTCTTCTTGTTGTTGCTGTTGTTGATCCTGTTGTTGTTGTTCTAGAATTTGCTGTTGAAGTAGAGGCTGCTATTCCATGGGTCATTTTCCTATTCTTTTGATTCCACCTCATTTTCCTCCTCTTCTATTTTAGTGTCTCCTCCATCTCCAGGTTCTTCTTCAGGACCTTCCTCTTCTGATGGTTCCTTTTCTTGGTCTTCTTCTGCATATATTTGTTCTACATTCGACTGGTTTACATCTTCTGTTTGTTCTTCAACTTTATTCCCATCAACCTTTTCTATTTCTTCTTTACCTTCAGGCATCTTTGCTTCATCTTCTATTTTATCTGTATCTTCTATCTATACCTATTCTATATGTACGGGTGGACTTACCTTTGCATCATCTTCCTTTACTTCTTTTTCTTGATCCTGCATATTTTCTGTATTTTTCTCTTCTTCACTTTGCTCATCATACATATTCAGCATATTTAAGGCATCCACACTTGAGGTGTCATCTTTTGTTTCTTCTTCTATTGAAGCATGCCTTTCTGTAATTATCTCTTCGGGTGTCTCTTCCTTTTCAGCTTCTTCAATCTTATGGGCTTCCTCTTGCACATGTTTAATGATTTCAAGAGGAACTAAGGTACCAAATGGGTCCACTGCTCCTATTTCTTCTTGTATATTTTCTTCTTCATGCTCTTAGCTTTTTTCAATCTCCATTTTAGCCTGAATGCTTGGTTCTTCTTCTTCACTTAGGAAATCACTAGAATCTTCTTCTATTTCAATCTCCTTTCCCTTATACATTTCTCTTTCTTCACTATCACTACTGTCAATGTGTATTGTCTCAATAGTTTGTTTGGCTTTGTGAGTTTCTGACTCTTGCTGCATTTCTCCAGCCATCTCTATTTTTACTTGAACATATGTTTGTCTTTGTTCTGATGAGGTGGAGGCACTAGGTATATTGCTCATATTTTTACCTACTTGTTGTGCTCCAATTGCATCACCTATTTTAGAAGTCTCACCTTTTGATAAACTTATTGGGATTGCCCTCCTACTTTGTTTGCTTCCTTAGCAGTCTGTGCCTCTTCTACACTAATCTCATAACTTAGTGACTTTGGATCTACAAAAGTATCTGCTGCCACTGCTATTGTTATTCCTAGTGCATATGGATCAATCAAAGTAGCATTTTTATCTTTTTCAACAATTTTGGCCTCTACAGTCTTCCTTTTCTTCTCATAAAAGCATTGCAGATCCTCACTAGGCTCTGCTTTTCTTTTTCTTCCTTACTTTGGATAGGTGATCTTTTTTCCTTCAGTTTTAAGTTCCTCAATTCTATCTTTTAGCCATGTCTTTGAAAATAATATCACTGGCTTGGACAATATGTCTAGATATGTGTTCCATGGCTCTAACCAATCAGGCTCTATAATAGGAGCCAACCTTGCCTCTGTATAACTATGATGTAATAGTTTATCATCATCCTGAACCTCTAGGGGAACATATATGTCACCTATAGACTTCATTTTCTCAATGGTTAATCTTTTATGAGCTCTTTTCCTCACTTCCCTGTCATTTTTCCAATCAGCCCAAAAATCCTCAATCTGTATCTGATGTTTATACTTTTTAGCCACAAGGTTCTAGATCTTATGAAAAGGATCAAATCTCTTGACTAAATCAAATTCTTGAAATCCAAAATATCTTAATTCCTGCTCTGAATATCTTGCAACCTCTTCATTGTAACAGGAGTATCTGCCAATAGCCCAAGGCAACTTCAGATTTCCACTATTGAACTTCCTCTTATACATTCTAAAGACATACAACTGTTGGCTTGAAAACTCCAAAACAATCAATTTATCAGAAGGATAGCAAGGTAGCATAAATGGTTTTCGTTTGAATCCCTCATTCCTAATATTAGGAAACTACTCAAATTGAATGAACTAGGAACTATTCAATCCAATTGCATCTTCTGCATTTGTAGACAATCTTTTGTTAGGTTCCTCTCTCAAGACTCTTAACATGTAAGTATACAAGACATCATTGACTAAAGAAAACTTCTTCAATGCATTCTCTTCTTGTAAATCAAGGTAGTGTTCATACACTAATTTCTGATTAGGACCATTCCATAGGGTACCAACCCTTTCTATTCCATGTATATATGGCCTAATTTCTGTTGTACATGAATATAACACATAAGAAGACAAATAAAAGGGCATCATCTTTTGTTTTCTCAGCATGGCCTGCTTCCAAATAGCTATACTTATTGCTTTGGCCCAGTGGATTTGTCCTTGCTCTTTTTCTCGTTCTCTTATGAACTCAATAACAGTGAACATCCATGGTTCACATTTCGTACCATCTCTTAGTCCAACCAACCTACTCAGCATGGTGATCATCAAATAAATTTCTTCCTTGAAGTATATTCTCATCAAGTTCTTGTGTACCCTGGCTACAACCTTGGTTCTATTTTCTAGGCTATACCAGCTACATAATATTTTACCCTTACAGTCCCTTTCATTTGTATGAAAATCTTCATTATATTGATCTATATCAATATCTCTCATTTTCTCATTAATTTCCAATCGAAATGTCCTGGCAATCCCTTCTGTAGTTAAATCAGCAATAAGTTTGTCATACAGCATGATCTTCCTGGTAGTTGGATCATATAAAGTCACACAGTCTAAACACAAATCCCTAGCCTCCATAGCTAGTGGGAAACCTGTAGCCCTGTATAATCCACTCTCCCATATACATTTCATATCTTGTGAAACATTCACAGCAGTAATTTTCTTTAACACATCCTCTGCATCATAATTTCCTTTATTCGTATCTGTGCCAACTCCACTCATACTGATTAGAGATGGATAACCTTTTTTGCAAGGGCAATTCTTCTTTTTCTATCTCCTTTTGTGGTTTCCTTTCTTTTTTCACCTCGCCCCCTGTATCTTTCTTCTATTTTGGGGCCATCCTGTGGAAATATGCATCTTTTAACTTTCATTTTACTTTCTTGCCTAGGGTTTTTACTATGAATTTCTACTTTTACCATTTTACCCTAACTTGTTTGTCCTTTCTATTTTTTGACTTTTAAATTTGCTAATCCCTACCCATTTAATTAATAGTTAAAAAAAGGATTAAACAAATTCCTACATTTTGTTGAAATTACTGAAATTAACAATATCTTACCAACTGAAAAGAAATGACATTTTGGGATAAATACAGGTTTTCCCTAATTGTTTAACCGTTGTCGTTGACTTGCTTTTATCCTTTTTTTGCTTTCGTCTAGCTACTGTAACTCTATTGCCTCAATGAGTTCTGCTCAATTTACTGTAACAATTCTCTCTTCTCTGCAATTTTTAGCTCTTAACAATGTATATCTAAAAGTGAAATAACATTATTTTTACCCTAACCCTCATTAAATTTTACCCTTTTTGAGCATTAGACTTGCATTAATTATGACAATTAATGCGCCAAACTTCGACCTTCTATTGCAGTGTTTACATTTTTAAACTTTCTTACCGTTAGTTTAATTCTGCATACATCCCATTTCCCTTTGTATTTTTCATTGTATGTTTTCCTTTGTATATCCTCATTTTATCTTTAAACATACAAGCACTTTATGCAAAGAATCAAACTACAGCTCTTTTCCTTTTTTGCTTTTTCCATACTTCATTGTATATCGCTGCCTATATATTACTCTTGTATAAGCGAATATACAACAACCTTATACAAACCTTCTCTTTACCTTTTCTCTCGCAATGCTTTTACTTTCTTTGTATCTCAAGTATATACATCATAAACATACAAGCATTTAAAACATACAAAGACTTTTCTATATTTAATTTCTCTTTCACATCTAGTTTGTATCTCCGCTTTGCATCTTTTAACATACATCAGCTTGTATATCTAAAATATACATTGTTATTATACAAGCCAAATGTGCAATCTGTGGGGTCCACCTTACTTTTTACTTGTATCTCCGTGATGCATATGACATTTGTATCAAACCTTTAAATACAAGTCCGGATACATACAATATCCTTTGTATCACCTTTCGGACTTGTCCTTTTATAAACCACAGTATATAACCCTTTTTAACTCTGACTTTTATATACCATGAAATGCATACTCCAATATACATTAAGTCCCAATGCATCCATTATATCGGATTTAAACTTTCCTTGAGTTCCACGTTGTATTTATATTGCAATGCATGTCTCCAAAATATACATACTAAGAACGAAATCTACAACCATTATATCTTATTTCATATCTTTTTCAGTTCCGCAACATGTATAACCTATTGTATATCCTGTTGTATATTTCACTTTCGCCAAACATACAAGCCTAAAATACATTCAATGGACTTAACTGATTATTCATTACAACTTTAACTCTGTTGGGCCTGACTTGTATATGAAGATAAAGTGTTAGCAAGATGTATACAAGTATAACAACATATATGAAACCCACCAACTCCCTTTTGTGACTAACACAAAGACACAACATACAAATGACCTTGTATATGAGCAACCTTGTATACAAACGACTTTGTATATACAAACAACTTTGTAAATGCAACATACAAACCCTCTAATTGTACATTTACCAAAAGCACTTATAGCTTGCAAAATATTAGGAATTCTAAAATGGTTCAAAAAGCAAACCTTACTCATTTTTTACAAGGAATTCACCCATACTCTTCTCTTGTATTCAATGTTATTTTTGACAAGGAATTCACCAATACTCTTCTCTGGTATTCAATGTTATTTTTTCTTTATTTTCAACAAGGTTTGTAACTTTCACTTCCCTTTTCCCTTTTACCACCAAGCAAACCCACACAAACAAGCAAAGAAGCTAGCCACAGTAGGGGTCCTCATTTTGTTAAGAAGTAAAATGGAGCACATTCTGAGCATCACAACATATACCAATTATTGATATGCCCCAGACAACTGAGAGGGGGGGTGAATGAGTTGTCTCAAAAACATAAACACTTCTACAATTAAACATCAATCACGTATCCACAATTATTATGATTTAACAATGAATGCATGAAATCAAAAACTTAACCAAAGATACAACATCAAACACAAGAGACACCATATTTTATGTGGAAAAACACAAGGTGGGGAAAAACCTTGAAGAGGATTAGCTCTCAATATATATTACAATCTTGAAATAATGATGTTTAGGCTTGGTCACTCCATGGGCCTAAACATACAGGCTCACTACCATTAAGATCAACTAGGTCTAACAGGCTCATTACCTCAACCCTAAACCTAGCAAGATTACAATAAGGGCTATTAAGCCCTGAGGGCTATTAAACCCTACTGGAAGCTCATTGCCACTATCAACATCTTCTTCAAGTTTGAGAATAATACATTGAAGTACAATCAGTCATCTGTGTTGGCAAGAGACACATTGTGGCTTCATGAGTGTTGTCATTGATGGCAACAAAGTCCATCCCACACATCCGCAGGACATGATATGACCATACTGGAAGACAGACTGAAGTGTATCTTGGTTCGGCAAGTAAGAACAGAGTATGTAGCAAGGTCTGACAGTCAGGTCTGAATCTCTCAGAGGAAGTACCTCAGTAAAGCGTGGAATTGGGGAAGTCAAGTGGAGTACCTTGGCTAATATATTCCAGAGATTGAGCCTCCGGTGATGTGAGAGTGAAAAGATATGAACACCTAAGTGTTGGGTTCCTATTTGGTAGAATAGATTGAGGATGAACTAACCAGCAGAGTATCAGACCTTTTTCTAGATGAGTTATTGATGGTGATCAAGTTTCTTGAGGAATCATCCATGGCTGGCCAACATGTTTGATGACTTCTTTAAGCATCTTTTTGATATGCATCACTTAATAAGTAAGGATTCAGTCGACAGACTAGAGCTTGGGAAAATGTTGAGTATTCTACATGCTGACTAGAAAGATGATTGAAATCATTAATGTGGATATATATACCAGATTGATTTCACTATGAAGGTGTGTGTGGTGTGCGAAAAAGTGTGAAGAAAAGTAGAAGAGTAGTGAGACAGCAACAATACAGGTCTGGTATGTGATAGGACAGCAGTACCAAAGAAGAGGAAGAATGAAGTCAGTAGATCAGTGTATTGAGCCTAACTGGAAC
The DNA here is from genome assembly GCA_027924645.1 of Cunninghamia lanceolata. Classification (NCBI taxonomy): domain Eukaryota; kingdom Viridiplantae; phylum Streptophyta; class Pinopsida; order Cupressales; family Cupressaceae; genus Cunninghamia; species Cunninghamia lanceolata. The sequence goes on along the minus strand of BSBN01000334.1, from coordinate 6,587,515 downwards.
TGATCCTCAACATATGTGGATGCTTCTCATCAGTTCAAATATCTTGTTGCTTTCTTTGTATCTTGTAGACAGTGAGTCTCTTGTAGGCAATGAGCCTCTTGTGAGCAGTGAGCCCTAATTGGCAAGTGCCATTTTTGTTTTTCTATTCCTCCAATAGAGAATACAATCTTGGGTTAATCACCCTGTGTTTTTTCCCTTAATTGGGTTTTCCATGTCAAAATCATGTGTTATGTGAATTGACTTTGTTTCTGCTTTCATGATTATGGATGCTTATTTGTTTTGATGTTGCACTAGTTATTATAGAAGAAATAGAAAGTTAAGTTAAATAAGATAACTGATTCACCCCTGTCTCAGTTATCAACAATTGGTATCAGAGCCAAGTTCCTCCAAACAGAGCCTAGCAGCTTGAGGAAGATCTGGGAATCTCAATAGATATGCATGGTATGAGGGAACAACTTCAGTCTGCCCTAGATGATCTTGAGCAATCTCACTCAGAAGTCAACAACTTAAAGGAAAGACTCAAATAGGCTGATGATTTCATAAATGAACTAAAAGAGAAACTGAGTATCTCTATGAAAAAGAGAAAGGAACTACTTCAGCAATTGGCAAGTTAAGGTGAAGCCAATGATACAAATGAAGATCTGAAGGAGAAAACCAAGTTATGTGAAAAGTTATCAAAAGAGGTCATTATTGTTGCAAGGTGTGGCTCTTGGTCTCCTTGTTCAGTGCTATGCTGCGATAGTTTGTGACAAGGGCTTAACCACCTCCTGTGCTTATTAAGTCAAGTGGTTGTATCAGGCATTAAAAGGTTGATCTTTTGGTGTAATAGAAACTAACAGATGGTATCAGAGCTGAGGTCATGGGTTCAAACACCGCACTTGCACTGGGGGGGATTGTTGCAAGGTGTGGCCCTTGGTCTTCTTGGTTAGCACTGTGCTGCGGTGGTTTGTGACAAGGGCTTAACTGCCTCCCATTCTTGTTAAGTCAATTGGTTATATCAGGCATTAAAAGGTCAATCTTTTGGTGCAATGATAAATAACAATTATGGTTGTTGGTTTTTTCTTCTGAATCAGAAGAGGTTTTGCTAGTTCCAATGCACAGGCAGATTCGGCCAACTAATACAGGAGGTTGCGTGAGCTGCCTCCCCTTCACTTCTGGTTCTGCCGCACGAAGGGGGGTATCCCTAAAGCTAAAGATGTAACATTTGACTCACCCAATGATGGAAAGATTTAGCTTGACAACAAAAAGTAGAATACTCTCATGTGTGGACCAAGATGTACATGATACATCACAAGTTTGGCAACATTCTTAGACATATTTGTCTGATTGTGGATGAGAGTATGCAGGGGTCCTAATCCTACTCCTACAACTAACAGGATGGAGGTATGAAAAGATGGATTTTATGTTTTGGATGAAAGACAAGGGGTTTTGGGTCATAACTACTAACCTAGGAGCAGACCGGTGCCTATCTCAGGGCAAGGAGTCAATTAGACATATACAAGAGAATGGATTGCACTTTGGATTCAAGTTTCAAGGGGTTAGATTGATGCTTGCCTTACAAACATCACCCATGAATAGGTATCTAGTTGCCTCTACTTATATCTATCCCAGCTGACATACAACCTTCTCCATACTTCACCTAAGACAATTTAATCCACTCCTTGAATGGAAGTTAGAGATGAAGCATATGATACATAATTCCATACCCTAGAACCTGAGAAACGCTTAGCAGTAGATTCAAAAGAAGGAAAAGCACGCAACACATGGAGACAAGTAGCTAAACACATGCACAATGTATTTTTCATATTAAACAACAATGAAACTGAGAATGTCTGCAATATACATTCATGATGCAACTTATAAACTCCAAAACGAGATAGAATAGCAAGGAAATGCCCTATTTTTCATTATTCACACCAAAATGCCCAAGTCTTCCACCACCAACAAATGAGTAACACATTCTGCTATATACAACAGGAAGGTGTACATCAGCATTAATGACATGACAATTCAAAATTTGCCAGATACAGTGCATCATGAGAAAATGGCGCTCAACATTAAATGCAGCAGGTAGAGGAGTAGACAGGGTGGTTAGACTCAAGCCTTGCGCCGCTGCCTGAGGATTCACATCTTCAATCAGGTGGTTGATCCATCCATGCCTTCACCCATACCCTGTAACATCTGCCATTAATGGCATACCAACCCGCGGCCTTGGGAATGTAGTGGACTGTGCATTTTGCAACTTTTCCCACCAAGAAATATGACCCTGATTATTCAAATTATGTGAGAACAAATTATCCCACATTCACCCCACAGCGACCTCCTCGACACTTTATAAGCTAGGATGTGAGCATATATGATGTCGGTGATTTTGTTCCTGATGACACCAGCATATACCTCATCATGATCCTCCTGCATGATAATCCTGATATGAAATATCACCCTGGTATTTCACATTGCCCAATAAGTTATGTCACCTGATATTTCACATCACCTCGATGTGAAATATCACCCTTATCGAGAAAATCACCCCGATAAGAAATATCACCGGACTGCATCACCTGATATAAAATATCACCCCTGGGAAATATCACTCTAATGTGAAGAAACATCCTGATAGTCAATATCATCCTGATGACCAACCTATTGATGCATCAGAAGAAGATTCTCCTCATCATACTCAAACCATACACCTCACTGATGAACCATCCTGTACATATTCATGTCATCATCATATTCATATCCTCAGTGATCGGGGGGATCCTCATAATACCTGTTGATAATAACTATCATGCCGAAGACCTCATAATGCACCCCACCGATCCTAATGATGTCACCATCATGTTACAATATCATGGTGATATTCATAAGATCATCTAATAATTGAAATATCACCCCCCCGCAAAAATATCAAGGTGATGTTGAAACTTTGCAGCACCATCGGGGTGATCATAACTAAGATGACTGATGTTAGAAACATGATGACCTCGTGGAAATATCAGGCCGATATTTGAAAATATGATGACCCCCCCAAGAATATCAGGTCAGGTTGAAACATGCTGAGGGGTCCCAAAGACTTAGAATTTTTTGGATTTTTTGGGAGGGTGCCTGTAGATTTAGATGCTTGAAACCTGACTATTCATGGAGGCACTAATAGTGGCTCTGTCTGCGGATGCATGCCTCTTGCAGGCATGGCAAGAACCATAGATCTCTAGGATGCAGACTAGTCCCTTATCCATTGGGCACAGAGTCAAATACTTATCTGCATCACCAATCACACTTGGCTGCCTAAGGCCACCAAGAAAGAAAAAACCTGTACCTCCCTTTGTCAGATACCTTGTTTTCATCTGATATCACTGGATCAAGCCTGAAGACACTGCCATGATTTATCCACAAACAACCCTTGTCATTTGCATATTCAACCCTCTTATTTAGTTTGTCACTATCATCCTTATGCAAACAACCTTCAGCATCAGGCAACATGTGAATGTTGTATTTGTTAAACAATGCAATCCCATATGGCATATAGCACTTATCATCATATGTATCAGCAATATGCATTGTAAAATGATCTCCCATCTAGACTAAAAGCTGAAAGTACTCAAAGTCCACCATCTAGCTAGGAGCATCAGGCCTCATTGTATCATAAGCTGGCATATCAAAGAAAAAGCTTTCAAACTCACAATTGTGCACATCATGCACACAATCATCAACTGCACCAAGCTGGAAAGGATCAGGCTCTTGCACCTCTCTACAATAATCTTCATGATGTATGTTGGTTTCTCCTTCATCAAGATGAGAAATAGAATTCATATCAACAAAAGTGCTTAGATTCTCACCATACTCAAACGGATCCTCATCATTATATGTGTCAAAAAAGGTTGATCCGGGTATTTCAGCTTCATCATGGTATGCCGCTGGTTCATGGGCAGTAGAACATGTATTTTCATTACCAATGGATTCTCTTTGTGGAGTAGTATCAGCCTGTGTGACATAAGCAAAACAATAATCAAATAAAGAACAATCATGCTCAACACTAGCACTTGTGTTCAATCCCTGATTGCTCTTCATCATCTCCATGTGTCTGGATAAAAGGCAATGATTCAAACATGGAATTACTCCTCTGTTTGCTTATCTCTTCTCTATCCTGAGCACAATACTCACAATCATCTCCACAAACCCATTGAAACAAGTATTCATTGTTGTCCATAACCACATCATTGTTTTTAGAACCAGATACCTCAACCTTGCAATGGGAGTCATCATTGATCCTTCTACTGGCATCGTCAGCTGGTATATTTTCATTTTCATTTTTGTCTTCACATGATGCCATGATCACTTGGTCATTTGCAGCCATACAACTGTTATTCACACCAAAGCCTGTGGACAGGGAATTCTGCATATGCCCATTTCTCATTTTTTTTGTACTTTCTAAAAACTTGTATGCCATCTGCATACTTGTTATCTTGAATTCCCTCAATAATGCACTAGAGCCCTCCTCGAAATCTTCAAAATATATGCTAACACAGGCTAAAATATCAAGTCTGAAGGCTTCAGGGATTTGTGGAAGGGCTACTGCAAATCTATGACTGAAATCAATACAGGGCTCTTCATCTTGCTTTCTGATTTCCATTAATCTTGCAACAAGATCAACAGGTTCTATTGCAAATTCTTCCCTAAAACATTCAACAAGTTCATCCCAATAGGCAAAGGATCTCTTTGGAAAGTTCAAATATGAATCTCTAGCTCTAGCACCAAAGGATCTAACAAAAAATCTCATCCACATATCCTCATCTCTAAATGAGTGATTCTCCATAAAGCTATGAAAATTTTGGATATGTGCACCTCCATCACACACACTGTGTCCACTAAATCTGGGCATCTGATTATAGATCTGAGTAGGCATATTTTCAACTTCATAATCAACCCATGACAAATCTAGTTGGTCATACAAATGATCAAAAGGGCTGACAAGAGGTTTAGCCTTCTGACTGGCAGACACAACAGGGTTATTACTATTTAACTGAGCCTGTTGAGCCTCTAAGAATATCAACCTATTTTTTATCTCTTCCATTCTTTTATACAACATTTCATCCCCCTCTTGACTAAGTATGGGTGAATACATATTTGGATTCACATAAATTCCACTCTTAGACATCCTATGTCTATCTAAGACCTAAGGCTTCCCCCTGGCATATAACTTATGCAATAAAACAACAAATACAAGTGGGAAGAAGCTAGGTACCTTTTCTCATCCAGATACTGAAATCTTGAACAAAACATTCTTTTATCTCAACAACATACATGAACCTTTCATGTGCACTGAAAATAGAGTCGCCACCTCTCCAGAGAGGACAAAATTTTCAAACCATTGACAGCTCATCATATATTTTTCTGAGTTCATTCCACTAGTAGAGCACCATATTGTTAGTGACTCAGATGGGTCACAAATATATCTTTTAAACCAAACTCCCCAACAGAGTCACCATTTTGTTAGTTTTTTATTCTGAATCAGCAGAGGGTTTGCAGTTCCAATGCATAGGCAGATTCAGCCAACTAATACAGGAGGTTGCGTGAGCTGCCTCCCCTTCACTTCTGGTTCTACCACACTAAGGGGGGTGTCCCTAAAGCTAAAGATGTAACATTTGACTCACCCAATGATGGAAAGATTTAGCTTGACAACAATAGGCAAAATACTCTCATGTGTGGACCAAGATGTACATGATGCATCACAAGTTTGGCAATATTCTTGGACATATTTATCTGATTGTGGATGAGAGTATGTAGGGGTCCTAATCCTACTCCTACAACTAACAGGATGGAGGTATGAAAAGATGGATTTTATGTTTTGGATGCAAGACAAGGGGTTTTGGGTCATAACTACTAACCTAGGAGCAGACCGGTGCCTATCTCAGGGCAAGGAGTCAACTAGACATATACAAGAGAATGGATTGCACTTTGGATTCAAGTTTCAAGGGGTTAGATTGATGCTTGCCTCACAAACATCACCCATGAATAGGTATCTAGCTACATCTACTTACATATATCCCAGCTGACATACAACCTTCTCCATACTTCACCTAAGACAATTTAATCCACTCCTTGAATGGAAGTTAGAGATGAAGCATGTGATACAGAAATCCATACCCTAGAACCTGAGAAACCCTTAGCAGCTAGATTGAAAAGAAGGAAAAGCATGCAACACATGGAGACAAGCAGCTAAACACATGCACAATGCATTTTTCATATTAAACAATAATGAAACTGAGAATGTCTGCAATATACATTCATGATGCAACTCATAAACTACAAAATGAGATAGAACAGCAAGGAAATACCCAGGTCTTCAACCACCAACAAATGAGTAACACATTCTGCTATATACAACAGGAAGGTGTACATCAGCATTAATCACATGGCAATTCAAAATTTGCCAGATATAGTTCATCATGAGAAAATGGTGCTCAAGATTGAATGCAACAGGTAGAGGAGGAGACAGGGTGGTTGGACTCGAGCCTTGCGCCACTGCCTAGGGATTCACATCTTCAATCAAGTGGTTGATCTGTCCATGCCTTCGCCCATACCCTATAACATCATCCATTAATGGCATACCAACCTGCGGCCTTGGGAATGCAGTGGATTGTGCATTTTACAACTTTTCCTGCCAAGAAATATGACCCTAATTATTCAAATTATGTGAGAACAAATTATCCCACATTTACCCCGCAGCGCCCTCCTCAGTACTTTTTAAGTTAGCCGTGAGCATATATGATGTTGGTGATTTTGCTCCTGACGACGCCAGCATATAACTCATCATGATCCTCCTGCATAATAATCCTGATATGAAATATCACCGTGATATTTCACATCGCCCAGAAGACCGCAGCACCCAATAAGAAATATCAATATAACCCTTATCGGGAAAATCACCCTGATAAGAAATATCACCAGACCGCATCACTTGATATAAAATATCACCCCCCAGGAAATATCACCCTGATGTGAAGAAACATCCTGATATTCAATATCATCCTAATGACCAACCTACTGATGCATCGAAAGAAGATTCTCCTCATCATACTCAAACCATACACCTCATTGATGAACCATCCTGTACATATTCATGTCATCATCATATTCATATCCTTAGTGATCGAGGGGATCCTTATAATACCTGTTGATAATAACTGTCATGCCAAAGATCTCATAATGCACCCCACTGATCTTGATGACATCACCATCATGTTGCAATATCAGAGTGATATTCGTAAGATCACCTGATATTTGAAATATCAGCCCCCGCAAAAATATCAGGGTGATGTTGAAACTTTGTAGCAGCATCGGGGTGATCATAACTAAGATGAATGATGTTAGAAACATGATGACCCCGTGGAAATATCAGGCCAATATTTGAAAATATGATGACCCCCCCCCAAGAATATTAGGTCAGGCTGAAACATGTTGAGGGGGCCCAAAGACTTAGAATTTTTTGGATTTTTTGGGAGGGTGCCTGCAAATTTAGATGCTTGAAACCTAACTGTTCATGCAGACACTAACAATGGTAAGACATGAAATGGAATCAAGAGTTATGAAATTCACCCAAGAAATTGAAGAGAAAAGAAAAACTAAAGATGATCTAAGACAATCTCTCAAGGAGAAGTCAGAAGACTGCCACAAAATGGATAGAATAATCAGGCATCTAGAATCTGATCTTGAAGAAGCTAGAGATAATGAAAAACAACTTGAGAATCAGATTGACACTCTTAAAAGGGATCTTCAAACAACAAATGAATATAAAGAGAAATTCAAGATAAGCTCTGCTCAACTTGAAATTCTTCTTCAAAGCTAGAAGAGGGTAGATGACAAACAAGGCTTGGGGTGTGAGAAAAGTGAAAGCTCTGGATCTGGTCAGAGGAACTCTGGATCAGGATATCCAAGGAACTGACCTAGAAGACCTCCAGTAAGGCAACCAAATGCTTAGAGATATCCATCCTTCATTAGATACTGCCACAAATGCAACAACTTTGGTCATAAAGCAAATCAATGCAAAAGAAGAATGAATCAAATTAACCCATCCTTCTCCGGACAGTGTTTTAACTGCAAAAGGTATGGTCACAAATCTCATGAGTGTAGAAATATGCAAATGAACAATTCATTCAATGGTAGATGCTTTGCATGCAATAGAATGGGACATATGGCTAATTAGTGTAGATCAAAAGGATATCAGTCAAATATGCAAAGAAATGTTGTTGGCTACAATTGCAATAGATCTGGTCATATTGCCAAATTCTAAAGAAGTAAGAATCCGGACAAAAAGGGTCCAGTGCATCATAATCAAAACTAAGACGAAGGAAAAGGCAAAGTGAATGCGGATGAAATTCAAAGGGAGATGAACAAGATTTGGGTGAAGAGGAGTACAAAAAATGTTGAGGATGGATCTGCACCAGAATCTGGTGCTGATATTCCTTCTGGAAACTAAATAGATGAGCTCTGGCTTAGGGGGAGTCACAAAAGAAAACAATTTCCCCTAGCCAGTCAATTGGTGCCTGAAATTGGCCCATGGTAAGTTGTGGATAATAGGGTCCTCAGAGAAACATCTAAATGAGCCTTGGTAAAGATATGGAAGATCCGCAAGAAGTTTAGAAGAGGTTAATCTTCCTAGATTGATCCATTTTAACAGTCGTCCAGTAAGAACATAATTCTCACAGTTAGATCTGGTATGTCCCAAATTTGAGGTATCTTGATTTGTGAATAAGTGGAATGATTGGGGAAAGGTCGATAGATAGCTAATAGTGCATACCAGTGATTCAGAAAGATCTCTCTCAAGACAAGGAGAGCAAAGCAACTGGAATAACTTAAGTCAAGCATTTATTACAATGTGAAATTAGGCTTTACGCAGAAATATAAGGGTTTTTTTGTTCATCATTTGCACATTTTGCACTTGAGAAGAAGAGAGAAGGAGCTATACAACTAAATTGTCTCAAACCTCTCAAAGATCAACTACAGAAGTCAATTCATCCTACAACCTAATCCAGCTCATATCATGAACCCTAGAAGCGAGAAACATATTTTCTGTTCTTGATCAAACTCTCTTTGAATCTTTAAGATGGCTACTCTGAATGTTGTGAAGATTGCTGATAGGCCGCACCCTAAATTTAAGAAACATCCCTACAAATCTCTAGAAGTGGATCCCTTAGGTGCATTTTCCAGCATTCCGCATGGGGTTTTGCATGTTGAAGACACTAGGGCATACATTCATGTGAATATTAAGGATTTTAGGGAATCCAAGTTGATGGATTTATATCATAAGAAGCTAATAGATGAATCATTTGAACTCAAACCTTAGTACATAGCCATCCAGGAGAAGCATTTTGGACAGTACATTCATTTCCCCTGTTTTGTAGAAGATGAATGGGTCTGGTATATTCTAAGTAGAATGCATGATAACTTTATGTGGTTGATGAGTCCATTCAAAATAACCAAGGATGCTATTAAGGCAGTTACTGGATTGCACTCATCCGGTGAGTTACCTGCTCTCAAATCTGTCAAGAATTAGACAGTGAGTGAGGCAACAGGATCCAAATTTGATAAAAGAGCAATGACAATTGAGGATATCACAGATCCAGATATCAAGTTTGCTGCCATGATAATTGGCTACAAGATATATCACTCTAGCAGAGAGAATTCTGTTTCCGGAACAACAATTTACACTGCTTATGAAATGTTAAGGAAGAATGCTGACTATGATCTCTGTGAGCTCCTTCTAAACCAACTTTTGGAGAATCTACAAAAGATAAAGAAGGACAAGAAGAACTCCTTCAAATACGGTAGCTTGATACTCTTTCTATTCTTCTATTACATGAATGAGCTACCTAGATCTAGTGGCTGGATATGGCAAAATGATAGACCTGTTGCCATACAAATCAGAGATTATTTACATGGAATAGGTGATGCCAAGGCATAGAATCAGCACTATGGGGCTACTTCAAGAACTTTCAGAGTATGATGCAAGAAAGAGAGAGAATCCCCCAATCTCTAGTAGAAAAACACAAAGATACAGTATGCTTCATGGTGGATACTAATCAATGCCTAATGGAGGCAGTTGAACCAAGAATAGTATGGATCATGCCAATGGGGTATGAGGCTGATGAGAAAATCCTAGAGTTGCACATTCAACATCTTTTGAGTCAGCCCAAGGACCCTAAGGCAAAAAGGTTTGGAACCTTTGAAGAGTTGAGTGTAAAGATTCATGTGCAGATTAGACAACCGGAGATGAAGTGAAAAGTGAGAAAAGAAGTAGAGAATGTTGCCAAAAGGTATGGCATTTCAAAAGATGCACTCGATGCAAACAAAGAGAAGATGGAAAGGGTAGAGAAAGAAAAGGAAGAAGTAGAAAAAGAAAGTGCTCCGGTAGAAGCCCCTCCCAGACTAGATCCTCTAGGAGCTCTGCACCTGCCACTGCTAAGAGTTCAAAGGCATAAAAACCAAAAGCAAAATCATCCGGTAAAGGAGAAAAGAGAACAAAGACAGGCTACAAGATCATACACAAGCCTCAAGGATGATGAAGAGATAGAGACAGATGAGGAAGTAAAGAAAATGAAAAAGAAGAAGAAAACAACTAGTGAACCCTCTACCGATCAAGACAAAGAAGAGAAGGCAGAGGAATTTGTTGAAAAACCTACTCTCCACATTGATAATATCATCAAATCAGTTACTGTGGATGGGAACTTACAACCAATGGTTGAATTTTATGATGAATATAATGAAACTAATCAGAAGATATTGCAAGATGCCATAGTCAGGTATCTAAACATCTACAATAAAGCATTCATTGAAATTATATCTTTGATTCCTAAAATCTTAGAGAAGGAACTAGAAATAAGGAAGAACAATGCCCAAGCAAAAGATCTAGAAATCTAGGAGCAGATTGTTATTCAGCTCTATCCATCCATTACCCCTAAACAAATGAATATTATCTTCAAGGACTGCAATGATGAGTTCCAAAGAAAAGCTAGAATGTATCAACTTATGCTTGGAGAAACTAACAAAGTGGCAAAGGAAAAAGAAGATATCCTCCGAAATGCCTTTAAAAGATTCAATCTTCCTATTATAAAGGACTTAGGTAATGAACCCTCTGTCATGGATGACAAAGGAAAATCTACTGAGACAGTGGTAGAAGAGGCAAAGGAGACAAGTGAAGAGAAAGCTAAGGACTTAGATTCCTCTGCTCCGGAAGAGGAAGTCAATGAAGAAGCACACATCTCTCCTCCAGTTTCTCCAGCAAACTCTAGATCTAAAGGAGAAGAAAGAGTAGAAGAGAAGATCAGTCAGGAAGAAGAGGAGAAGGGAAGAGAAGAAGGTCAAACAGAGAAGAACACAAATGACAGTGCTAAGACTACATAAGGGAAGAAAACTCTATCTCCGGTAAGAGACACTACAGAAGCAGTCAAAGACTTCTTGACCAAAGAAATGATGGAAATTGATGAACCAGAACTGCTTCAAGGACCATTTAATTTTGATTCCCTCTCCCCAGTTCAGACTATGAAGATAGCATCCTTTGCCCATGCAAAGGCAAAAGAAAAACTTTTGAAGTCTCACATAGAGGACTGTGAGCTAATAGAAATTGCATCCGGTGTATTGGAGAAGATCATGCCATCCTTTCAAAAGGATCCTTCGGCCTCCACATCTAGTAATCTAAAGTCTCTTGTAAATTTTGTTCATACACATTTTGATTCCTTAGAGAAGTCAGCAGAAGAAAAGGTTTGGAAGGAGTTTTTGGGAAAGAGATTCTCCAAAGTACAAGGACTAATAACCAATGATAGGAGAAATATGGATATTGGGATAAAGAGCTTAGAAAATACTCTTAAAGATGGCAGAGAAATGTATAAATTTTGTCTATCCTGGTCCAAAGTAACAGTGGATATTGATAAGAAAGTGAAAGAACAGGGGGATAAACTATCAAAACTATCTCAGAATTTTGATTATCTTACCACATCCATAATAAATCAAGAGTGTCAGACTATTGCAGTCTTAAATGAAATTAAGAAGCTTGAAAAAGAGAAGAAAAATAGAATAAGTAGGTTCAGTGAACTTAGGGGGATAATTATCCCTAAGTTAGAGGCCATGCATGAGGCCCTAAGTGATGCTCAGACCACAGCTTGGACCCATGATCCGACAGATCTAAAGAGGGCAGATGCTTTTGCATTCCTGTTGAGTGGTCACATCTCAATTTTGGATAGGATGAAGCAGAGTTGGGCAACAAAATTTGTCCAATTAAAGACAACTTTTGCAGATATACTTCAGTATATGTAAGTATGCTATGTATATATATTTGTGTGGCCAAGTATAGATTGTTTTTGGAAATTTTGGTATGCGGATCGTACCCTTTGCCATTGATGTCAAAGAGGGAGTGAGGAGCAGTGAAAAATGAGGAATCCAACTAAGGGGGAGCTCTGGAAAAGTGTACATAAGAACAAGAGAATCAACCAAGGGCGAGTATACTATAAGACTTAGTCATTTTTCACTAAGTGTTGCCATCAATGCCAAAGGGGCAGATTGTTCACAAGAGACACGTTGTGGCTTCATGAGTGTTGTCATTGATGGCAACAAAGTCCATCCCACACATCCGCAGGACATGATATGACCATACCAGAAGATAGACTGAAGTGTATCTTGGTCTAGTAAGCAAGAACAGAGTATGTAGCAAGGTCTGACAGTCAGGTCTGGATCTCTCAGAGGAAGTATCTCAGTAAAGCACAAACTTGGGGAAGTCAAGTGGAGTACCTTGACTAATATATTCTATAGATTGAGCCTTCGGTGATGTGAGAGTGAAAATATATGAACACCTAAGTGTTGGGTTCATGTTTGGCAGAATAGACTGAGGAAGAACTGACCGGCAGAGCATCAGACTTTTTTTCGGATGAGTTATTGATGGTGATCAAGTTTCTTGAGGAATCATCGATGGCTAGCTAACATGTTTGATGACTTCTCTAAGCATCTTTTTGATACACATCACTTAATAAGCAAGGATTCAGCTGACAGACTAGAGTTTGGGAAAATGTTGAGTATTCCAGATGCTGACTAGAAAGATGATTGAAATCATTGATGTGGATATATATACTAGATTGATTTCTCTATGAAGGTGTGTGTGGTGTGTGGAAAAGTGTGAAGAAAGTAGAAGAGTAGTGAGATAGTAGTAATACAGGTCTAGTATGTGATAGGACAGTAGCACCAAAGAAGAGGAAGAATGAAGTGCAGTAGATCAGTGTATTAAGCCTAACCAGAACTGATCCTCAGCATATGTGGATGCTTCTCATCAGTTCAAATATCTTGTTACTTTCTTTGTATCTTGTAGATAGTGAGTCTCTTGTAGGAAGTGAGCCTCTTGTGAGTAGTGTGCTCGGGCAGTGAGCCCTAATTGGCAAGTACCATTTTTATTTTTTTACTCTTCTAACAGAGAATATAATCTTGGGCTAATCACCCCGTGGTTTTTCCCTTAACTAGGTTTTCCACGTCAAAATCATGTGTTATGTGAATTGACTTTGTTTCTGCTTTCATGATTATGGATGCTTATTTGTTTTGATGCTGCACTAGCTATTAAAGAAGAAACAAAAAGTTAAGTTAATTAAGATAACGGATTCACCCCCCTCTCAGTTATCAACAATCTGCACTACCCTGCTCTGCCTTTCTACTTCTTCCCTTATCTTCCCATCTTCGCACAAGGAGATCTTTTCCATGACTCAACTACAAGTATTAATACACTTTATCAACCTTGGAATGATCATCAAAGTCAGCATTAAAGTCATCAACCATTGGAACAATCTCAATGGTCAGCATTACAAACATTCAAAAAATAGGTCCTAATCTATTACAATATTATGCAAAGGAAATGAGGTAAAGATGTATGCAGATCACACTACGCCTTAGTTAGGACTCAAACATGATCTTCTACACCACAATATGCTTCCACAATCCTCAAGGGATCTTCAGAGTTACCGGAAATAACCAAGTCAGCCAAGACTGGTTACACGTTACACTATCTGGGAACAATATTCAAACATGATATCAATTTCTTAATGCAGACCAATGTTAAGATAAGAACATGATTAGGAGACATCCACAAGCATGTTATAATCATGAGGAGAAACTACATGAACCTTAACCACTTTAGCGATAGGAGTCTTCTCACCGGACCACATGAACTTCACTATCTTTGACTGTCATAAAAGAAAGATAGCTTGAGGACCACCAAAACATGAACCACTGTAATTTTAGGCACTTATCATCATCCTAGATTTCCCTTGAGAAATCCAAAGAAAAATACTTTATTACAGAGGAATACGGAGTGAAACACTTTGTCCCTGTCACCAAAGAATAATCAGAAGGAGTAGGCTTTACTCTAGTGAATGTAACTTTCTCACAACTTCGCACCAAAGGCTCAAACTTAGGATTTAGCATCTTCAGACATCCCTTTAAATAATTTCTAGTTTGAAAACCAAGATCTTCATTTAGCAAGAGATGCAGAGCAGTCTACGAGACTGTTCTTCAGCATATAACTCTCTATCTACACTACACTTCACTGTAACTCACTTGATTCTTCTGGAGAGGCCAATTTTCTCAATATCCTCAACACACAAGGCTTCTAAACAAGTAATAGAATAGAACACAATTGACACCAATGACAACAATGATATGTTGACATCAATGACAACACCAATTAGGCACATACTTGCAACACTTGTTACCTAAGGAGTTTGTGTTATACATTGATCATAAAGCTTTACAATATTTGAGTAGTCAAGGAAAGTTGAATCAGATACATGAAATTGGTAGAGTTCATGTAGAGTTACACATTTGTACTAAAGCATAGGTGTGGGAAGTCAAAGAAAGTTATAGATGCATTCAATAGAAGATGGAATTTGCTAATAGAGATGAGAGTAGAAGTATTTGGTTTTGAAGAACTGAAGCATATGTATCAAGAGGATATTGATTTTTTAGAACCTTGGAAAGCATGTAAGGAACCTGTTGTGATAGATAGAAGTAAGTGGTTATACTATTTCATTCAGGAGGATATGTTGTTCAAAGGAAATTAGTTGTGGATACCTAAGAGTTCGATGAGAGACAATTTGAGAAAAGAGAAGTATAGTGGTGGATTGGTAGGATATTTTGGGATTGAGAAGACAGTAGCTTTGGTAAGTGAACATTACTTTTGGCCTTTGATATATAAGGATGTAAGGAAGATTGTACAAAGTTGTAGAGTATGTCAAGTTGTAAAAGGGAGTAATCAGAATACTGGATTGTACAAATCTTTGACAATATTGGAGAGACCTTGGGAAGATATAAGCAGGGATTTCATAATAGGGTTGCCGAAGACACAAATAGGATATGATTCTATATTTGTAGTGGTAGATAAAATTTCAAAGATGACACATTTCATACCTTGTAGAAAGACAAATGATGCAATGCATGTTGCTGACCTAATTTTCAAGGAGATTGTGAGATTGCATGGATTACCTAAGAGTATAGTTTCAAATAGGGATACAAGATTCATTCGATATTTTTTGAGGATATTGTGGAAGAAGATGAATACAGACCTAAAATTTAGCTTAGCATTTCATCCATAGATTGATGGACAAATATAAGTGGTAAATAGGAGTTTGGGAAACTTGTTGAGATGTTTAGTAGGAGATAAGGTAGGAAATTGGGATCTAATTCTACCACAAGCAGAATTTGCATACAATAATTCAATGAATAGGAGTACAGGAAAGACACCATTTGAGATTGTGATCGGATTTAACCCTAGAGGAGTAACTAAGTTGAGAGACATCAATATGGAGAATAAGAGAAGTACAGAGGTAGGAGAATTTACATGGTACATGGAGACACTACATAATTAGGTCAAAAAGCATTTGGAGGAGATGAATAATAAGTATAAAGAGCAAGCAGATGAGAAGAGGAGACACAATGAATTTTTAGTTGGTGATGAAGTAATGATATATCTGAGAAAGGAGAGGTTTCTAGTAGGGACATACAACAAGATAAAGATGAATAAGTTTGGACCGTGTAAGATACTTAAGAAGTTTGATTCAGGAAATGCATAAGAAGTGGAGCTACCGGAGATATTTGGTATATCATCTATATTCAACATTGCAGACCTATATCAATATCATGAGGGAAAGTTAAGTGACAACATTACAGAAGTGTTAAAGAATCAGTTACCACAACAAAAAATAGAGTAGATAGAAAGAATCTTGGATAGAAGAATTGGACGTAGCACCAGAGGCAAGCAGTATAAAGACTATTTGGTAAAATGGAAAGGCAGACCAGAAGAAGATTCAACATGGATTTCTCAGGCTGAGGTGGACCACCTTAGTTTTCCTCTAGCCTTAGCAAAGTGAGGGACTCACTTTTCAACAACTCTAGGTGTCTGATGTAGGAGCATCTCAGGTTGCAGAGCAATCTTGCATCAACCAAAAATATTTGCATTCTTTTGTTTTCTTTCATTTGCAGTTTAGCTCAGGCATTTGTAGTTTCAACATTTTGTACTGCATTTTACTACATCTTCATATCATAGCTTGCGAAGTAGGATTAGCATCTACACATCATCATCTACATCATATTCTAATTTTAGATGATTTGGATTTGTTTCCAGAGAGTTATTGTTATCAAAAGATCATCAACTTTCACAGAACATAGCATTAAGACAAACAATTGCAGGAGAAGGCTTGCAAAGCACTTCTGTGACTTACAAAGCTAAATGAAACATATCATGAGGCACATAAGGATCAAACAGACCTTCCTTGAGGTCTTCACCAAGTTCCATTCATTAACAAAGCAATACTAGATGTTGTAGGTTGACCTACTTGTTTCTACATGCTACATCTTTCATTAGAGTTGGAACCTCTTGTGTTCAACATGAAGGACTCTATAAGCTAGAAGATGATATATATAGATCTCTTAGATGTATTAGGAAATAAGTTACTTGATTTCATAAGATAGATAGTTAAATTCTTTCTAGAAGGGTGCTTCAATGCCATATATTGTATATCTTTTGTAACTTGAAGAGTAGGCATGTGAGCCCTTTGATTATAGCCTGCATGTTTACAACATATAAGCATTCTAAATTTATGATATATTGAGCATTTAATCTTCCATTGTATTCTATGTTTGTGTTGTTTCCGTTATGTTTACTCTAGCTACATGGTTTGGACAGTCCCTCCTTAGGACCCTCCTACCATGACTGCACCACAAGTAATCTATAGAGTGGCACAGGTGAAATGCAGAATTACACAGATGAAAACTAATATTGTACTTATAAAGTATCAAATTGCACATTTGATGGATAGCATGGCACAAAGTAGAATATTTATTCTAAGAAAAGGGGTTGCTAATGATTTTATGTAAGTTTTTTCCTAGTTTACAAAGAAAATGATAAGGTGAGTTTGATGGATGCAGGTTGTAATTCCACTATTGATGTCTTGAGAGTAGCATCCCATGACATTATCCATAGTTTCTAACCTAGATGAGGAGGAGGATATGTTCTTGCATGTGATGGGATTTTGGTACATCATGCGCATGCCACTTGTTAAGACACATTGAGGAATGATGACTTTGTTGGTGGAGCATTGGTAGAGCAAGCACAACTCATTCCTACTCCCCACTAGTGAGATTACTATTATCTTGGCGGATGTTTGGAGGATACTCTACATATTGATATATGGGGAGAAGGTGGTCTATGACACCGACATGGGAGAGAGTGCACTTGCTTGACTTCTAATGACCTATGACTTGGGTATTAAGGATGGAGAGATATGTTCGAGTTAGCTGCAAGGGCATTTTGATAGACTCTAGTTGATGGTTGCCGCACTTATCAGGGGAGTTCTTATGCTTGACAAACATTCCCATAGATTCTTAGTTGGATGAGGACTAGTTCCAAAGGGTATGTTCTTTGAGGGGGTAGTATATTCATGGGGTATCTATCTGTTAGGGTAGCTATATCATGACATGAACCAGGTGGTCTACCTATATGGCTCTAGCTTTTCAATAGGAGTTACTTTGCTTCATGTTTGGGCATGGGAACATAAATTTGTGATGCCCCCTATAGCTACATGTCAAAGGGAGCATGGTTAGCCTTATGTTTATCTATATGAGGGATCTATCATACACAAGTTGCTTAGAGAGCTTAGATACTGGCATCAAGTTCTTGATGAGCTTGAAACCCTGATATGGCAACCATGGCATGATTGCAAGGTGTGTTTTGACAATGTTAATAATTTATTGTATTACAGATAGTGGAGGTATCTTTTTGGATAAACTATGTATATCATTCAGAGATACCTTCCTAACAGGGTACTTAGACATTTTAGGTTGCCCTAGGCAGCCAGAGCTAGTTTAAGAGGCTATTTTTGCACGGACCTAGAGGGAGGTACATGATTGGGATCCTAAGATACTTTTTTGTGTTTCTCTAGCTAAGTTTGACACATTGGCTCTAGTAAAATGGGATATCATGGGTGGTGAGCTAGATCTAGGGACTACACCATAGTATGACACCTAGTGTCAGACACACATGCCAGCTAGATTAAGCATCCTAGGGGAGGTGGGAGGATGACAGTGGAGATGATTTTGAGGCTTAGATGGGAGAGAGCAAGTGGGGTAAGTGCAAGAAGATGGGGCACAAAAAAGGGGTCTTAAGTGGCCACTTTTTTTCTAAAATTAGGAAATGCTGGCCTTAGATGAGAAATTGAGCATAGTTACACTTATAATTTGGAGATGCAACCAAAATAATGTTCGTAGTGATTCGAGTCTACTTTCTAAACTACTAATTTTTTTTGAAAATGGTATAGATTAAGGGGTTCAAAAGAGGAAGCCACATAAATTGGTGTTAATTCTATCAAAAAAAACATAACATAGCATGTTTTGTGGCTCCCTCAAAAGGTTAGCTTTTTTTGGTATTTTTAAAATCGCTTTAGTGACAAATTAGCTAAGAACATGTAGTTTATGCCTGATTTTTCTAATAATTTTTTATGAATATTTGAGTTTTTACTAATTTTCAAAGTGGACACATCCTAAAAAATAGAATTTTGGCTGTGCTACCTCTATAAATTTTGAAAACTAATTGAAAATCAATTTTTATTTTTTTAATATGTGTAGAATGGAGTCTAGTTTCTAAAAATGTATTTTTTTAAAAATTTCAATGTACAGTTAATTTACAATGAAAAAAAGACCAAAGAGTGGTTTTTGCCCAAAAACAAACACACAAACAAAAGAATTTAAACATGAAAGGCTTAACATTGTCAAAATGTGAAAAAAATTACATCACTAAATAGCTAAGAGAAAGCCTAACATTATCTAGGTGCTTGATTTGTTGGACCTTGAAACACATGCAAATCTGAGGGTTAGCACAAACAAAATTATGTGAAATCTTGTAGAATTTGCAAAAACATGTTTGTGGATGTTGGGAAGGCACTCTAAGCCTTTGGGTTGGAAATCCAAAGCAAATCCCAAGCCTAAGGCTTGGGATTCCAAAAGCACAATATAACACGAGAGTGTTATAACACACTCGCGTTATGTTGTGTTTTTTTCCTTTTTTTGCATGTTTGTCAGTGTTTGCCCAGTTCGACATAACGCGAGCTCATTATAACACACTCACATTATGTCTTCTTTTGAGTGATTTATGTTTAAGTTTCATAAGTATGTTTGATGGATGTATATATGTATATATGTATTCTTATAGGTATGTATGTATGGTTATATGTATGTATGTACATGTATGCATGCTTGTATGTATGTACATATATGCAAGCTTGTATGTATATATATATGTATGCATGTTTGTATGTATGTATGTATGTATGTATATACATTTATGTATGTATGTTTGCATGTATGTATGTATGTATGTATGTAAGTGTTTTGGGTTTCAAGTATATAAGGACCTGAGCCTGTACAGTTTTTAGGGTTGAGGGTTGACTATTGAGGGATTAGGGCTTAAGTAATCGGTAGAGGGTAGAGGGAAGAGATTAGAGGGTTGAGGGTTAATATTTAGGTTGTTGAGTGTATAAGATCAAGTGTGTAAGGCATGGGGACTAGGGTTTAGGGTTTATGATATGGATTGAGAGTATATAAGGCATAGGGTGACTTGGGTTGAGAGCACGTATAGTTTAGGTTTAATTTAAGTATAGGGTTGAGGCACAATATTCAAGGTTTAGGATATAAAGGTGAGGTTATATGGTATAGTGGTGAGGGTTTGTGGGTGTAGGATTCAGGGTTTAAGGTATAGGGTTGAGGATTGAGGGATTAGGGCTTAAGTATATGGTTGAGGGTATAGGGTTGAGGGTTTAGGGATAGGTTTTATGGTTTAAGGTTTAAGGGTTAAGGGTTGAGGGATAGGGTTTAAAGTTTAGGGGTAAGAGATTAGGGTTTAAGGAATAGTGTCTTGGGTTGAGGGTTTAGGAATAGGGATAGCATTTAGGGTTTAGGGATGAGGGATTAGGGTTGAGGGTTAAGGGATTAGGGTTGAGATTTAAGGGTTGAGGGATTAGGGTTTAAGGTATAGTGTTAAGAGTTGAGATTTTACGGATAAGGTTTAGGATTGAGGGATTAGGGTTTAGGGTTGAGGAATTAGGGTTTAATGTTGAGAGTTGAGGGTTTAGGGATAGGGTTGATGGTCAAGGGATTAGGCTTAAAGTAGAGTTTCAAGGGTAGAGTGATTAGGGATAGGGTTTATGGTTGAAGGTTTAAGGATTGAAGGTTGAAGCTTTTGGGCTAAGGGTTAAGGGATTAGTGTTTAAGATATTATTTTGAGCGTCCAGCATTGAGGGTTTAGGGATAGGTTATAGGGTTTAAGTTTTAAGGGTTAAGGGTTGAGGGATAAGTTTTAGGGTTTAGGGATAAGGAATTAGGGTTTAAGGTATAGTGTTGAGGGTTGAGGATTTAGGAATAGGGATAGCATTTAGGGTTTAGGGATGCAGGATTAGGGTTGAGGGTTTAGGGATGCGGGATTAGGGTTGAGGGTTGAGGGATTAGGGTTTAAGGTATAATGTCAAGGGTTGAGGGTTTAGTGACAGGGTTTAGGGTTGATGGATTAGGGTTTAAGGTATAGTGTTGAGGGTTGAGGGTTTAGGGATAGGGTTTAGGGTTGAGGGATTAGAGTTTAGGGTTGATGGATTAGGGTTTAATGTTGAGGGTTGAGGGTTGAGGGATAGGGTTGATGGTCAAGGGATTAGGGTTAAAGTAGAGTGTCAAGGGTAGAGGGATTAGGGATAGGGTTTAGGGTTGAACGTTTAAGGATTGAGGGTTAAGGCTTTAGGGATGAGGGTTAAGCAATTAGGGTTTAAGATATAGTGTCAAGTGTCGAGGGTGTAGGGATAGGTTTTAGGGTTTAAGTTTTAAGGGTTAACGGTTGAGGGATAGGGATTAGGATTTAGGGTTTATGGATTCGGGTTTAAGGTATAGTGTTGATGGTTTAGGGTTTAGGAATAGGGATAGCGTTTAGGGTACTGGCATTAGGGATAGGGTTTAGGATTGAAGATTTAAGGATTGACGGTTCAAGCTTTAGGGCTGAGGGTTAAGGGATTCGGGTTTAATGTATAGTGTCGAGGGTAGAGGGTTCATGGATAGGATTTAGGGTTTATGGATAGGTAGAGAGGTGAGGTGAAACAAAGGTGATAGATAGAGAGGTGACGGGAAAGATATAATAAAATGAGAGAGTGAAGTTGACAACTTGAGGGAAACATGGGTAAGGAGGAGGGAGAGAGATGGAGAGGAAGGGAAATATGTAGAGAGACGTGAGAGATATACAAGTGAGATCTATAACATAGGGAGAGAGGGGTGAGAGGGATAGGGGAGAGATGGGGGTGAGGCAGATAGAGGGGGAGAGGGGTGGATAAGGGTTGTGGATTTAAGGCTTTAGGGTTTAAGGGTGAAGGGTTTAACATTTAAGGGTTGAGGTATTAAGGGTTTAGGGTTGAGGGATTAGGGTTTAAGGTATAGCATCGAGGGTAGAAGGTTTAGGGATAGGGTTTAGGATTTAAGGTTTAAGGGTTGAGGGTTGAGTATTTAAGGATATGGTTTGGGGTTTAGGGATAAGGGATTAGGGTTTAAGGTATAGTATCGGGCGTTGACGGTTTACAGATAGGGTTTAGGATTTAAGGTTTAAGGGTTGAGAGTTAAGGCTTTAGGGATAGGGTTTTGGGTTTTGGGATAAAGGATTAGGGTTTAAGGTATAATGTTGAGGGTTGAGGGTTGAGGGATAGGGTTTAGGATTTAAGGCTTAAGGGTTGAGGGTTGAGGCTTTAAGGATAAGTTTTAGTGTTTATGGTTAAGTGAGAGACCTAGATGGCTAAGGATGGATGGATAGGTAGACAAGAAGTGACTGAGATATGTAGAGAGGGGAGAGGTAGAGAGGTGAGGGGGAGACAAAGGTGAGAGATAGAGAGGTGAGGGGAGACATAATAAAATGAGAGAGTGAAGTTGACAACTTGAGGGATAGATGGGTAAGGAGGAGAGAGAGAGGTGGAGAGGAAGGTAAATATGTAGAGAGTTGTGAGAGATATACAAGTGAGAGACCTATAACCTAGGGATAGAGGGGTGAGAGAGATAGGGGAGAGATGGGGGTGAGGCAAACAGAGGAGGAGAGGGGTGGATAAGGGTTGATGTTTTAAGGGTTTAGAGTTTAAGGGTTAAGGGTTAAGGGTTTAAGGGTTGAGGATTTAAGGTTTGAGGTGTTAAGGGTTTAGGGTTGAGGGATTAGAGTTTAAGTTATACTATCAAGTTTAGAGGGTTTAGGAATAGGGTTTAGGATTTAAGGTTTAAGGGTTGAGGGTTGAGTCTTTAGGGATAGGATTTAGGGTTTAGGGATAAGGGATAAGGGTTTAAACTATAGTATGGAGGGTTGAGGGTTTAGGGATAGGGTTTAGGATTTAAGGTTTAAGGGTTGAGGGTTGAGGCTTTAGGGATAGGGTTTAGAGATAAGGGATTATGGTTTAATGTATAGTGTCAAGGGTTAAGGGTTTAGGAATAGGGTTTAGGATTTAAGGATTGAAAGTTGAGGGTTGAGGCTTTAGGGATAAGGTTTAGTGTTTAGGGTTAACTGAGAGACCTAGATGGCTAAGGATGGATGGAGAGTCAAAAAAGGAGGGACTGAGAGACGTAGAGAGGGGAGAGGTAGAGAGTCGAGTGGGCAGCAAAGGTGAGAGATAGAGAGGTGAGGGGAGAGATATAATAAAATGAGAGAGTGAAGTTTCCAACTTGAGGGAAAGATGGGTAAAGAGGAAGGAGAGAGGTGGAGAGGAAGGGAAACATGTAGAGAGCCATGAGAGATATACAAGTGAGAGACCTATAACCTAGGGAGAGAGGGGTGTCTGAGATAGGGGAGAGATGGGGGTGAGGTAGATAGGGGAGGAGAGGGGTGGATAAGGGTTGAGGGTTTAAGGATTAAGGCATAGGGTGACTTGCGTTGAGAGTGTATGGCTTAGGTTTTAAGTATAGGGTTGACACAGAATATTCAAGGTTTATGGTAAATTGGTATGGTTATAGGGTATAGGGATAAGGGTTTGTGGGTGTAGGCTTCAGGGTTTAAGGTATAGGGTTGAGGATATAGGGATTAGGGCTTAAGTATATGGTTGAGGGTATAAGGTAGAGGGTTGAGAGTTTACAACTGGGGGATAATGTTCAAGGTTGAGTCTCT
This sequence comes from Cunninghamia lanceolata, assembly GCA_027924645.1. Lineage (NCBI taxonomy): Eukaryota > Viridiplantae > Streptophyta > Pinopsida > Cupressales > Cupressaceae > Cunninghamia > Cunninghamia lanceolata. The sequence goes on along the minus strand of BSBN01000334.1, from coordinate 6,563,829 downwards.
AAGATATAGGGTTTAGGGTTTAAGGTTTATGGTATAAGGCATATGGATGAGGGTTGATGGTTTAGGGCATAAGTATAGGGTTGAGGGTATAGGGTATAGGGTAGAGGTTTGAAGGTTGAGGGATAATGTTCAACGTTGGGTGTCCAATGTTAAGTGTATAGGGTATATGGTTTAAGTGTTTAAGGTTTAGGGTTTTAAGGGTATCTAGGGGTTGAGAGTTTAGGGTTTAAGGTTATATGGATTAAGGGCTTAACGGTTGAGGGTTTAAGGGTTGATGGATTAGGGTTTAAGGCATAGTGTCAAGGGTAGAGGGTTTAGGGATAGGGTTGGAGGGTTCAGGGATAAGGGATTATAGTTTAAGGTATAGTGTCAAGGGTTGAGGGTTTAGGAATAGGGATAGCGTTTAGGGTTGAGGGTTGAGGGATTAGGGTTGAGGGTTGACAGTCAAGGGAATAGGGTTAAGGTAGAGCGTCGACAGTTTAGTGATAGGGTGTAGGGTTTAGGGTTAAGGGATTAGGGTTTATGGTTAAGGGAATAGGGTTTAAGGTAAGGTATTGAGGGTAATAGTGTTTAAGGTAAAGTGTTGTAAAGGTTCTATCAAAGGTGAGATAGACACAAATATTTATGGATCAATCTATCGCAAGATAAAATGCGAGCGCATTATAATGCACTTGCATTTTGTCCTAATATACAAATGGTAAAAAGGCCTAGACTGCTGTGATCTAGGTCCACATGCTCTATTTTCATGTTGTTTATGCATGTGTTCTAACAAAAAAAAGTGTTTTCATGTTGTTGGGAAGTTCACATGCACATTTTGCACATTCTACCAGATTTGCATGATCTTTCCACCACCTTTTCTGCTTTACCAACTTGAGGAGGAAATAACATAGTTTTCACATCGAATTTGATATAAATCTATTAGAGTTTCAATTTTTGTAGTGTTGCAATGTTAATTGTGATTGAATTTTAGGAATTTAACATTATAGATTGGTTAATAGTATTGTTTTTGCTAATTCTATTTGAGTGTTATTGAATTTAATGTTGAAAAGGAAGGAAGTGGTGAAAAACTCAAATTGTTGACGAGTTTGATGCAAGAACAAAAAAACACTACATAATTGGGTACTCTCTCCATTTGAATCTCCATTTTTTAGGTATGTCAAGTCTTTGCATGCATTCTCTTTAAATTTTCCTTAATTCAATTTGAATTCCTTTATCATACTTTATCGTACATGTTTATATCACTTGTATCCAGTATGCATAATAAAAGACTATGTATACATATCTTGTGTTTATATAATAGACTATGTTTTAAATAAGTTCATGGTATGCATAATAAAAGATATCTTAAAGGTCAACATTAATTAAAATAGACACAATCATGATGAAGAAAGCAACCTACAATCTCACATGGTGCCATGTATATTTTCTACACTTGGGCTCTTTAATAATTATGTGTAGTAATGAATTAAACAGACCTTAACATACCGTGATGCCAAACTATACAAGAATAAATCCTTACAACATATAAATATACAATCCCTTAAGCATAATGAAATACTATTATCTTGTCATATTAACCAGTTAAAAGACAAATGAATAGGTGCCAAGATTATACAAGTATGCACATGACATGATGACTTGTATGCACATATCTTGGGCTAGGACATTCCTTATGCACCTATTCATGATGATTTGTATGCATATGACACAACAATATTTCAAAATTTCCTAATTGTACTTTGTTGGCACATGATGGTGGTTACCTTGATTGACTATATACCATTCAATACCCTAAATTACAAAGATTACTCTAATGAATTTTATGACAGTCCTAGATAAGTCTCCAAATATTCATGTTTCCAAGCTAATGTCCACTTGTTTCCAACTTCTTATACATGTAAGAAATAATTCTAAGCATTATATTCATCATAAATAAGTCACTTTTAGTCAATAGAAGCTAAAATACATCCATTTGCAATCATGGATTAGTTAAGGACAACTAGGTGGTAAATTTGTTGCCATTGGCAACTTCACAAATTTGGTGTTTTATCTTGTCCTCCTTGGTTTTCTCCATGGATCTCCATCATTGTCTTCATGAATTGTATAATTCATCATGTCATAGTGGCTTCACCATTCCATAATTATCTTTTATTTCTTTTGTAGGATAGCAAACAGGGTTTTTGTGGTATATCTTACAGAAAACAACTCCAACCCACAATCCAAAAGTTGTTTAGGATACCCTTTTGGGAGTTTTCAGGGTGGTTGTTTTGTAATATAGGACCTTAAAATTGACTATCCCACTTGACAAGAGGCCTAATTAGGCTTGTGTAAATAGGTCACTATAGGTTTTTTGATCTCCAGGCTTCCAATCTTCAAACAAAGACTCCAAACATGTCAAATTAGGTCTGCCTTGACCTTTTCAAGCATTACAAACACCTTCCAAAGAGTTTCTCTACAAACCCTAACCCTTATTCAACTTCATTTCCTAAAAACATGAGTTTTCAGCCTGGAATAATTTGCCTCTAAAATGCACATGATTATCTACTTGAGTTTGGCATTGCCATATTAATGATCCTTGACTTTAATAATTATCTCTTGATATCCCTTCTTCACCCTCTACACTAATCCAAACCATTCCCTAGTGTGATGTCTCCCACGATCTGAATCAAATATCCTTTCATGACATTTACTCTTCTACATGATGATTGTATGTACATTTACTAAGAAGGATTGAATGACATATTTTAGTTATTTGTATGGATTCATTTCTTAGGAACTAATATTGGTCTCTTTATCATACTATAGTCAAATTCTTTGTCATGCCGAGGAAACGATCAAGAATTAAACTAGCACAAGAAGAGATAGAAGCTAAGAATGCAAGGAAAGTAGTGGCTATGGGGGAACTTCGTGAGAAGAGGAAATTGGACACAATAAATGAAGACATGCCAATTGAAGAGGAACCGCAACCATCAAAAAGAGATATGGTATTGGCGGCACAAAGAGAACAAATGTAAAAACTTCATGGTATGAGAGATTTGAATACCGTAGTTGGAGACACACTCATCTACCGCATGTCAACATGTAGGGACACCATCTACCACATCTCAAGTTCAGAGTACATCATCACTCACATGTGATGAAATAGGCATGCCATAATTCCCACCTCAACCTCAAGGTATGTCATCTATTCCATCTTCGATCAAAGGCATGCCATCTAGCCCGTCTCATTTAAATATTAATGAAATTCCTAATGTTGAGAGGAATTTACATATCTTAACACCACCTAGAATTTTACATAGAAAGCCAAAGTATTTGATTGATATTGATGAGAATATTTTGCAGCTATTGGAAGGTAAGATTCCAAAATGCACTTGTAGAAGATATGCTCATAATATTTGGAGATTATTCTTTGAAAAGTTAAATGAGACTGCAAGATGTCAACTATTCATTGAAATGATGCAAAGTATAAAGTATAGGTCCATCATGAAGATTCTTGGGTTGAGAACATCAGAAGCTTCAAGTGAAAAATTTATTGTCAAGAATCTTATGAGTGCATATGATAGTGTGGGTAACACCTCACGCACAAAAGATAGTAATGTAACATGGCATGTGATTACATCGACTATAGTAAGTATTCAAATGAAGAAAGCTCATCTCATTAGAAAGATGAGTCAAGCATTGAGAATTAATAGGAAAACTTTATTAAGACCCATTGGAAGGCACCAAAGAATTGAGGACACCAATGCCAATGAATTATGGGCATTCTCGGGGAGACTGCCACAAAAAGATAAACCAATTGTTGAAGCATTGAGATCACTAATTGAAGACTTTTGGAAGAATTACACAAGGGTATCTCCGAATCAAAGGGATGTGGTAAGAAGGAGAATCGGTAGTTAGAACCATGAGCCACATCCAAAGCATTTTTTCAATATGACTCAAACATAGTTTTTTGGTAAATTTCTAGAGATATGTCCTTCAATTAAAATTTGTCAAAGATATTTTGAAATGCTAAAACCTTTCTGTGTCAAGATAAATCAGACATGCACTACTTGTTGTTGTAGATTACATATTGAATTTTCTAACCATTTTGATGTCTATCGGTCTATATGTTTAGATTTGCCTACTAACAATCTTTTGTAGGATTGTGGCATACATGCCCCACCAACATCTTCAAGGGACTTCATATCAAGAATTTTAAGTGATAGAGAGGAAGGTAAAATATTCTATAGGAAATTATGCTTGGATGGCACATGTCAGCATTGCGGTGGCTTGCAACATATGCCAATATGTGAACATATGGAAAGAACACATGTGGTTGGAAATGAACTAGTAGAGTTCAACAAGTGTAAAATAGTACCATATAATACAAAAGATAGTAAAGAAGAAAAGAGGCGTGAATTGGTTATTGAAAAGATTCTAGTGTATCAGTTTATGCCTATATTTCGTGACAATATAGTGTATGAGTATGCAAGACATGCCCATAGAGTTCAATGGTTGGACTTGCAATTCAAGTTATGTAAGGACACATTTCCAATTGGTAGCATTGTTTTAGTCATCAACTTTGTAGAGAACTACAGTCTACAGCCACAACGTGAGGTGCAATCACAATATTACAACTCAACACAAGTTTCTATATTTGTGCAAATCACATTCATTCATGTAAATGATAGTACAGAGGATGACAGAAAGATCATAAGAGAGTATCATTTCTATAGCAGCGATGATCACATGCATTTTATGGAGTTCATGCAAGGTTGCTTTCAGGTGTTCTACAATGATTTGGCTAGAAGGGGCACAACATTTAGTCAACATATCATATGGTCAGATAACTGTGCGTCACAATTCAAGAACATGCATAATTTCTATTGGCTAAGCAGGAGGCATAATTTTACAGGTGTTCAGCATATGTGGAACTTTTGTGAGGCCAAGCATGGAAAGGGGAGCATGATGGTGCAGGAGCATGTATCAAAAGAGACATAGCACAAGAAGAGTTAAAGTATAAAAACAATGTAAAGTTGATAGATGCAAAATTGATGAGTGGTGTAATGCTTCCATGGGTCGAAGTAATGAAGGTAAGTCATCAGTTCATAGATTTTTTGGTTGATAGATGATAATAACATTGCACCATATGAGGACTGTTCTACATTGACAGGATCAAGTGAGATGCACTCTTTCAGAAGCTCAATTGCAAGTTCATGGAGTATCCATATGCGAAAGATGTCATGCTTTTGTTCTTCCTATAGAATTCAAGCCTGGGATGAGTGCGAGTCAAAGGAGTGGGTTGACGAATGGTAGTTAAATTATCTTAGCCCACTTGACATGTATCAACCCTTGACGACACTAGAACTAACATAGGTAGAATCATCAGTTGACTTTGACCACATATTAGATCTAGTTCAACTAGGTAACATATCTATTTGCATAGTTTTTTAAATTCCTAATGTTATCTTACTTTGTAGTGTTTTTGTAATGTTGACTAATTTCATCAAATTTGCTACACATATCAATGTAGGGCATGTATATGCAGTTATTGCAGATGAAGATAAGGAAGAGAGAACATATTATTACTTGTGTCATTGTCTTGAGGCCAAAAAGAAATTGGAGGCCCCAGTTACAGATGGAGAAAACATCAAATACCCTATAAGCTCAGTGGTTGTTACTAGAACATGGCTTAGAAGGTACACACATAAGAGTGTTAATGTTTTCTTATTTTAGGACTTTGACACACATCAGAAGATTCTTCATTACTCTAACCTTGTCATGGCATCCAATATTCATTTGATACAATATCAAAGTAGACCTTTGAACAAGACCTTCTCGAAGGTGCGTGAGTCTGACCATGAGGTAATACTTGACACAATAAAGAGCAGAGTAGATCTGGATGGTTTGTTAGATTAATTTGTAATTATTCACATTGATTTTGTAAAGTCATGTTACATTAAGTAGTAAGTATGTACATTAATTTGTAAGTTTACATAGGTTTGTCTTTTTTATTCGCTGCTACATTTTTACACATATACACATTTTTACATCATCATGTTATTCTTCATGTGTTTAGACCTAAGTGATGGATGAAGTTGATCCTGAGAGTAATGTATAAAATTTAGGTAATGTATAAAATATAGGTGTCTCTAGGTGTCTTGGTTTCTAACTAGATAATAGGTGTCTCTACTTGTGTCTTAGGTATATACTATATGTCAACTAGGTAGATAGAGACTAGAAAAAAGGTATTTAATATAAGTTAGGTGTCTTAGGTAGATACTATATATCAACAACCTATCTGGAGACTAGAATAAGGTATAATCTAGAATGATCTAGGTGTCTTCTAGGTAGATACTATATATCAACTACCTGTCTAGAGACTAGGATAAGGTATAATTTAATCTAGGTATCTTAGGTAGGCATTATGTGTCAACTAGGTCTACCATAATAGGTGTCTTAGATGGAACTATAATCTAGGTGTCTAGGTGACTTAGGTCTAGACTACGATAAGGTATAAGGAGTCTTAGGTCTACTATGTCTATAAAATCTAGATACATACTATACAATAGGTGTCTTAGGTGTCCTATGTCTACTAGAATACATGTGTCTTAGGTCTTAGGTGAGGCCACATGAGCTTCCACCTTCATGTGGTTGGCCTTGTCAGTATAGAATATTAATATTTCTTGAAGCCAAGGGAAGCTCTTTTTCTTAATAGGAAAACTTTATTGACTTCAGTGTCCTCATGGTGAAGGTGCACCCAGGTTGTCATGCCTCCAAGAGGGGTCAAAAAGTAAAATTTTGTTTTGATTGAGTTAATTGTATGTAATAAGGTCTTCTAAGACCATTTCATATGTTTTTGAGTCAGTTTGAGTCATTTGGGGTTAGTTTAAGTCTTTGAGTCTTGTTGCAAAAAAGTGTCAATGTTGTCAAGTTGCACAAAGCAACTTTTACATTTTTACATTTTTGGTGTCTTGCTCCAGATGCGACCAAATTGATAGTTCCAACACATCCAGATGGGTATGTTTAGGCTAGGCATGGTCTTATTTTGCACCCAAAAATGCCGATATAGTTTGAGCTACATTGTACCAGTGATATCCCTGAAGAGTCCAAAGCGTAAAAAGGAATCAATCTTTGACGAGCTGTTACACAAAAACCGTGTCACTTAGAAAAAAATATTCTAAGGTAATACAATCATGTAGGGTCTCTCTACAATAATCTCTCTCAGTTTTTTATATCTCTAAGGTGTTTTCCCGTGGTGAAAGGTTTTCTGCTGCCCCAAAAATCGTCAGAAGGAGGTAGTGTAAAGTTGCAAAGGGGTGTAACTTTAGTTCTACTCCTAATTTGACCAAACTGACTATTCCAATGCATCTGAATGGGTACATTTAGACTAGGCATGGTCCTATTTTGCACCCAAACATGCCGAAACAATCTAAGCTACATTGTACCGGTGATATCCTTGAAGAGTCTAAAGTGCAAAAAGGCAGCAATCTTTGACGAGTTGTTACTCAAAAACCATGTCAATTAGAAACATTTTGTTTTAGGAAACAAGATCATGTAGGGTCCCTCTATAATAATCTCTCTCAATTTTTTTCTATCTCTAAGGCATTTGCCCGTGGTGAAAGGTTTTCTGCTGCCCTAAAAATCATCAAAAGGAGGTAGTGTAAAGTTGCAAAGGGGTGTAACTTTCATCCTGCTCCTAATGTGACCAAACTGACTATTCTGACACATCTGGATGGGTAGGTTTAGGCTAGGCATGGTCCTATTTTTCACCCAAACATGCCAAAATAGTCCAAGCTACATTGTATCGGCGATATCCCTGAAGAGTCCAAAGTGCAAAAAGGCAGCAATCTTTGACTCAGAAACTATGTCACTTAGAAACATTCTATCTAAGAAAATGTGATCATGTATTATTCCTCTACAATAACCTTTCTCATTTTTTTATATCTCTAAGGTGTTTTCCTGTGGTGAAAGGTTTTCTGCTGCCCCAAAAATTGTCAGAAAGAGGTAGTAAAGTTGTAAATGGGTGTAACTTTCATCCTATTCCTGATGTGACCAAACTGACTATTCCAACATGTCTGAATGGGTAGGTTTAGGCTAGGTATAGTTTTTCTTTTCACTCAAACATGCCAAAATAGTCTGAGCTACATTGTACTGGCGATATCCCTGAAGAGTCCAAAGTGCAAAAAGACATCAATCTTTGATGAGTTGTTTCTCAGAAACCATGCTACTTATAAACATTTCGTCTAAGCCAAAATGATAATGTAAGGTACCTCTAAAATAACATCTCTCATTTTTTTATATCTCTGAGGTGTTTGCCCATGGTGAAAAGTTTTCTGCTGCCCCAAAAATAGTCAAAAGGAGATAGTGTAAAGTTACAAAGGGCTGTAACTTTCATCCTGCTCCTGACGCGGATAAACTGACTATTCCAATGCATCCATATGGGTACATTTAAGATAGGTATGGTTCTATGTCACACCCAAATGTGTTGAAATAGTCTAAGCTACATTGTACTAGTGAGATCCCTTAAGAGTCCAAACTGCAAAAAGGCAGCAATCTTTGACAAGTTGTTATTCAAAAACTGTGCTACTTAGAAATATTTTTGTCTAAGGTAACATGATCATGTAGGGTCCCTTTACAATAACCTCTCTCAATTTTCATATCTCTGAGGCATTTTCTCGTGGTGAAAGGTTTTATGCTGCCCCAAAAATCATTTGAAGGAGATAGTGTAAAGTTGCAAAGGGGTGTAACTTTCATCTTGCTACTGATGTGGCCAAACTAACTATTCCAACTCATCTGGATGGGTACATTTAGGCTAGGCATGGCCCTTTTTTGAATCCAAACATGCTGAAACAGTCTAAGCTACATTGTACCGGCGATATCCCTGAAGAGTCTAAAGTGCAAAAATGCAGCAATCTTTGACGAGATGTTAATTAGAAACCATGTCACTTAGAGATATTCCATCTAAGGCAACATGATCATGTAGGGTCCCTCTACAATAACCTCTCTTAGTTTTTTATATCTCTAAGGCATTTTCCCGTGGTGAAAGGTTTTCTGCTGCCCCAAAAATTATCAAGAGGCAGTGTAAAGTTGCAAAGGGGTGTAACTTTTATTCTTCTTCTCATGCAGCCAAACTGGCCATTCCAACGTGTCTGGATGGGTACATTTAGGCCAAGCATGGTCCTATTTTGCACCCAAACATGCTGAAACAGTCCGAGCTACAAACACTAACTAGTTTTCAATCTTCAAACATCATGCATCTCATGACCATCACCTACCTTGAATCACTATGTCACCTTATCAACATCATGGTATCAACCTTGACATCAATGACAAACAATCTACAAATTACTTTAAGGAATTAGAGTCAAATTGGTAAATGTGATGACATGATACATATTAACATGGTGAGATGCAAAGTATACATTTATAATATTAACCACATTCTCAAAGGGATTGTTGATGACTTATGGAAGCCTATAGCTCCAATGTTATGTTGCATACTCAAATTAGGTAATACTTAATATACTCTCATAACCTTGCCTTATATACAAGAGGAATTACATTTAATAACCACAATGGTCATCAAGTGCTCATAAGCATATGATTTTGACTATCTTACTCAAGACAACAAACATACTCTTTGCATCCCAATATGGTATAATAACAAGAAATTAAGAAATATTTTCAATTGAGAAACTCATAAAGAATATGGATCAGCATACTCATTTGAATATTTTCAATTGAGCAACTCATAAAGAATATGAATATTTTATATTCAACATGATGATTCATTTTTATTTTAAATACAACTTTTATCTTTTCATTCCAAAATGAGGTTTAGGTGATACTTGAATAGTAATAGCTAGCTTATTGGATCAACAAACATCATATGTAATACAATTGGACTTTAAATATTTGAAGTAACCATCTACAAATATCCATTGAAACATGGATTTATAATGCAAATATGGATGCCATCAATAAAAATGATTTGTATTAACAAGATATCCATATAGGCATACATCAATAACTGTCGATATAAGTATAACATATATACAAAATAGCCATATAGGCTGACAAGAATGCCATATAGGCATACAATATCTCCTATATGCAATATAAAATATATGTCCACAAATACCATATAGGCATACAACAAAGGACCCCAATAAGCATTCATTCCCCTCTGTTTGGTGAAGGGAATACATCATGAGCATCCTTTGATCTTTGGGAGGATGGAGACATATATGAGGGTGGTCTACTACGAACCTGAGGGATACTCCTCCTATTTAGTTGTTTGTGGATCTGTAGCTCTTACAATAAAAAGTACAGACATTAATATATAGAAATTACATGTTATAAAAAATGAAACATTTAACAAAATAATCACTTATCGCTACCTTTTAATCTGTCATCTATCTCGTCATTTGCCTTAGTAGCAGGATTAGGCTATGGTGATGTCATGTCCTATAGAATAGTAATGCAAGTCATGGCACCTAACATACACACATGTTCACCTAAACATGGAAGTACACACAATAAAGCACACAGTGATATTCATTTTCACCAATGCATCACTATGATACAACTAGACACATAATACACATAATCATAGTAAAGATTTTACTCTCTTGGTGATATACTATAGCTCTTTCTTATGCTTCCTCAAGTCTCTATTGTTGTTGTGCTCTTTTGGTACATGTTTATGTGAGTTCTTGGAGGATTTTGTGCTCTCTTTCATCTCAAAGAATATAGTAGTATTAAATGAAGGGTACTCATTAGACTTAGGTGGGTTATATGTAGGATTAGATGTAGGGATGGAAGAAATTGAGCCAATACGGTTGACATAAGTTTGTAGGGGAAAGGGTTAGTGTAGATTTGAAGATTTTGGTTAGGGGTGACTTGTTGCCCCATCAATTAATACCTAAAACCTAGATGATGTTTGAGTCAATCATATGCTATCTAAGATGTCATAGGTTGATGCCCCTCTCTGGTGTCATGTCCTAGAGTCTAATTGGTGGTAATTGGATGAGATTATTACAGAGAATTTGTCAAAGAATAGTGTGGAGGAGATCAACAAGCTTTGGTAGACATGTATGGAAAATGTGGTAGCATAGACAAGGCAGTGAGTTCTTTGAAAAGATGCCTCAAAGAAAAGTGGTCTCATGGTGATGTCCTTGTCTATGCATCTGTTTCTCATGGTATTCCATGGGAGAACATTTCTTTGAGGCATTTTTCCAAATTTAACTATATTGTAATTGATATTTTGTCATCTATCAATATCGAGCTATTAGTTATGCAATGTGTAATAATGCTTTGAGTTTGAAAAATGTGCAATCCAATGTAATCAACTAGATGAATATAAAATACAAAAATCTAGTAAGTACAATTCATTAGTTAAACTATTAATTTTATTACCTCATTGAAGCTTTGAACTACACCACCACTAGTAGTTGTTGCCGTGAAATCTCCAATATTACCCTATTCAACATCTAAAATCAAATATTAGAATACCATTCATATAACAATACTATTCACATGTAATATTTATAATTGTTTACTAGTTATATACCTTTGTAGTAGATGTTGTAGTGTAAAATGCAGGTGGAGTATTGCTGAGAACTACATCAATGCTATGACCCTGAAATTTCATCAAAATCATCAAACTAAATTAGTTAATCTTGCATTTCAAAAATGAAATTTAATAAATTAAATTCAATGAACTTGCTAACATTTACCTAAGTATCAAGGCAAAAAATCTCACTCAGGAGGGTATCTGTCATCACCATCTACTCAGCTGCAGATTTAGCTTGTGCACCTGCATCCTGACTATCCATGGGGTCATAACCATAGGTTGACCTGCAAGTTTGACAAGTATGGGGTGGAACCCTACTCCTCACACTCTCCCCCAACCCATGCTATGTTGCAGGACTGGCATGCTTTATGATGCTCTAGATCAAGGCACTAATGGATTGAAGTGTCTCGACCTCAATAATCTCCTTCACAATGGAAGGGATAGACAGATGCTCATGGTCTGGTCTACTGACTAATCATCTCACTAGTTATTATGGGTCAACATGTGCCCTTGGTATATCTTGTGTTGACCCCCCACCTCTACCCTGAAACTCTCACATATCAAAATAGTTTGGCACTTTATGGAGGACAAACTCGTAGTAGAGTTTCCTCAAAAAATATTGTGGGACCTCATTATTCTTGCATGGAGGATGGTCAAAAACCATCCACCACCCCTGCCCAAAATTGTCCCTTATCGCTTGGTTGTTGCACCAATGGATAGGGAACCTCTTGTATGTAATGGGTGGAGGTTAATTTGTTCGTAGCTTTTTGAAAATGGAACACAAGTCCAATTTTGTAATTTGTAACTTTTTTACTTCTTCATACGATAGCTTGTTTGCATAATACTCTCTAAATTCTCTCCTCTTTTTTGACCAACTAGATATTTGCTTGCTAATTGAATCTACATTTGATAACATAAATTCAAGATATTGAGAAAGCATGGATCTATGCAAGGTTGAAATTGAAGGATCTTTCAACCTTCCAATTATGTCTTCAATTTCTTTTTTATTGTTTTCAATTTGTCCCATTAGATTTTCTTGTGTTCTAGGGGCATGTCAAGGAATGGATGGAGGAGTTTGTTGTTCAGGTTGTTCTTCGGCGGGTATTTCCTATTCAGGTGATTAAGGATTTTGTGGATTTTTAGGAGGAGGAGGAGGAGGAGGTTCATTAACATTTCCTATCAATTAAGGAAATTTACATAAAAAATTAACTTAAACCTACCTATTTAGAAATAAATTTTTACACAAAAAATAATAAAACTCACTCCTTTGGCATGTTCAATGTCATGGCGGCATTTTGGTGATGAATCGGCAAGATTTTGGTGTCGAATTTGGTCTTCAAAAATGTGAGCATACTTCTTAGGGTTGCCGTGGGTACAGAGAAAACAAAAGGATTGAATGAGCAGAAATGCTCATTTTGTTTATATAGTTAAACATAATGCAAGTGCATTATGGCTTGGTTTTTCCAAGCCTTAGGCTCGTCATCACCAAACCATAATGACACGCTCGCATTATGGCTTAATTTTTTTTGAAAAATAGTTGGCCACTTTTTGGCCCCCCAACTTTTCACCCGCCTAGTGGTAGAGTCTAGCTAGTCCTGATGATAGAAACAATGAGTGGAGGTGGAGGTGGCTGCAAAGGAGGCTCTAAGATAAGAGGAGAAGGTACAGGTGGAGGTCGGATAGTAGAATGTTTCCATGGGTGAGTAGGACATGCCTATGGGATAGAAAGATGTGTAGGATGTGGAGGAGGGGAAGATGGAGACAACTAGGTTGCAACGGCTATTAGATGCAGAGGTGCACAAGAAGTAGTAGGACAAGATAGTAGCAGTTAGTCTCCATAGAGAGTCAGATGAGGCTAGGGCACTAGCACAACAAGCATAGGTTGAAACACATAACAAGTTCTGACACATGTATAGGCACTAGGGATAGACAAAGGAGATATGGTCAGAGTGATGGTGGAGAGGGATGGGGTCATAGCCATGAGAATCGAGGCAGAGTCATAGTTTCAATGGATTAGGCAGGAGAGAGACACAACTAGAGTGATGATTGGCACGAACTTGCCTATAGTAGACCTAGTCACAAAGCTCTCTCAAGTACAACATCAAGTGGTGAGACTGACTCAAGAGGTTGGGTATTACAAAGGGTTATATCAGAGTGCAGTGCCACCTAATGAAAGGCATCCCAACTTCATAGAGAGGAGTAGATGACGGACCTCTTCATCGAGGAGGTCAAAAGGATCATTCATGGGGTCTCCACCACTAGAAGGACCAAGGCCAAAGCAACCTTGTTTGATAGGACCACAACTATCAGGGGTTAGTGTCGAGCCTTCATAGGGGAGTTCTACATGATGCACTTGTATAGAATTTTGTATATATTTTTTATGACTAGGATGATGTATATATATTTATGTATGACATGATGATACCTATGGGATTTTTTATAGTTTTGTATATTTAAGGCTCATGAGGCCCTTTGTATAGATGTGTACATGACATTTATCTATTTTTTTGATATAATATGAGAGATGAAATGATTTTGGTGACCTATATGATGTATTTATGATGTTCATGATGCTTATATTATTTATATATGATGTGATGATGACATTATGATATTGTTGACATGTATTATGATCATGAATTTATGTGATCATGTACTTATGATGATATGTATGACATAGGTGATTTAATTACATATGCTATGGACAACATGGAATGTATGATGTTATGATGTATACATGATGTTATGGATATACTATTGCTAGACTATGGATATATGATTATATGGTTATATGATACTTATAATCCTATGGCTAACATGTATGTTTTTGTAGGATTTTCAAGGATATAATAGAAGAATATAGTGATGATGTTAGTATGAATAGAAGTAATGATGTTCAGAATATGGAAAAGATGTTTGATCAAACTTTGTGAAAGCTATGACTTTTTATTAGGATATATGGGCAAATGGGTGAGGGGATTTTTCTTTGGTATTGATTTATAAAATGTAAAGAACAATCCTTATTTTGATATAGCATATGGATATTATGCACCAGGGTATATAATATCAAGGTGATAATGTATCCAATGCATAGGGCGTTGACTCTACAAAAAAACTTTTGTCCTTATTCATACCAGACATAATAGAATCTTGTTGGATATGTGAATGGAAAATAGCCTTAGCATAGAATGATCCTAATGCACAAAAGGTATTTGAATGACCTTATATGCAAAGGATATTGGTATGCAAGGTGCTATTGTAACACATAAAAGATAAATATTATCCTTTGTAGGATAATAAGGACATCCCAAAAACATAGCATAAGAAAGCAATGACAATGCCCCAACCCATACTTTATCATAACATACCAAGATATAGAAAGATCAAGGTAGTCTTGATTAGGTATTTGAAAGGAACAAAAAGATAAACCAAAAGAAATAGACCAACTAACAAAAAAGGACACAACCATCATATCTATTGCCAAAGAGGGTGCTCATAGTAGATTTTGCCTTATTGTAGGAAGGATATATCCATTAAAGGATTTGGATTAGGATAATGGTTTATCAAAATGGGAAAGCTATATGTTGTTAGGTGCAATGCTTCAAGAGTAGTCTTTTTGCTTTCAATTTGGTAAGTATTTGAGCTTTCAAAAGATGCATAGTTTGGTTTCTACTTGAGTTAGTCAAGTTAGGGTGATAGGTGGATAGGATGTGTTGTAATAGATGGATGAACTGAATGTGTGGGTTTTGTTATGGTTTGTGGCTGATGAAAGATGTTTAGGGAAAATGTGTGAAAAAGTGAAAATTCATCTTGAGACAACAAGGATTTAACCATAAAATTAAGCTAAGGAAAGATGTCCTTAGTCAAGTACATGATTTATCATCAAAAATGATGAATGGACTTATTATGAAGTGAAAAGACAAGTGAATAATGAGTGACATTGAGAATTTCCAAGCCATGATAGATGGGTATACAAAAGTGTGTAGGTCAAAGACTTTATTATGGATGGATGGATGGAAGGTTTTTTATTATGGAATGGAATGGACTGATTTTTATTATGAGATGGAATGGAGTGATACATATGAGAAATTAATAGATGGTGGATGTTGATATTTACACATAGCACTTGTTTGCCAAGTTTTCACTATTGTACTTATCCAAGGCACCTGTTTACCATGTTTTAATCATAGGATGGATTATTTTATTTTTGTACTTTTCTATTTTTTTAATTTTTTTGTATTCTTATATTTTTGTATATTTTTGTATTTTTCTATTAGGGATCATCTAAGGATCAAACATAGGACTTCTTAAGATGAAAACTATTGATGGGTTCATCTAAATGAATTCCTTCAAGTGTTGATAATATATAAGCTCTTAATCCATATATTTCTGTAATAATGAAGGGTCCCAACCAATTAGGTTCAAACTTTCCCTTTTTTTGTCTCAATCCTTCTAGTTTCTCTAATTTTCCTTTAGAAAAAGATCACCTACTTGAAACCGTCTTTCCTTGATATTATTATTATAACTATGATGAAGGCAATTTTGATAGACCCGTTCAAGATGATTGAGTCGTGTAAGACACCTCTCATCTAGTAATTTTGTACTCTTCTCTATCAATAAGATGTTGCATATAAACTCTAAGAGAAGGGAGCTCAACCTTGATATGTAAAATAGCCTTGGTGTGGTAGACTAATGCATATGGAGTAGCACTAGTTGGGGTTTGGATACTAGTGTGCTATGCCCATAAGGTGGGATTAAGCTGCAAGTGCCAATAACAACCGGCATCATTGATTATTTTCTTAAGGATTTTTCAGTATAGTCTTATTGGAAGACTCAACTTGGTCGTTACCTTGCGGATAATAAGGTGTAGAGAATTGATGTTGAATATGGAACTGAGTGCACAAGGAACTGACTTCTTGGTTCTTGAAAGGTCTACCATTATTAGTTACAGTAGCAAGTGGAATACCATATCGGGAAATGATATAATGCAAGATGAACTTAGCAATATTTTTAACATCAATATAGGTCATATGGATGGCTTCTACACACTTCGCAAAATGCTCAGTGGAAGTGATTATGAACTTATGGATTAGAGGATGATGTATGGATTTTACCTATGAGGTTGATTCCCCACTATGAAAACAACCATGGACTAGTAACAGGTTGCAAATCATGTACTGGTGCATGAATCAAGTCTCTGCATTGTTGACATTGAAGGCACTTCTTACAAACCTAGTGAGAATCTTGGTCCATAGTGGGCCAATAATATCCTATATGCAATAGCTTCTTAGAAAGGGTTGGGTAGGTGGAATATGCTGCACAAACACCTTTGTAAACTTCTTGTAAAGCAATGTTGGCCTCTTCTGAGTTGATACATCTAAGTAGGATATCATTAAGACTGACGATATAGAGTATTTCCAAGGATGGTAAATCAGGAAGCACAGTGGATAACAATTTTGTTTTGGGTGTTAGTTAGGTTTGATGGAAGGATATTATTATTAAGGTAATCATAAATATCTTGGTACCATGCAGAATTGGGACCAACAAGTTTACATATTAATTCAGTAGGTGGAACATCAAAAGCTAGTATCAAGAGTCATTCGAGTAGGAATTCAAAGCATTGAGTATTGTTAGGCATATCTACAAGAGAACCTATTGTTTCCGTAGCATTTACAACTTTGTTGTTGATATAGGAGCATCCACGGTCAATGGAAATCCTCATCAACCAAAAAGAGAAAATATTTTAATTCGTTTAGGATGAAAAGTGAAGAGGATTGTTTAGGGTTGATTTTGATGGTTTGTATTGATCCTCCTTTCACCACTAAACATTCATGGACATTCAGCTGAGTAGAGGAATCTACTAAAGGCTTCTTATCACTTGGAACATAGGGGAAGATTGGAATTGTATGATTTTGTTGCTTAATTAAGCCCAATTATGCTCAAAACCCTAATTATGTAAATTCGTGAACAAACAGACAAATTACTAAAAATGATCGCACATAGAGATATCAAATAACAATCAAATGCAAACTAGATTTCAAAGTTCAAAAAGAAGAAAAGTCAAGGACTAATGAGTAGGCACCCTAGTCTAGCACCATAGTTTTTATCAAGATTTGGGAATCTTGTCTGCTAACCGTTCCTGTTGTTCTAGATATTTTCTTGTTGTGGGATCCAGAGGACTAATGAGTGTGCACCCAAGTCTAGGGACTCCCTATTTATTCTCTGATCTACAATTCTGACAATCTACACTACTCTCCTGCAACTCCACTTTCTCTGCTTTCACAACCTGTAACCTACAATCATGGGAAAATGGGTTGGGGTTGTCGTGTTTAGAGGCTTGCCTTAGTCAAGACCTGGAGAGACATTCAAGTCTTTCAAACATTGTTGTTAAATAAAGAGTACGTATCCCTGTGGGATAGAGGAAAAATCCAAATAATAAATGATAGAAAACATAATTGATATCACCTTCTAGTGAAGATCTCATGGAAGGAAGATGCTCTTTATGCCATGAGGAGATGTATGCCAAATCTACAAATACAAACACAAGAACAACATAAATTCTGCTCTGTGACACACAATGAATGCCTTGAACCACCTTAACATCACCTTGTCAATGATAATGTCCATCTAGTTTACAAATGAATGCCTAAACATGCTTATATATGTAACTACAAACATTCCCACTAAGAATTTCATAATTCAAACTTACTGTGTCAGCATAGGACCTAAATAATGGTCATAAAATGACACTTTGAAATTAATCCTAACCTAAAATAGGGTAGGACTAGGGCATGGCTGCCCATGTCCTCCCCTATATTTCAAGTAGGATTTATGTTAAATGCATCCCTTGAGTCCTATTTTCCATGAAACTTCAGGATTTTCTCATCGGGAGTCATCAAAATCATGCAAGATGCTCTAAATGCATTCTAAAGGACGTAGGAGCTAAACCTTAAGAGGGAAAAGCCCGCAAGGGGACATTTTCTGACATAACATTTAGCCCCCACTTTAATGTATGTATAAAAGCAAGGTCAATACATGCATTAAAGTACGGTCAACAAACACAGTAAACATGCCAAGCACGGAGAAGACATGCCAATCATAGAGAAGACAATAATAGGCACACAAATCATAGAGAAGACAGTTGCAGTCATGCAAAACATGGAGAAGACAATATTGAAGACATGCAAAACATAGTGAATATAGTGAACACAATGAAGACAATGATGATTTTTTTTTCTTTTCATTTTCATATATATGAAATACAGATGCAAGTACAAAGAAAGTAAATACACCACCCATAATGTAGGAGGGACTCAGTACCACTAGTCTTTAAGACTACATATGGGGTAACACACATGCCAAACAAATCTCAGAGTGCAGGAGGGACTCATCGTGACAAGTCTTTAAGACTACACTTGAGAACAAACACGACATACAAAGCAAGCATGCCATACAAATCAAACACGCCATACAAATCCCAAAGCATAGGAGGGCCTCATCACCACCGGTCTTTAGACTATGCTTGGGAACAAACACTCAATACACACACACTTGGAAGACACATATAAAACATGACAGACAAGTGACAGAGTGTTCCTATTTCTAGGTTCATCTCCATCTCAAGCACATTAGAGGCACACACTAATAATTGGGCTTCACCACAACAATCATCAAAGACACACTTAAGGGTTTAGTTAGTCATAGAACTGCTCCCCACCTCTACAGAGGACTTTTGGAAATGACAGGATGTGTACTCTCCATGAGAAATACACAATCCTCACCTTCGTAGAGGGCTTAAGATTAAAAAGGGATGTGATATGCCACCTCTGCAGAGGGATTAAATGATCATAATAGATTTCAAACAAATCTCAAAGTGTAGGAGAGACTCATCGCCACCAATCTTTAAGACTGCACTTGAGAACAAGCATGTTGCTAACATCTAAAACAAACAACTTACCTTATATATGCCCCCACCTTAAGGTGGTTGATATCATGTACCAATACCAAGCACTTTAAGATAAGTAGAAAACACACAAGGGAACATGGACTCTCACGAAGCCCATGGCCCGCGGAGGTGACATGTACTTTACGATTGCCATATGTTCCCACAAACACATTACTACAAGAAAAGTGTTAGTGTCCATATAATCATGATAAACAAAAATGCATATGATCATTCACACAAAGTGCCAGGGCTATACTATGAATTTGGAGGTCGAGTAAAGCTGTGGGTCTATACCGTGAAAATCTCAAAACTGAGTGTAACCAAGGTGAGATTCAAAGACAAACAAAGTGCACGAAGTAGCTGCATTGTTATGGTTTGTAAGTGCAATAAGACAACATCAAGATCACATGGAGTGATTCTACTAGCCAAGTGTTAGATAATATATATCAACCCCATCGTCATGTATGGACTTGGTCCATTTTATGATTTCTCACTAAAGGGACACTAGGTCCACATTAGTATAATATGTTTTTCATCATCCGTCTACTAGATAGAAACACTAGAGGATTGGAAACAATAAATTGAAAGAGGAGAAACAAGTGCCTTAGGGACAATCACATAGGAGGGTGCCTCCTAGTCACCAATTGCAATGCTATGTACGTAAGACATAACACATAACAATGAAAATAGAGGAGAAGAAATATAGAAGAATGATGATACAAATAGAAGAACGTCACAATAGAGGCAGTCTCCTAGTGTCCTAGATCTTACAAGAGAATCAAGGGTCATCCCAGGAGGCCTGAACAACACATAACACATCATAGGGGAAACACAACACAGAGGTAAAGAGTTAGAAATACTTACCTGATAGAATCCAGTGTCAAGAACATACATATCTAGGATATCTCTCATGTTGATTTGGTCTTGTTAAAATTGCATTAACATTGAGTTTAGGATGACGAGAGTCTTTCTTTTCTTTAAAAGGATTATATCCAATGCCACTTGAGTAATGTCTTGAAGTAGATTCTATAGGTACTCGAATCCCTTATTGATTTACACCACATCCATTGCCGACATAGTTGCAATTGTTATAAAGGATTTTAAATCCTTGACCATAGAGGGATGTCAGTTCCTTAGAAGATGGTGAAGCCTCATAGGTCTCATAATTTGTAGTATAAGTAAGAGTATTGTCTTTGTTTTCTACCAAAGAGACTTTACATTTCTCATATGTTTTAAAAGATTGCTTAGATGAGATTGATGCTACTTTGGATATGTCAAGGTTATTAAGTATATATTCTCCATTAAAGGAAGGAGTAAAATCTAATGAACCCCAATCATCACCAAAAAGTGCATTTGATGGTGTAGAATTTTTCACATCATTCATGGAAAGAGGCAATGATTTTGTGTAGTAGGTCAATGCTACAAATATTAAGAGCCAATCTGTTGTCGATCATAACTCATTTTAGGAGTGTTTTATTTATTGTGACAAATATCATAAGTGGATCATATTGGTTTTGAACTTCAATTGACAGTAATTCATGTGGTTGAAAGAGAATATCCATTTTTATCGCATGCATACTATCTAATACAACTGCTACATCATTAGGCTTAGCAGTAGCTGGGACAATCACCTTTTGTAAATCTTCCTAGAGCATTCCATGGTATGTAGGTGAAGTTTGTATTAAATCCCAAAGAGAGATCTTAGCCAGAGTAGCATGAATCTATTTGACAAGATCATATTCTTGACCACTTTTATGAGTAAGACAATGTAGTGGATAGAGCATAGGTTGAGAACATGGAAGAGAGATAGGCACATGTGGTGCTTGCTTACTTTGCTTGTTATTATGGGTGTTGTATGTGTGAGTAATCACATTGTGGTGTAGTTGTCGTAACACATTTTGAACACCTTGACTTGGTTGAGAAATTTGTTGTGCATATTAGAAAATGCAATCGAGGTGTCTACCTTGAACCGTAATCACTGGTTTTAAGCAAGAGGGTGCACTAGGTGCCCCTCAAACAATCATCTTAGGAATATTACTACAAATTCTATTAGTGAAGATTTAATTAACATCATTTTCCTCTTGATTATACCCAACGTCTACCCCTAAAGTATTTACTGTAAGAAACCTTTTCCCATCCACTAATGCTACATCTTGGCCAGGGAGAGCTTTGGAATGAGAGGAAGGCTTGGTGTTTGTAGGGAGATTAGGTATTATGTCATTAACAAAGTTATCCATAGTCTTCTTATCAAAGGTCCTTGGACATTCAACTATAGGAGAAATAAGATAACTTATGGAATCATTTTCATCATCATCACCATATGTTTTAGCTATTAGTTCCAAAGCGTTAACAGGAGTTTCACACTCA
The DNA here is from genome assembly GCA_027924645.1 of Cunninghamia lanceolata. Classification (NCBI taxonomy): domain Eukaryota; kingdom Viridiplantae; phylum Streptophyta; class Pinopsida; order Cupressales; family Cupressaceae; genus Cunninghamia; species Cunninghamia lanceolata. The sequence continues at coordinate 6,541,960 of BSBN01000334.1, read as the reverse complement.
TTATTCTCAATGTGTCTTGTTAAATCTTCTACTACCCAAGGGTATGTGATCATGAGAGATATGAATTTGTCATAATCAGATACATAGTCAAGTATTTCAAATGAAGATCAATTGAATATATCCTTGTGATACATAGCTTGTATATAAGTGAGAACATGAGGGTTTAGATTAAGAAATTTTCAGAAATTCTTGAAGTTTTTGATATATGCATGTAAAGATCCAAAGAGAAATGAGATGAATATTCAATGGTGAAATGTCTTGTGACATCAATGTAAAATCATATTTTAAAATCTTTTTAGAAGTTATGCAAAAGACAAGTGCAAAATTATGTGTGAAAATGACCTAAAATGCATGGTTTTTCAACTTTTTTCAATGCAAATAAGTGAAAGAAAAGGTGTTGTAATGAAATTGATGGAGTGCAAAAAGTAATATGTCAGATATTAGTCCAATAAATAAATAATACCCTTCACAACATGCTTTTGATGCAAGCCTAGAGTGATGACAAGTCAAAACCTACTGAAAATACATTAAACTATGCAATTTTTCACAAAATTTCAATGCAAAGACCCAATAACAAGGGTGTTGTAAATAATTTTAGGAGGTGAAGCATATTATAGCAGTAATATAAGTCATCTAGAGCCATAAAATTCATCAAAACACTCTTGGAGTGCAAATCTAAGTCAAACCCTAGTGAAAATGTAGTCAAAATATGCAATTTTTCACAACTTTTCAATGTAAAGACCCAATAAAATGGGTGTTGTAAATAATTTTAGGAGGTGAAGAAGATTATAACAGTAATATCAGCCATATGAAGCAATAAAATTCATCACAACATGTTTGGAGTGTAAATCTAGGTCAAACCCTTGTGAAAATATAGCCAAAATATGCAAATTTTCACCAAATTTTCAATGCAAGGGCCCACTAAAAAGGTGTTGTAAATAATTTTAGTAGGGGAAGAAGATACTAACCCTGATAAAATCCAATTAGTGTAGAAAAATCCTTTAAAACATGTCTATGATGCAAATCTAGAGAGACCATAAGACCAAAATCTAGTGAAAAATCAAGGTTTTTAAAACCCTAGGTATGAAATTTTGCAAGAAAACCACTATGATGCAAAACTACATTTAGAAATAAATCCTAATGAGAATTTTAAAAGGGTAGTAAAATCTAAAACAAGATTTTGACTGCAAACCTTAGCTAATGCAAAACTAGGTTATATGAAAAATTGCACATTTTCAAGCAATTTTCATCAATTTAAGCATGAAAATGGAATCTAAATGAATGATGAATGAAACATTTCTATAAATTAAATCATATATGGTGATAATGATAGAAATGTATTGAAATTGAATTCCAATTAATTCAAATTATTTGAAAATTCAAGCTAAAACTACAAAAATTTTCAAATTTTCAAAATTTTCAATTTCTTTTGTAATTTTTCAAATGCAATAGGATAAACAATGAAATGGATGGATGAAATAAATTTAAATACTTAGAAAGGTACAAAATTCAAAGGACCACAGGTTCACCAAAATGTTTAGGATGAAAAGTGAAGAGGATTGTTTAGGGTTGATTTTGATGGTTTGTATTGATCCTCCTTTGACCACTAAACACTCAAGGACATTCAGTTGAGTAGAGGAATCTACTACAGGCTTCTTGTCACTTGGAACATAGGGGAAGATTGGAATTGTATGATTTTGTTGTTTAATTAAGCCCAATTATGCTCAAAACCCTAATTATGCAAATTCGTTAACAAACAGACAAATTACAGAAAATGATCACGCACAGAGATATAAAATAACAATCAAATGCGTACCAGATTTTGATGTTCATAAAGTAGAAAAGTCAGAGGACTAATGAGTGGGCACTTGAGTCTAGGTCCCTATTTTCTTCTCTGATCTACAATTCTGACAGTCTGCACTACTCTCAGACAACTCCACTTTTTCTGCTTTTGTAACCTGTAACATATAATCACAAAAAATGGGTTGGGGTTGTGGTGTTTAGAGGATTGCCTCAGTCAAGCCCCAGAGAGATATTCAAATCTTCCAAACACCATTGTTAGATAAAGAGTGTGTATCCCTGTGCGATAGACAGAAAATCTAAATGATAAATGATATAAAACACAATTGATATCACCTTGTAGTGATGATCTCATGGAAGGAAGATGCTCTTCATGGCATGAGGAGATGGATGCCAAATCTACAAATACAAACACAAGAACAATACAAATTCTACTCTGTAACACACAATGAATGCCTTGAACCACCTTAACATCAGCTTATCAATCAAAATATCCATCTAGTTTACAAATGAATGCCTAAACATGCTTATATATGCAACTACAAACATTCCCACTAAGAATTTTGTAATTCAAACTTACTGTGCTGGCATAGTTCCTAAATAATGGTCATAAACTAACACTTTAGAATTGGTCCTTAGCTAAAATAGGGTAGGACTAGGGTGTGGGTGCCCAAGTCCTCCCCCTATTTTAGGTAGGATTTATGTTAAGTGCATCCCTTCAGTCCTATTTGCCATGAAACTTTAGGGTTTTCTCATCGGGAGTCATCAAAATCATACAAGATGCTCTAAATGCATTTTGAAGAACCCAGGAGCTAAACCTTAAGAGGGAAAAGCCCCCAAGGGGACATTTTCTAATGTAACATAATTTCCTATAGTTTGGTAAGTTTGGAGTTGGACAATAAATTGGAATATTAGGCCTAAATAATATATTAAATAATTGGCCTTATTTTAATATTGCAAAATAATGTTGGTGTGGGAGATAGTTTAGGTGGCAATGTTGAGGTGTGAAAATCAAAAATCAAATTTAAGTGTAAAATCAAGAAGGCTATCTTGTGCATGGATTTTTAGGGAGTTATAAGTGGAAACAACTCATTAATGCTCCTTAATTGTTGCATGGAGAATTTGGGCACTCGTGTTGAGCTCGCATATTCTTTTTCCAAGATTGGACCTATTTTCTAGGAGTGGGAATCTTAGTTGTTGCCTATTCTTGGAAAATACTTGGCAATAGTTTTGATTTTTGATTTATGGATAATTTAATGTTCTTTTTTATGCACTTTCAAGATATTCTTCCAAGCAGGACGTTCAAAATGGGAGGCTACAAAAAATGGAGTTAGTGGAGGCATAATGGAAGGATTTTTGATAATTTTTGAAGGTTGTTGCTTCCAAATTTTTGGGAGGAGGAAAAGAAAGGCGTGGGTTTTGTGAGAGGGTGATTTGAACACTTTTTATTGCAGTTTTTACTAGGGTGCAGCAGAAACAAACAGATTATGAAATCCATGGATGAAGATCAACACAATTTTTTGTTGAATATTGCAAATTTGAGAGCCAATTTCACAATATATGAGGATGATATGAAGGGGAAACACCTATAGTTTGTTTTTGTTGTCATTTTCTATCATACAACAGATTTATATCTATTTTTTAATGATTTTCTTCAGCCTATATGGCTGCACAAACTTCTATAACCTAATTTCTATGAAATTATGAAACCTTGTTGGCAATAAAATAGTAAGGATAAATTTTATTGTTGCACATTTGTGCATCCTATTTGTTGTTGATGATGTTGATTGATTTTGTGTGAGGGTTGTGTGAGTTCTCTATTTCATCAGTTGTTTAATTTGGGAATTTGTTCAAAAGAGATCTTGGAAAAATATTTCTTGAAATCATCCACCATTCTTTTATTGGAAAGGAATTTGTCATCTTTAGTCTGACATTCATATGCAACCTATTAAATGATCAACTATGAATCTCTGTAGACATGTAACTTATTAATGTTCCATTGTAATGCCATTCAAAGACTTGTAATTAAAGATTCATATTTGACAATATTATTGGTGTAGGGAAAAGCTCACAGATATGACATAGGAATACAATCACCCTATGACATGATGAAAAGGACTCCAACTCTTGAACCATGCTAAGTGTATGAACCATCAAAGTAGAGCTTCCACACAACTAATGGATAGACATTACATATCCCTTCGTCTGGAAAATCTGAAATCAGAGGATGTGTATCTTTGATGGGTGTTGTTGATGCGTTTTTTATGCGCATGCAAACTCAAAATAAAATACTAAGTATTCTATCCTCTCTTGAATAAAGTCACCCAAAGGATAAACAAATTGATCCAATGAGACAACTCCAAGGTTCATGATATGTCAGGCCTTGACTTGCAATGGATAGACTTAGTAGTTGATGTGACAATGCTGGTAATCACAAAGGGACTTATGTTGAATTGACTCCTCATTCCATTCTAAATATATTATTCTCCTTTTTGTGAATTGGAAGTGATGTTGCCTTCTTACTTTATACAAATGATGATCTTGATAATGAACTCTTGATGAAGTGTAATGCTTGGAACTTGATCATCTGTGAAACCTTCATCCATCCTTTAAACTTTCTCATGCACTAGCTCTTGGTATTTTCTTTCCATTACCTACACAAGAGAAACCTCTATCAATGCAAAGAAATTTGATCATCAATCCACATTTTATCATTGATCCTCTAACATGTCTTTCTTTTTTACCAACTTAGACAAATTGTAAGATTTTAGGTAGAGGTTGATATGTATGTAAGCATAGAGGGGTGCTAATTTCATGTGTATGTGCAAATGGTTTAGAAGCCTATGCAGACTATCAACTCCAATTGCAAATTTAGAAGCCTTTCCTTCAATGCACTAAGTGATGTTTATGCAAGCCCCTTTTTTATACATGCAATGCAATAGGTCTTGAATTTCCTTCATGGAACCAAAATTAGAATCCTAAAACTAAAACATGGTGCTATTCTTGGGTTATAGCCATTATATGCGCATCTGAGCCTGATTATTATGACTAAATTGAACAATGGAAAATGCACAACCACAGGAATATGAGTTAAGGAAGATAAGAAGATACCTTGACATGTTTTTGCATATTCTAGAGTGGATCTTTCAAATGATTATGAAAACATGAATTGCAAATTCATTATGGATATGCGCCAAGGTATAAAATGTGAATTAAGGCAGAATTTTTGAATTGAATGCATGATATAAGAGTCCTTGAGTTGAGTGGATAATTCAGTACACTTGGCATTATACAACATCAACTAAAAAATTGCATCCAAAGTAGGGATTTAAGACCCACACTCAAGGCTAGGTCGATTCTTGAGTGTTCAATGCACAGCCTAAAACTTATTCTCTGCAAAATAACTGTTGATGTGCACCTAAGCAGACTTCTACAACATTTCTGTATGAATTGGATAAAATGCGAATTGTAAAGCTCAGAGGGATATGCACTAAGGTGAAAGTTTCAGCATGTTCTACATACAATAAGCAATGCAACAAAAAAAAGAAAGACATGCACCAATGAATTGAGTGGACCAAGCATTGCAATGGAAACAAAAAGGTCTGCTTGAGGCAGATATTTGAATGCTCTAGGTATGATTGATTATGGACATGCATTTCAAATTGGACCTCTCGATATATTCTACATATCACTTACTCCATGCAAATCGAATCATTGCTAAATGTTTGGGATAACCTTTCAATACCTCCTTGCATCAACATAGGTAGACAATTCAATGTTCAATGCATAGTTTAAATGATGCACAAGGGATTAAAAAAATATGCTCAAGGAATAATTAATGGACTATACAAAGTGTTATGTATGATTTGAATACTTTGCGTTGTGTAAACTAGCCATGGGTTCATGCCTAAGCGGAGATCTGAATGTCTTGTGCATACTATACGTGATGTGAAAATAATATCAATGTCTACCTGATGAATGACAATTGGGCTATTTAGATGCACCCTACAAACTTTGAAATGGAAATCACTCTCCTCAAAGCGCTTAGGTAGACTTTTTACTTTGCTATGTATGAGTTGACTGATGTAAAATGCAAGGTTGGAGTGGATATGCGTATAGAACAAAAAGTGAATTGTAATGCCAAGTTGAAAGTGCACCTAAGTGGATCCTTTTTCTAATCTTGTATAACGTTGAGACTTTATAAATTGCAAATATCCCGCATATGTGCACCTATGTCGAAGTCTTAGGCTTGCTCGTATGAATTGTGAATTGCAACGTGCATGGGTGGACACTTTAAGATGTTATGTACATATTTATGGGGATGCAAATACAAACACCCCCTCAAAGTGCGCTTTTGCAAACATTTCTAACTCCTTTGAAATTTTGGCCACTATTGATTCCCTATATGTGTGACTTAGACATGCCCTACATGAGTTTGCAATTTGACAAAGTTTAAGACAAATTTCACCATTCATTTTATGCCTTGACAATGTCTCCATTCAAGACAAAAAGGTTTACTACCTGGTGCAACTCTCAAACATTCAATATGCTTTGATCCCAACATTTCTTGTAAACCTCCTGTCAAAACAAAACAATTCCAAGCCAAAATTTCATCAAGCCAAAACTAAGAGGGGTCCCGATCAGTGATGGGGCGATGTGTGATTAGGTCACAAAAAGTGCCTTTTCTAGTTAATCGGTGATGACTTGTCCTTTGATTGCTTTACGATCAACATACTCAATATCAAACTCAATAAGAATCATGACCCATTTTACTAATCTTCTTGTGAGAGATGCCTTAGAAAGGAGGTATTTCAATGGATCAACCTTGAAAATAAGATTATTATTTTTATTTAGCATGTTGTGTTATAAATTTTGGAATGTAAATGCTACAGCTAGAGATTTCCACTCCATCAAATTATAATTAAGCTCATAATGAACTAAAATATGATTGATATAATAGATTTCTTATTCTTTTCTAGATTCATAATGTGTGTAGTTGGTGTTGTAGAAATATATAACAGTAAAGGCCTCTCAAAAACTGGTCGTATCAATATGGTGGTGTGGAAAGATATTATTTCAATTGGTTGAATGATTGTTGACACTTACTATCCCATATGAACGACAAATCCTTTTGTAGTAGGTGCAAGAAAGTTTGACATTTGTGGGCAAGATGAGTTATAAAATGTCTGATAGAATGTAGTTTACCCTAGAGACTTCTTTGTTGTTTAAGATTAACAAGACGAGCCATCTATAATATAGATTTTACTTTTGCATTATCTACTTCAATTCCTTTGTGAGACACTATGTATCCCAGTAATTTCCCTGATGTGACACCAAATACACATTTCATTGGGTTGAGTCTATCCTGATATTGTTCTTGTTGCAAGTATATGCCTAATCAATGTTGTCATTGATGTAAACATATCTTTGTTGGCATTGGTGTCAATCATGTCCTATTTTGTTATTTGATTAGAAGCTTTATATTTTGTAGATATTGAGAAAATTAGCCCCTCCGGAAGAAATAGAAAGAAAATAGTGAATCATAGTGAAGACAGTGAGTTGCATACTGAAGAATAATCCAGAAGACATCTCTGCATTTCTTGTAGATTGAAGATCTTGGTTTGTGGATTGGAATTTATTTAGATGCATGTTTGAAGCTACTAAATCCTAAGTTTGAGCCTCCGGTATGAAGAATTGAGTGAGTCACTTTCACCAAACCAAAACCTAGTTTTTGATTATTCCCTAGTGACAGGGAGAAAGTATTTTGATCCGCATTCCTTTGCATTGAAGTATTTTTCTCTATGGTTCTAGAGGGAAGTCTAGGATGATGATAAGTGCCTACAACTACAATGGTTCATGATTTAGTGGTCCACAAGCTATCTTTCTTTTATGGTAGTTGAAGACAGTGAAATTCATGTGCTCCGGTGTGAAGAATCTCATGGATAAAGTGGTTAGAGTTTATGCAGTTGCTCTTGTTGATTACAACATTCTTGTGGATGCCTCTTGATCATGTTCCTACATTTACATTGGTCTATGTTAAGGAATTGAGATCATTTTTTAAGTTTATTCCCAGATAACGTAGTGTGTAACTAGTCTTAGCTAACTTGGTTAATTCCAGTGATTGTGGAGATATATTGAAGATTGTAGAAGCATTTTGAGGCATGGAAGATCATGTTTGAGTCCCAACCAAGGCATGAAGTGATCCACATACATCTTTACTACATTTCCTTAGCATTATTTTTTATTAGGTCAAGACCTATTTTGTAAATGTTTGTAATGCCAACCTTGGAGATTGTTCCAATGGTTGATGAGTGTAATGCCCACCTTGATGTACATTCCAAGGTTGATGAATGATATATATACTTGTAATTTGGTCCTGGAAAATATGTCCTTGTGTGAAAAATCTAAAGTTAAGTGAAGAGGTGTAGAAGGCAGAGCAGAGCAAAGGAAGAGTATTGCGCTTCAAAGGAACTGAATTCAGGCATGGAGTAGATGCTATTATATCAGTTCAAAACCCTTGGCAGTGAGCCACCCCTTTGTAGTGAGCCTCTGATTTTTGATATTGTTATAACTTGTATATCTTGTGGAGTGACATCCACTATGGTTTTTCCCTTGACATGGTTTTCCATGTAAAAATATGGTGTCACTTGTGGATGATCTTGCAATTATATGTATGTTTCTAAGTTTATCCTTTCATGACTTAATCATAACAAATAGTGGACAAGTGTTTAATTTTTTAAGGTGTAGAATTGTTTAAGTTTTGAGATAACTGATTCACCCCCCTCTTAGTTGTCTAGTTCATTTCAACAATTGGTATTAGAGCCAAGTTCCTTAGATGAAAGCTTGACTACTTGAGGTTGATCTAGGATGTCATATAAGAAGGAAAGTACTCGGTTCAATGGAACAAACTACTCTGTCTAGAAGATCTGCATGAAAACCCATCTCCTCTGCTTGGGTTATAGTGTTTGGAAAATAACTAGAAATAAGTATGAAATACTGAAGAATGGTCTACAAACTGAAGATGAGATCAAGGAATTTTAGTTGAACATAAAATCCAAAGATGCCTTGGTAAGCGCCTTATCTGACGTCGAAGTAACAAAGATGATGGAGTTGGAAACTACATATGAAATCTGGGAAAAGCTGAAGAATCTATATGAAGGAGATGAATCTATGAAGAGTGATAAATTGCAAAGTCTGAAGGCAAAATATGAATGTTTAAAGAGAGCAAAGATAACGAAATAACATCCTTCATGCAAAAGGTTGACAAACTTGTGGGTAGCATTAGAAGTGTAGGTGGAAAAATTGAGGATATGGAAGTTGTGAACAAAATTCATAGATCACTACCTAAATCTTATTGTCATAAAGTGGCCACAATTAAAGAAGTAATGACAGTGACATAGATTACAAAAGATCAGCTGCTCAAGAAGCTGATAGCCTTTGAAATGAGAGAACTTGGTGATTCACTTCCAAAAATAGAGACTACTTTCAAGGCTAGCACTTCAGAAAGAACCCCCAGATCTGACAAGTACAAGGTACAACCAGATCATGAGCTTGAAAAACTTGAATCCAACTTTGTTAACAGTCTACCCAGATGTACTAGTAAGTTCAAGGAAAACTACCTTTCAAATGTTTTAGTTGTGGGAAATTTGGTCATTATGCTTCTAGATGCCCCACAAGAGTTCCTAAGCCAAGACCTGATAGACCTAGAATCCCAAAGAAATGTTATTATGTTAAAGATCTTGATGATGATGGAGGAGTATCAGATGGTGAAATAGATAATGCTAGTACATCTGGTAATGAATGCTTGTTTATTGTTGTTAAAGAAGAACCTATGACTACTAATCCTACTAGTTGTGTGAAGAAAGAAAAACTAGTGGAAAGTGCCTTGGCTGCTCAGGTTGTTGAAGACAAAGATGAATGGGCTACTGACAGTGGAAGCTCTCATCACATGACTGGTGACAAAAGTAAGTTCATAAGCTTGGAAATATATGATGGAGGATTGGTTAGGTTTGGTGATAATACAGTTGGTAAGATTTGTGGAAAAGGATCCATTTCTTTCGATGGCAAGCATAACACTGATGATGTCTTATATGTGAATGGATTAAAGCACAATCTCTTAAGTGTTGGTCAGATGTGTGGCAAAGGTTATGATATCAAATTCAAGGACAATGGATGCAAGATTTTTGAAAGCTCCAAAATAGTGATTACAATGGGTAAGAAGACAAGAGGTAACATTTATCATTTGAAAGGGACTAATGAATATTGCTTGTTGACCTAGAATGATGAAAGTTGGTTGTGGCATGGAAGGTTGTGTCATATCAATTTTGACAACATAGTGAAGATAAGTTCCACTCAGGCTATAAGATATTTGCCCAAGCTTGTGAAGCCTATTGATACCTTGTGCAAGGAGTGCCAATTTGGAAAATAGACAAGAACAAGTTTCAAGAGCAAGGACCAATCTGTTGATGGACTACTGAAGCTAGTGCATATAGATCTATGTGGACCTACCAGAGTAAGAAGTCTACAAGGAGACAGGTATTTCATGTTGTTGATTGATGATTATTCTAGAATGACTTGGGTTACCTTCTTAAAAGAAAAAGTAGAAGCCCTAGAAAATTTCAAAGCATTCAAGGTAAAGGTTGAGAATGAGCTAGATTTGAAGATAAAGTGCTTAAGGTCTAATAGAGGTGGAGAGTTTACATCAAATGAGTTTAACTTCTTCTATGACAAACAAGGGATAAAGAGACAATTATCTGTACCTAGGACTCCACAACAAAATGGAGTAGTTGAAAGGAAAAATAGGATAGTTCTAGAGGCTGCCAAAATAATGATGAAGGAAGATGATTTGCCAAAAGTATATTAGAGAGGCAACTCACACTATTGTATACATCTTAAACAAAGTCCAAGTCAAAGGTAACAGTTCTAAAACTCCTTATGAATTGTGGTATGGTAAAGTTCCTACTATAAAATATTTCAAAGTTTTTGGAAGTAAGTGTTATATCAGAAGAGATGAAGATCTAGGTAAGTTTGATGCAAGATGTGATGAAGGTATCTTCCTTGGATACCCTACCAAGAGCAAGGCCTACCTATGTTACAATAACAGGTTGAAGAAGGTTATTGAGAGTATAAATCTCAAAGTTGATGAAAGCAAGGAAAAGGTGTTAAGTGGATATGAATATGATGAACCGGATGTCCCTGCAAGCAAATTAGTAGTGCAAGAAGAAGAAAACTTAGAAGAAGAAGAAGAACAAGCTACATAAATCATTACTAATACACCCAGGTATGTGAAGTTAAATCACTCTGAAGATAAAATCATAGGAGATAAGAGTAAAGGAGTTCAGACAAGAAGAAGAGCTACTGATGAACAAGTTAATTATTGTTTGATTTCTCAAGTGGAACCTAAAAATGTAAATGAAGCATGTAGTGATGAAAAATGAGTAAATGCTATGAAAGAAGAATTGATGTAGATAGAAAAGAATCAGACTTGGGATCTTGTCCCTAGACCAGAAAATAAGAATGTGATTAGTACCAAATAGGTCTTTAGGAACAAATGAATGAGAATGGTGAAGTGGTAAGAAACAAAGCAAGGTTGGTATGCAAAGGATACTCTCAAGTTGAAGGAATAGATTTTGAGGAAACATTTGCACCAGTGGAAAGGATTGAAGCAATAAGAATGTTTTTAGCATTTACAGCCTACAAGGATTTGAAGGTATATCAAATGGATCTGAATTCTGCATTCTTGAATGGAGAATTGGAAGAAGAGGTCTATATTGAACAACCAAAAGGATTCTAGTCATCAGATCAGGGTGACATGGTGTGCAGATTGAAGAAAACATTGTATGGACTAAAACAAGCCCCCAAGATTTGGTATATAAGATTGGATAAATATCTGATATAGTTAGGGTTCAGTAAGAGTACTAATGACAACAATCTCTATTTCAAGATCAATGATGAACAAATCCTAATTGTTTCAGTCTTTGTTGATGACATTATCTTTCGAGGCAATGAAGATATGTGCATGGTTCTTTCTGGGGAAATACAAAATGAATTTAAAATGTCCATGTTTGGTGAGATAAATTTCTTTTTAGGTCAACAAATCAATCAATCAATTAAAGGTATCTTCATTTCTTAGTCTAAGTATGTGAAAGAGTTGTTAAATAAATTTGGAATGGAAGACTCTAAACTGCTAAGCACTCCCATGGTAACTGGTTGTAAGTTGAGAAAGAATGATGACTCACCTAAGGCAGATCAGAAAAGGTATAAATATATGATTGGAGGATTACTTTATTTGACCCAAACCAAACTTGAAATAATGCATGTAGTTTGTCTTGTGGCAAGATTTCAAGCAGAACCTAAAGAGTCACATGTGATTATAGTCAAGAGAACATTGGGATATTTGAAGGGCACAATGGATTATGGTTTGTGGTATCCAAAAGATAATGATTTCACTCTTAGTGCAATCACTAATGTAGATTGGGCCGGAGATGTGGATGATAGGAAAAGTACAAGTGGAGGTGCATTCTTCTTAGGAAAAAGGTTGGTATCCTAATTAAGAAACAAAACTCAATATCTCTATCTACTACATAAGAAAAATACATTGTAGCAGCATGTAGCTGCACTTAGGTGTTATGGATGAAGTAGACATTGGAGGAGATCAGAGTTGTGTATGAAGATCCAATTGCAATCTTTTGTGACAATACAAGTGCCATAAAACATTTCAAAGAATCCAGTAATGCATTCAAGAACAAAGCATATATCCATAAGATATCACTTTCTGTGAGAAAAGGTGACAGAGACCGAAGTCAAGTTGGAGTATGTGTTTACAAAAGATCAGATTGCAGACATCTTCACCAAGCCTCTGCCTAAGGATACTTTTGAGTATCTTAGATAAAAGTTAGGGATTACCACCCCTCCTTCTCTAGACTAAGATGCACAAGAGTGCATTAGTCTAGTGGTGTTTAGAGTCCCACCTCCAGATCCAGATTGGTTCTCTAAGGGCTACTTCTTAGGGGGAGTAGTGAGAGAGTCCAGAGGAGAGTTGGATCAGAATAGCAGAGTGCAAGTATTTTCCCTTCATGCCATTGATGTCAAAGAGGGAGAGAAATCATGTGAATAACTAAGAGAGAAAGAGTGCAAATGTGTAAAGAGAAAGGGGGAGAATCTTGTCATAATGGCTATTGTGGTTTTTCACATCATATGTTTCCATCAATGACAATGGGGGAGATTGTTGCAAGTATGTGCCTAATCGATGTTGTCATTGATGTCAACATATCTTTGTTGTCATTGGTGTCATCCATGTCCTATTTTGTTCTTTGTTTAGAAGATTTATATGTTGAGGATATTGAGAAAATTAGCCCCTCTGAAAGAATCAGAAAGGAAATAGTGAATCATAGTGAAGACAATGAATGGCATACTGAAGAACAGTTTAGAAGACTGCTTCGCATTTCTTGTAGATTGAAGATCTTGGTATGTGGATTGCAAGTTATTTAGAGGCATGTTTGAAGATACTAAATCCTAAGTTTGAGCCTCCAGTATGAAGAATTGAGTTACTTTCACCAGAGTAAAACCTTCTTTTTCTGATTATTCATTGGTGACAGGGAGAAAGTATTTTACTCTACATTCCTCTGCATTGAAGTATTTTGCTTTGTAGTTCTTGAGGGAAGTCTAGGATGATGATAAATGCCTACAACTACAATGGTTCATGATTTGCTGGTCCACAATCTATCATTCTTTTATGTCAATTGAAGACATTGAAGTTCATGTGATCTGGTGTGAAGAATCTCATGGATAAAGTGGTTAGAGTTTCTGCAGTTGCCCCTGGTGATTACAACATTCTTGTGGATGCCTCCTGATCATGTTTTTGCATTTACATTGGTCTGCCTTAAGGAATTGAGATCATGTTTGAAGTTTATTCCCAGATAACGTAGTGTGTAACTAGTCTTAGCCGACTTGATTAATTCTAGTGATTGTGGAGATATATTGAAGATTGTAGAAGCATTTCGTGGTGTGGAAGTGTTGATAACTGAGAGGGGGGGGTGAATCAGTTATCCTAATTATTTCCCTTATTGAACTTTCTTTTTAACTGATGCAGCATTGAATCAAACACAAAAACATTATCATGAAATAAGAAACACATGACACAGTATTTTTGACGTGGAAACCCTGTTAAGGGAGAAAACCACGGGGTGATTAACCCAAAATTATTCTCTGTTAGAAGAATAGGAAATTACAAAATGGCACTTGCCAATTAGGGCTCACTGCCCGAGCACACTGCTCACAAGAGGCCCACTGCCTACAATAAGACACACTGTCTACAAGGTGATAAAAATCACAGTCTTGAACTGATTGGAAACATCTGCATATGCTGGAGTTCAGTTCCGGTTAGGCTTAGTACACTGATCTGCTGCACTTCATCTTTTCTCTGTTCTTTATTCTGCTATCCTTTCACATTCCGGATCTGTCTTGGTCCTTCTGCTCTGTTCTGCACTTCTTTGCATATATCATAACATCATACTCCTTCACAACTAAATCCATCCTCTATATATATATCCGCACAAGTAATTTCATCATTTTTCTAGTCGGCATCCGGAATAGTCTAGTTTCTTACAAAATCTATTCTGTCGGCTGAATCCTTCCTCACCAAGCAATGCGGATCAAGCATATACTTGTAGATATCATTAATCATGTCAGCCAAACATGATTCATGCCTTTACAACCTTTATCATCAACAGTAACACATCCGGAAAGTAGTCTGATACTCTGTCAGTCAGTTCTTCCTCTATTTTCACTGTCTCTCAGGAATCCGAAACTCAACTATTCATATCTTTTTCCTTGTCCATCACCGGAGGCTAAATCCTTGGAATATACCACTCGAGGTAGTCCTCTTGACTTCCCCAAATCCGCACTGTACCAAGACGCTTCCTCTGAGAGATCCGGACCAATCTGTCGGACCTTGCCACATGCTCTGTTCTTGTTCACCGGACCACAACAATCTTTATTCTGACTTCCGGTAGAGACACATCATGACTTGCGGATATGTGGGATGAACTTTGTTGCCATCAATGACAACAACCATGAATCCATATAGTGTCTCTTGCCAACAGGAAGATCATGTTTGAGTCCCAGCTAAGGCATGAAGTGATCCACATACATCTTTACTACATTTCCTTAGCATTGTTTTGTATTAGGTTAAGACCTATTTTGTAAATGTTTGTAATGCCGACCTTGGAGATTGTTCCAATGGTTGATGAGTGTAATGCTGACCTTGATGTACATTCCAAGGTTGATGAATGATATATATACTTGTAATTTGGTTGTGGAAAATATGTCCTTGTGTGAAAAATGTGAAGTTAAGTGAAGAGGCATAAAGGATAGAGCAGAGTAAAGGAAGAGTATTGCACTTCAATGGAACTGAATTCAAGCATGGAGTAGATGCTATTATCTCAGTTCAAAACCCTTGGTAGTGAGCCTTTTTTTGGGTAGTGAGCCTCTGATTTTCAGTATTGTTATAACTTATATATCTTGTGGACTAACACCCACCATGGTTTACCCTTGATAGTGTTTTCCATGTAAAAATTTGGCGTCACTTGTGTATGATCTTGCAATTGTGTTTATTTTTCTAAGTTTATGCTTTCATGACTTAATCGTAACAAACACTGCACAAGTGTTTAATGTTTTAAGGTGCAGAATTATTTAAGTTTTGAGATAACTGATTCACCCCCCCTCTCAATTGTCTATTCATTCCAACAATTCTAACCTATCAACAATTTATTCTAAAACTCATAGATGACCATTTCTAGTAATTGATTTTCCCAATAGATCATCAACATAATATTCCATGATAGTGTAAAAAGTATTGTGAAATATTACAACCATTGCTCTTTGGTATGTTGCTCCAACATTTTTCATACCTAAAGGCATGACTTACCAACAATCATATGTTCCCCAAGGACATGTTAAAGCTATATTATGTTGATCTCTAGGTGCTATAAGGATCAAATTGTAACTAGAAAACCATCCATTAAGGAAAGAATTTCATGACCAGTTGTTAAATCCACTATGATGTCAATGTTGGGTAGAGGAAAATGATCCTTTGGGCATGCTTTGTTTAGATCCCTGAGATCGGTACATATACGAATGCCCATAGTGACTCTAAAAATAGGTACCAAATTAGAAACCTAATCAGGATAGTCAATTAGTTGAATGAATTTCACATCTAGTAACTTCTAAAGTTCTCCCTTAATGAGCAATGCTATTAAGGGATGCATCTTTCAAGGTTTATGTTTACTAGGCTTGGCTTTAGGAAAAATTGCTAAGTTATGGAGCACTAATGAAGGATCCAATCCAGACACTTCTGTGTATGACCAAGCAAAGTTTATTGTTCTTTTTTAAGAAAGAAGGCTATCAAATCCTTTTTCACTACTAGATACATCCTTTATTTTTACTATTTTAGGATCTGATGGGGCCACGGTGTGGTTTTCACAAAGGGATCTTTTTTTTTACTTTTACGACTAGAGGATTTGACCTTCTCACCATAGTATGTTTTGAGGTTTAGGTCCATAATAAAACATGGTTTGTGGTCACCTAGTGGAATACCATCTGATAGTCCCATGAATTCTATGATGGCCTCACCATTTTGAAATATGTTAAGAACCAAATGTTCTTGTTGGTCCCAATTGATAAGGTCAAGGTATACAAGTGTAAGGATTTGGGTTTTTGTTACAGATGTAATAGGGATGGAGGATATCATAAATATAGAGGTTTATTGGAACAAGTTAATGAGATGCAAATAGGAGTCATCAATGGTATCCTTGTTAGAAATTACAATTCCAAGAAAAGCCTTCATTGCTTCATCAAGAATATACTTAATGCCTAAGGGCCTCAGTACCTCCTTACCATATCCTAATCCTTGTCTATATTATATCTACTTGTCACAATAATGGGTTATGTTCTTCCTTATCCATGTAATCCAAGGTCACCTTGGCCCTTATAACCCATGTTTTTAACAATGTGAAGACCTGTAGTATACTTTTCAACTAGGAGTTTTGTTGGATCATGGGCTTCATTATATATCTGAGAGGAAATATCTTCTTTAATAGGTTCATTCTTCAAAACCCCTCAACGTATAAATTTTGTAGATTTCATTTTATAAAAACTTCTAGAGTTTCTTTTGCTAATGGTGGATTGCCATAAGATCTTGTTGAAAATGGAAAATTTCCCACATAGCAAGATTTATGTAGGTCATATTCACCAAACCATTTGTCTTTGTATTAGATCTTGATCTTAAGGAGAGGTGTATTAGATTTAGCTTTCGTTAATGTAGATGGATCAATGTAAGAGGAAGACAGTTGAGTGGCAATATTACTAGGAATTTGGTTTGAATTTTGGTATTGGCCTTTTATTGCTCTACAAAACTCAAAAGAATTAGGGTCCCCAAGGATAGTAATTTCTATACAATTGTATGGAAATTTGAGACATTGATCATATGTGGATGGTACGACCTGCATGGTATGTATCCATGGGTGACCTAGAATGATATTGTAGGGAAAATCATGGTCCAAAACCTGACAATGAATTTCTATGATTATACAAACAACTTGGATGGGTAAATGGATAACACCTTCAGATTCTTGTTCTATATTATTGTATGTTTTGATAGTCGTACTTTTGTCTGAATCAATGACATCCTAAGATTATCCTAAATATTTTAGAAGCTTTACATAATAGATATTTAAGTATCACCACCATCTATAAGGACTTGTTTCACTTTACGTTTGATGTAGGAGCATTCAAAAGTAATTCAAGTAAATTAAGACAATTAATGTTGAATTGCATAGTGCCAAGAAGAGACATTGGAGATTACCATATTTCACCATATTTGTACATCAGATGTTGAGGAGCAAGACTTAACATCTACATATCAACATCTATATCATATCCAAAATTCAAATCATTTGGAATTGTTTCTTGAGAAATATCGCTATCAGAAGATTACCTATTTTTATAGAGCAGAGCAGTTAGTGTTTAGTTGAAACCTAATCGGTTTGCAGAGAAATTATGTGACTTGTAGAGCATAATGGAACATCATTCAAGGTAGTTTAGGACCTAGCTAACCTTCATGAAGATTCGTACGAAGTTCCCATCACTTGCAGAGCACTACCATATGTTTTAGGGCCGACCTATTTGTTTCCTACATGTTTCATGTGGTAGTTAACTTTTAGCTGAAAAGATAATGTTTTGAAGGCTTGCGGAGGATATAAATGAAGAATAGAAGATTGTTACAAGTGACAGTGTGATATGTGAAGATAAGAAGAAAGAAGATGAATTGTTTTGATCTGGGGAAGTAACAGAACAAAAGTAGAAGACAGAGGAGAGAATAGAAGAAGATACAAAGCAGAGGATAGAGAGGAAGGAAGATTTAGAACAAAGATGTGTTGTATGAATCTTTTGTAACCTTGGGCTGGGATCTAGCATCTAAAAATTCCTAGAGGCATATGTTATGTGATTTGAGATTCTAATATAATGAGAATTGATCTTTGAAGGCTATGTTTTTCCCTTTGAGAGTTATCCAAGGATATATCTTATGTCATGTGTTTATGCTTAGCTCTTATCATCCTATTGTTATCTATATGTTTTTGTTGCATCTTTTTTATGATCTAGGAATTGATTATTTAAGGCTGCAAGGCTGCACAGTCCTTTGTTGGACCCTCCTACCTTGACTGCATCAATGTTGGTTGATACAATCTTCTAAGTTTAAAGCATCATTATGCTATGGATTGTGTAATGGAAGGTCCTTCTCAGTGAAAACTAGGTGATGGGGTGACACAATGTGTCCTATCATGGCTTGGAACTGGTCACTATCAATGTTATTAGGGACAGATGACTCTTCAAGGGCCTTTTCAAGGATAATATTATCTGAAGGTGATGCTCGAAGAATGTCTAAAATGGATATTTAGGCCAATATTTTACTTAAATGGCCTAAGATATTATACTTAGTAGATGGATAGGTATTAGGTACTGTGCCACAAAGGGTAACATGGTCATGACAAGTTGTAACTACAGAATATGGTGTTTTCCCCTTGATAGAAACGATAGATACATGAGCACGACTCTCTTCTATATGTCCTACAATTGAATCATAGGAACTAGATGCCTAATTTACATTTTTACCTTTATCGAGAACATTTCCTTTACCATGAGAAGGGAATAGATCCTTGTATATGTTGAGATCATTGTTAGAGGATTGTTTAGGATGATCATCCATAGTTATGTCACCTCTATCAATGAGATTATGGATAAGGTTCTTCAGTTTCATACATCCTGGTGTTTTGTGTCCTTTAACCTTATGGAATTCACATTATTCATTTTTTGTGTACCATGAGGGTTTAAATTGAGGTTCATCATACTGTCGTTCTTTGGGTAATGTGGTGAGACCTTTTTGAACTAGTTTATGTAAGATATATTCATTGGGTTCTCCCAATGGAGTAAATTTACATCTTGGCATTGAATCTTGTCAAGGTTATTCTCTAGGAGTAGATATGGCATTCTTGATTCGTTGTAGATTGACAGGTGTGTGGACATTTTGAAGGTGTTTGGAATCCACAACACCATTGTTGACAAAATTTTTATTTGTAGACCAGAAATAGGGTTTTTCATTTGATTGTTAGGGTTGTCTTTGGTCTCTTTGAAGATTTTTGACTAGACCTTTAGCGATAAGGGCCTTTTTGATGTTTTGTCCCTCAAGGATATTATCTCATCAAAAGAATTTGTACATGTTGTATTTGTAATTGAAAACCTACTTCTAGGTTAGAGTTTTTGAAAAATATGTGCACGAATTGTTTCTCAGGAATAGGCAATGGGAATTTGCTAGCCATGTTTCTCCAATGTTGTAGAAAGGATATAAAGGTTTCCCCATTTCTTTGTTTATTGTTGCATAGATATTTCATGGAAATCTCATGTTCTATGTTATATGAAAAATAAGTTACAAACTTTTCAGCTATCTCATTAAAGGTCTTAATACCTAGGGGTAAATGAGAAAACCATTCTATATATTTCCCTCCAACACTACAAGGGAAGAGGCACATAAGATATGTATCATTGTAGGACACTTCTAGGAAAGCAATATAGAAATCCCTAATATGTTCTTTTGGTTCTCCTTTTCCCTTGTACTTATCAAATTTGGGCATTTCAAAATTATGCGAAAAAGGAATCATAGGGATAGATCTGTTGGTTTTTTTCCAGACTGGATGCTTATTCCCAGATTTCCCTACAGGGTAGTCATCAGTGATCAACAGGATCTCTGGGCCAGGGGCCAACAGTGTAGGAGATAGACTCTATATTTTATCTCCTCTTCTTCTTCAGGCTCTGCAAAACCTAGGGGGGTATTCCCTACTCAACATCCATGAGGATATGCATACAAAGGCTGGGATACTAATAGAAAGCAGATAAGTCCTCCTGTAAGTAGACCAAAACTGAAAGATAAGAGCAAAGGGGCTAGCTTTGGGCCTATTTGCAGTTGTAGACAGAGGACTGAGGATCCTAAAACTAATTCTAATGTCCTAAAGATTGTTTTAGATTTAGATTATGATTTTAAGTTTGGATGCAAAGCTGGACATGGTTGTAACACAAACACAAAGCAAGATTGGTGCCTATCCAGGGCCTGGAGTCAATAGACATACACCTGTGAATGATCAACATGAACAGCTAAAACTAGATTTCAGGGGGATATATGTGATACCTGCCTTACAGATATCTCCCAATACAAAGTGTTAAGTTATCTCTACTTATGACATCCCTACTGCAGTATACCCTTCCCAATGTTCAACCTGAAAACAGTTTAATCTACCCCTTGAGCAGAAGTTAAGAGATCATACATTCAACATAGGAATTCCATGTTCTAGAGTCTCAAATATTGCTTAAATATCCAGACTCAAGAGAAAGATACATGCAATACTGGAGACAGAATTAACAAAACACATGCAAACATAGCATTATTCATACAAGATTAACCATGAAATCAGTGGATTCATGCCAAAACATACAACAAGAGATACATAAACTCACAGGTTTAGCTGTATAGAGCAACCAAAATGAACTGTATTGTGTTACAGAGCCAAGATGTTCAACTTTCAACAACCTAAACAATGGTAACACTGTCTGCTTATAACAGCCAGAAAGTGTACCACAACAATTAATTACATGACTCAATATCAAAAAATCTGCCAGATACAATCCTCAGAAGGAATGGCGCTCAGAAAATGTTAATGCAGCAGACAAAGGGGGGCCTCGAGCCACGCGCCACTATCTGGAAGTCTTCATGCACGATCAAGCAACTTCACCATTTGTATTCATCGCCCATACCCCTGCACGACCGTCATTGATGGCTCAACCACCCGCATTTCACTTGGAGACCGTCGCTATAGTCAACATGAGGCTTCCCGCCAAAACGCCTCCTTCGCAGGTTCAAAATAATGCAAGGGGAAAAATCCCACATGCATGGCGTGGAGAGCCTTTCACTACCTTATAAGCCTGATCGCATACACATCAAGTGTCGAGCGCTTTTGCCGTGCTCGACACACATGCCTTCGTCAAAAACCCATCGCTCAGACCTAAGCCATCGGCTTACCTCAAAAATCTCCCACTGACAATAGTAGTCTGGCCGATCGCAAACTCCACATTCCCTTCATCGGCCAGAGAATAACCATTGGCCCATCCAAAAGATCCCTCGCCGACTCCAGCTGTCCCGCCGATGCCACCTTCGTCATCGCCCAGACTAACACCGTCGGAGCAACACGAAATACCTCTGCCGATGAACAAAGTCACACCGACAGCACCCTGTCCTCCCACCTCCATCGGTGTGACTTACACCGTCGGAGCAGCATCTCATACTTATGCCGATGACGCTGATCATCCTGATAACCTTCAGAACACCCCTTCATCGGTGTGACCAACACCATCGGCCAACCTAAAAGTCTCCCCACCGATGAAGAATGTCACGCCGACGCCAACAAATAAAACACACCCCCAATCGAGCCATCGGCCCAACTCCTACCGATAGCCCGCCTCCATCGGCGAGACCCCAACTGTCGGGCCAACACTTCTTCGTCCACCCGATAGCCAAAATCTTGGCGATGAACACTTCATCGGCAAGACCAAACATACAGTCCAGCCAATGCACATAGTCACAATACCACAATGCCCCTGTCGGCCAGACCAAAGCCATCGGCCCAAAACAAACAAATCATGCCGATAACAACGATCACCCCGATACATACATCCCTCAGCGAGACACATGCCGATGACACTTCATCGGCCAAACATCCATTGTTGGTCGAACAGGAAAATGCTTCGCCGATAGTATACATCACACCGATGGCACCATCGGTAAGAACAATCCTATCAGGGAACCAGAAAAAAGACATGCCGATGGTGTATGTCACACCGACATCACATCATTACCACCAACCTGATCGCCAAAACGCCTGCGAGGTCACGCCGATGGGAAAGAATAAATAGGGTTTAAGTGAAGAAACCCCCTAAGCATGAAAAATCAACCTCCAAGTCAAAATGAGTGCTAACACTGGCTCCGAATGGGGACGTGCAGGTGAAGAACCTGCAGCGAGAACCAGATCTCTGAGCAGACCAGGCAAAAAACCAAAAAGCATGAACTGTACAAGGCATTTACACTATATACATATTTTTTACAAATGTGCACAGAGACAAGTCATCTATGCAAAATAGAACTTAAGGAATTGGCCATGCACAGGCAATTCCAGAACTTCACCATCTAGGGCCTGGAGGAAATAAGAATCCTCCCCATGAGTGCTACAAATCTGATATGGGCCCATCCATAAGGGTTCAAACTTACCATGTTTACCCTTTTCTTGACCTTTTGCATTCCATATGAGCACCAGATCACTGACCTGAAATTTCCTTTTAGTAGCTCTCCTGTCAAACTGATATTTCACATCTTGTTGTCTCTTGAGATTGATCTGGTGGGCTTTCCTTCTGTTTTCATACAATGCAACCAGCTAGTTCACTCTTTCTATCATGGAGTCTTCAATCTCCTCATCATTTTCCTGAATGAATCTGTAAACTAGCAGTAGATAGTTTATGGGCAATCTGGCTGATGCACCATATACTAGCTCAAAGGGTGACATCCCAATAGCCCTTTTCACTATCACTCTGTCAACCCATATTGCTAAGTTCAATTTTGAGTCCCAAGCTCTCTTGTTCTTGTCCAGTATCCTCTTGATAATTTTCATGATGCTTTTATTGCTTGATTCTACTTGACCATTCCCTTGTGGGTGATATGGTGATGTATATGATAGATTTATCCCATACCTGTTGCAAAAATCAACAAATTCACCTGATCTGAAGCACATAGCATTATCAGTGACTATCTTGAATGGTACTCCAAACCTGATGATAACATTTTCCAGTATGAAATCCATCACCACCTTACTTGTAGCTCTCTTAGTTGGAATGGCCTCAATCCATTTGGTAAAGTAATCAGTTGCCACCAAAATCCAACTGTGTCCCCCACTTGATTTTTCTACAATTTCCCCTATGAAGTCAATTCCCCATTGCTGAAATGGAGCATCCACAGTTACAGTTCTGAGGGGTAAAGCACCATCATATTTTAGCTTTCCTAAAAATCTTTGGCAAGGGTCACACTTCCTCACTAACTTTTGTGCATCTGAAAAGAGAGTGGGCCACCAATATCCTGCTCTAAGAATTTTATGAGCTGTTGTTTGGGCAGTATAATGTCCACCACACAATCCTTTATGCATATCAATCAAAACATTGTTAGCCATATCCTCATCCACACATCTCAGCAGCACACCATCAGGGTTTTTCCAGTATAGCTCACCTTGAACAATAACATACCTGATTGCATGTAATTTTAAAGTCCTCTTTTGACTGTCACTGAAATGGGAAGGACAATTCAGATTTTGCAAGTAGTAGATAATATCCTTGTACCATTCAGATCCTGATACATTTACACTCTCATTTTGGACTGCATTAACTTGGCATGCTTCCAAGTTTGACTGTGCCATCATCTTGGCTAATCCTTGTCCTCTTACCAACTTGGTAATCTGTATGTCTATGTTGAACTCTTGCAGTTTGTTTATCCATCTGCACCTTCTTCCAGTCACCTCCTGTTGAGTGAATATGTCTTTGACTGCTGCATGGGGTACATATGCAATTATATATGATCCTACCAAGTATGGTCTGAAACTTTTGATGGCTTTGACTAGTGCATATGCCTGTTTTTCCATAATATCATACTTCAACTCAGAGGCCTGCAAGGACATACTGAAGAAAGTGATGGGCTGTTCAAAACAATCTTCATTTTTCTGTAGCAAACATGCAACAACAGTATGAAAGGAAGCAAATGAAAATACTTGGAATGGCCTAGAAAAATCAAGAGATTTAAGAACAGGGGCCATCTTGATTGCCTCTTTGATACTCTGAAATGATTCAATTGCTTCACTTTCCCAGTGGACAGTTGCATCCTTTTTCATCATCTTGGAAATGTTCCTTGTGGTTTCTGCAAAGTTGGGAACAAATCTCCTAACAAAATTTATCTGTCCAAAGAAGGACTGAACTCCTTTTACAGTTTTTGGCATTTGAATTCTGTCCATAGCAGCCACTCTCTCTGGATCTATCCTGACTCCATCCTTGGAAACAATATGTCCCAGGAGCTTTCCTTCAACTACCCCAAAGGCACACTTCTTTGGATTTAAAGAAATACCATACTCTAGTGCTCTTATGAAAATCTGCTCCAGATGCAAACAATGCTACTTTTCTTTCTTTGAGTAAGCAGTCAAGTCATCCTAATATACAGCCAGGATTGAATCAATCAACCCTGCAAAAGCAACATCCATTGCTCTTTGAAATGTAGCACCTGCATTGGTTAGTCCGAAGGGCATTCTAACATACACATAAGTTCCCCATGGAGTGGTGAAGGTAGTCTTATACTGTTCTGATTCCTTCACCTTCACCTGATTATAACCTGAAAATCCATCCATCATGGATAAGAGTTCACAACCAGTCACTCTCTGCAGCATAGCTTCCATATTAGGCAGTGGATAGTTATCCTTTAAAGAGGATATATTCAAGTTCCTAAAGTCAACACAAAGCCTAATATCGCCATTCTTTTTTCTGACTGGGACAAGGTTAGACACCCAAGTTGAATGTCTGATTGGCAGAATTATTCCAGCTTCCCTGAGCCTTTTGAGTTCTTCTTGCATCTTTGGAGCCAAGGTAGGATTAATAGGTCTTTGCCTTTGTCTAAATGGCTTAGCTCCAGGCTTCAATGGGATCTCATGCTGGAATAAATCTACCCTATAGGCTTTTAGGTGCTCATATGACCAAGCAAAAACACGTTTATACTTTTTCAGTAATGCAATCAGCATACTCCTAATGTGTGGTTTGAGCTGTTTACTAATGTATACCTTCTGAGGGGCTTGAGATGTCCCCAAATTTATCTCTTCTAAATCTTCCTTATTTGTGGGAGATGTCCTTGTGACCAATTTATCTCTACTGTCAAAAGCTCTTTCCAAAGCTACTAATCCTCTGGGGATTTTATTAGTCTTCAATTGAATTATCTCTTTTCCCACAAGAGTTTATTTTCTATCTATGGTTTCTACAAAAGCTTGGAAATCAATTTCTTGATTCTCATATTCATCTATGCAGTGCAAAAATTTTAACAAGTCCCTATCATCATTAAACACTTGCCAACTGCATATATTTTCTGGTACTGCAGGCCTAATTTTAACTTCTACATTTGTAACATCTGACAGAGTGATGTCATCTAGCCTTATTGCAACATTAGCTAAGAAATTAGCCATAACATTCTTTGACCTCTCTACCCAGCCTATTGAAAATGCATCAAATAGTTCAATGGTATCCCAAACAGCATGCTTGTATTGTTTCAACCTTTTATTTTTTGAAGCATACCTATCTCTAATTTGGGATACAATCAACTCAGAATCCCCAAATACTCTTAGCATTTTGATTCCATGTTTGAGAGCAATATTTAGGCCTAAGAGTAAAGCCTCATATTCTGCAATGTTGTTTGTGCAAACAAACCTCAGCAAGAAAGAGAATTTGAGGAGCTTACCAGTTGGAGACAGGAAAACAACTCCAGCTCCAGAGCCTTCTTTTGCACAAGCTCCATCAAAAAACATGGTCCATAAACCTTGCTGATCCAATTCTTCAATGCAGACATTTTTCTCTCTATCTTCTCTATCATCTGAGACAACCTTGAAGTTATCATAGTCAGTGTTTACAAAGCATATCTGTTCCTCTGCTTCTTGGTCTTCCACTGTCTCTAATGATCTTTGTTCTCTGATTAGCTTAACATCCCTGCCATTCATTGGAATCATGGCATATGACAGATCCAGCTGCATACTTCCACCAATTAGTGCTGCCCATCTTCTTGACAACAACATACTATACTGTGGCTTGATGTCAACCACTGTTATATTCATTTTATATCTCTTTTCAGGAAATGCTACCAGTTTGAAATCTACATCCTTCATGATTCCAATAACCGGTACCTCTCTGGCATCCATAGCATAACATTTTCCACATACCTTGTCAATTTTCAATCCAGCTTGTTGCATGATGGCCAAAGGCATGACATTTGTAGATGCTCCAGAGTCAAGCATACAATTTCTGATTATTTTTCCATTTATAACCAGGGAAACATAAAATGGTTCCACTTGTGAAGGACACTTTGTCATAGTCACTCCTAAATAGACTTCAGGAGCCTCATCTTCTTCATTACACATGACATGTTTCTCACCCTGGATCTGAACATTTTGTTTAGCTTGAAAAGGCACCCCTGAAATTAGGGATATTGTCCTATTCTTGATTTCTTCCACTTTCATGAGTTCCATAAGTGGAACAGAGACTTTTACCTGGGAGAGGACCTGAGCTATATCAAATGGAGCATAATTTTGTATAACAGTTGTAGCTTGCTCCACAATCTTGTTTTTATCTTGAACTGATTTAGCTTTTACTTTCATAGTTCCCTGATCATCATTCTTGTCTTGGGAACCTTTACTTTGATCTTCAGCCTGAGGGATTCTATTTTCTGGTCCTTGGGATTCATGACCTGTTCTATGTCTGAAGTTCTGTTTATTATTAACCCACTGCCTTTTTTGTAATTCCATCCCCTTATTACCATGCACTGGCTGTCCTATTGTAACATCTTTTGGCTGATGTGGGCTGTTTACCTGATTTTCACCCCTAAGATTGTAGTTCCTCTTGACTTGAGCAACTGCTGCAGCTGTGAAGGCCCAAATTTCCTCATCAGAAGGTCGTTGTAAGTTACCCAGAAAATTGTGTGAGTTCTGAGCATAGGCATAGTTAACTTCATCATCTTCATCATATGGGAACTGTTGGCAGCCCTGAGTTCCATCATTTGTACTCTCATCAGCATCATAAAGAGTGTATCCATTGCTTATGGACATCATATTTACATCATCATCTTGTACATAATGTGGCTTATTGCATTCATTACAAGATGTAGTATTATCACACAAGGACTGAGCAATCATACACTGTGACTGTGAATGTGGCATCTGGCAAATCATACACCATGGAGCATCATCAACAATATTTACAGCTTTCTTTAGAGGATCAGGAGTTTCTTTGACATGTTGAGCTCTTTGATTTGTGTTGTTACGTGGGAATATAGGTTTACCATCATGCCAATTGGTATTATAAGGCATATCATGCAATGATGGCCTCTTTTCCTACCTTTGATGGACTTGCCTATCAGGACCTATCCCTTTTTCACTTCTAGCTAATCTATAGCTTAGGTCCTTAACAACATTTGCCAATTTGTCTATCTTATCTTCAGGGGCAGATGTATTACCTTGAGTGTTCTGAGGCTTGTTTGGATTCTGCAGAATTTTTATATCATCCCTTCTATTTGTCTTGCCCGATGCTTTCCTGTTGTTTTCAATATTCACTGCAATTCTGAAAGCATCCCTGAGAGTAGCGGGACCTTTATCTCTTAATCCATATGTAGTTTTTGCATCAAAGGCATTGATATACAATATTATGCACATTAGTTCATTTGGCCTCATGTGATGTGGCAATTTGTTTAACACTTTAGTAAATCTTGCATTAAAATCTGCAACCTGCTCATTTGACCCTTTAGTGATACTGGTGAACTCATTTACAAAAAAGCTAGGGTCAGTTTTGTCACCATATTGCTCCTTGAACATCCTTTTAAAATCATCCCATGATGAAATACTCTGATCAGGCAGATTCTTGTACCATTCTCTTGCCTCATCTATTAAGGATTGCATGAATGACTTCATGAAAACATCCTCATGTTCAACCTCAAAGTTATCCATGACATTTTGAAAGGCTTTTAGATGATCTTCTCCTGACACAGTGTTGTTTCCTAAAAATTTAGGCACTTGCAGCCTCAGATGCTTATCAATGGGGTTAGGATACCCAGGAATACCATCAAATACCAGCTGTCTGAATCTATCTAGCTGCATTGGCTGTCTGTTTAACTGATTAACATTAATATCTCTGTTTGCATTCTGCTTTCTTACATTGTTCAGTGGTATCCTAGCATCATTCACATTTTGTCTCTCATCATTATGCTGATGTTGCACTTCATTTCTCTGTTGATGTCTCTACACATTTGCATTCTCAAGGGTAGGAATTGAATTATTCTAGGCAGTCCTCAATGCTTGCACTTTCTTCCTTAAGTCATCTCTGATTGATATTGCCTGCTGATATTCAAACTCGGCCCTTAAGCTCCTAATTTCATCAGCTAGTTCTTCCTCACTGGGCCTAGAGGAGGATGGTTTTACCATATTCTGATCTTCGTCTTCATCATCCCTTAGAGACTCGGCCTCTTCAAACCTTTCACTAGGGTCTAGAAATGGGCGTTCTTGGAACACCTCTGACCTCATTCTCATGTTACCACCCTGTTGCCTCTCATATGCACCCTGAATATCAGTTTCTGCATTTGAAAAGTAAGGCGCATGCTGTCCTGATGGCCTAGGGTTATCTTGTATATCATCATTTTTTCTGGGGGAACCCTCATGACTAACTGAGATAGCTCCCTTTCTTCTGTACATCATTCTTCTTGTTACTGGTAACTCTTCAAATAAAGGATTTTGTTGGGATCTTCTCCCCTGCATATAAATTTTACTTTGACCGGTTGGGAGATTACTTCAGAGTCGCCACCTATTACTAGGAACTGTTTTCTTTTGAAAACCAGGGTTCTTTCACAAATAACAATTTTCAAATCACCATCCCCAGCAGAGTCACCAATTTCTGTTGGTTTTTTCCCAGACTGGATGCTTATTCCCAGATTTCCCTACAAGGTAGCCATCAGTGATCAACAGGATCTCTGGGCCAGGGGCCAACAGTGTAGGAGATAGACTCTATATTTTATCTCCTCTTCTTCTTCAGGCTCTGCAAAACCTAGGGGGGTATTCCCTACTCAACATCCATGAGGATATGCATACAAAGGCTGGGATGCTGACAGAAAGTAGATAAGTCCTCCTGTAAGTAGACCAAAACTGAAAGATAAGAGCAAAGGGGCTAGCTTTGGGCCTATTTGTAGTTGTAGACAGAGGACTGAGGATCCTAAAACTAATTCTAATGTCCTAAAGATTGTTTTAGATTTAGATTATGATTTTAAGCTTGGATGCAAAGCTGGACATGGTTGTAACACAAACACAAAGCAAGATTGGTGCCTATCCAGGGCCTGGAGTCAATAGACATACACCTGTGAATGATCAGCATGAACAGCTAAAACTAGATTTCAGGGGGATATATGTGATACCTGCCTTACAGATATCTCCCAATACAGAGTGTTAAGTTATCTCTACTTATGGCATCCCTACTGCAGTATACCCTTCCCAATGTTCAACCTGAAAACAGTTTAATCTACCCCTTGAGCAGAAGTTAAGAGATCATACATTCAACATAGGAATTCCATGTTCTAGAGTCTCAAATATCGCTTAAATATCTAGACTCAGGAGAAAGATACATGCAATACTGGAGACAGAATTAACAAAACACATGCAAACATAGCATTATTCATACAAGATTAACCATGAAATCAGTGGATTCATGCCAAAACGTACAACAAGAGATACATAAACTCACAGGTTTAGCTATATAGAGCAACCAAAACGAACTGTATTGTGTTACAGAGCCAAGATGTTCAACTTTCAACAACCTAAACAATGGTAACACTGTCTGCTTATAACAGCTAGAAAGTGTACCACAACAATTAATTACATGACTTAATATCAAAAAATCCACCAGATACAGTCCTCAGAAGGAATGGTGCTCAGAAAATGTTAATGCAGCAGACAAAGGGGGGCCTCCAGCCACGCGCCACTATCTGGAAGTCTTCATGCACGATCAAGCAACTTCACCATTTGTATTGATCGCCCATACCCCTGCACGACTGTCATTGATGGCTCAACCACCCGCATTTCACTTGGAGACCGTCGCTGTAGTCAACATGAGGCTTCCCGCCAAAATGCCTCCTTCGCAGGTTCAAAATAATGCAAGGGGAAAAATCCCACATGCATGGCGTGGAGAGCCTTTCACTACCTTATAAGCCTGATCGCATACACATCAAGTGTCGAGCGCTTTTACCGCGCTCGACACACATGCCTTCATCAAAAACCCATCGCTCAGACCTAAGCCATCGGCTTACCTCAAAAATCTCCCACCGACAATAGTATTCTGGCCGATCGCAAACTCCACATTCCCTTCATCGGCCAGAGAATAACCAT
This sequence comes from Cunninghamia lanceolata, assembly GCA_027924645.1. Classification (NCBI taxonomy): domain Eukaryota; kingdom Viridiplantae; phylum Streptophyta; class Pinopsida; order Cupressales; family Cupressaceae; genus Cunninghamia; species Cunninghamia lanceolata. The sequence continues at coordinate 6,511,361 of BSBN01000334.1, read as the reverse complement.
CGGCCCATCCAAAAGATCCCTCGCCAACTCCAGCTGTCCCACCGACGCCACCTTCGTCATCGCCCAGACTAACACCATCGGAGCAACACAAAATACCTCTGCCGATGAACAAAGTCACACCGACAGCACCCTGTCCTCCCACCTCCATCGGTGTGACTTACACCGTCGGAGCAGCATCTCATACTTATGCCGATGACGCCGATCATCCCGATAACCTTCAGAACACCCCTTCGTCTATGTGACCAACACCATCGGCCAACCTAAAAGTCTCCCCACCGATGAAGAATGTCACACCGACGCCAACAAATAAAACACACCCCCCATCGAGCCATCGGCCCAACTCCTACCGATAGCCCGCCTCCATCGGCGAGACCCCAACTGTCGGGCCAACACTTCTCCATCCACCCGATAGCCAAAATCTTGGCGATGAACACTTTATCGGCAAGACCAAACATACAGTCCAGCCGATGCACATAGTCACAATACCACAATGCCCCTGTCGGCCAAACCAAAGCCATCGGCCCAAAACAAACAAATCATGCCGATAACAGCGATCACCCTGATACATACATCCCTCGACGATACACATACCGATGACACTTCATCGGCCAAACATCCATTGTCAGTCGAACAGGAAAATGCTTCGCTGATAGTATACATCACACCGATGGCACCATCAGTAAGAACAATCCCGTCGGGGAACCAGAAAAAAGACATGCCGATGGTGTATGTCACGCCGACAGCACATCATTACCACCAACCTGATCGCCAAAATGCCTGCAAGGTCATGCTGATGGGAAAGAATAAATAGGGTTTAAGTGAAGAAACCCCTAAGAATGAAAAATCAACCTCCAAGTCAAAATGAGTGCTAACAAGATCGATGGAAAGGATAATGACAAATGTCTTCTAAAGTGAGTTTTCTTTGTATGTCATAAGGTGATATCTGATATTTGTTTTTACAGATGTAAAAATTTATGATCCAATTCTGATGTGGTATTATGATTTGTATAATGACCCTAATAGTTAGACAATGGAGGTTATGATATTTGGGGTGGATAGGTGTGAGATAGATATGAATACATATTTGAAGTTTGAGGGTGTCATGTATGTGGTGGATTGGTGTGGGATAGGTATGAATAGGGATTTGAATTTTGGGGTTGTGATCAAAGGTATGACAATGGATTGGTATGGTAGGTTGGGGCATGGTGGATATTGATGAAAGATTTGGAAGAATAGTGGATGGAATTTATGTAGAAATACGACTACACATTATGGGAGGTTGATATTGTGGGTTGACAAATTGATTGGTAAATTGTAATGAAGAAATGTTATGTGGTGGTGGTGTAGATTTAACTGGAATAGTGGGTGCTATGGTAGACATGGTAGTCACAGAAATAGGATGTGATTCTCCCATAGCAACAATAGTGATGTTTATAGGGTCTTTCTCCATAAGAGTGGAGGTAACAAAGTCACTACAAAAATTAACTTCTTTCTTAGAAAGTAGAAGGAAGATCCTATTAGGATCTGATGCTAAGAAACAATGTATGGCTTGTAAGGTATCAGGATCTTGTAGTTCCTCTGAATATTGTTCTAATTCAACGAGGTCCATGAGTTCTTCATGTGAGTGTTGACCTATATTCGTGGAAGATGAATGTCCTAACATGTATCCACTTGGAAGAAAGACTTGGAGAGGCATACCTGTGGTTAAATGTCTAGCATCAATGAGAGTTTTTGGATCGTTTTGAGGAATCTTTGGGTCACTTTAATTGGTTTCCATGTTTTTTTACTGTATTGAGATCTAATGAGAGGCATACAAAGATTTCAAACCTTTTAGATGATGGGAGTGAATGATTGATGAGGTTTGGACATTGTTAACAATGTTGAGACTCGAAGGGGGATTGACTGATTTTGATGATTGATTTTGAGATAGTTATGACAACCAAATTGGATTGATTTAAATCTAGATCGTGGATAGGATGAAATTAGGATTATCTTTCAAGAAACTAGACTAATGATCTCAAGGAAGATTAGATGGGGAGTGAATTTTACAAAATTAATAGGTGCCACTCTCCTAAGCTAGGTAGTCCACTAATGATAGGTACTAACTTGTTTTCCAATTTGAGAGAGGCAACTTCTCAAACAAGTGGTAAGCTAGTGGAGGAGATCTAGATTTAGGCTCTAACAATCTGATTGGGATAGCTAGATAAAAATATATGTTTTTGGTCTATGATGATAAGGATGTCCCAGTTGTTTCCTAAAATCTAAATAGGGATAAGATCTCCAAAGTCCAAAAGATGATGCGATGCAACATGGTAATGGATGGAATGAATGATGGGGTATTGATGACTATGATAAAAGGTCTAAGGTCTATGTTTTGACTGACTAATGAAAAGTATCTCAAAATTTGTGTCTATAATGATGGGAAATACAATGTGAAATTAGAAGTGTATTTTTTTATCAAAAGAGCAGAGGAATGACTCAGAAGTAGATACAGAATAACTTAGATGTCTAACTAAATGTATCAAAAGTACAACTATGTAGATCAATAGCACTAGGGAATAACTTAAAAGTTACTATAGGATAACTCAAATGCATAATTCTAATAATGAAGATGAACATGGGATAAAATAAAAAAGGGCAGCCCTAGTAATCAATAGCACAACACTTTCTATCAAATTCACAATATTGGCTATCAAAAGCACAACTCTGTGAATCAAATGTTAAAAAAATAAATCAATAATGTAGGGTTTTTAATCAAAAGCGTAGTTATGGTGGTCAAAAGTGCAAGTATGTGTGAAATGAACTTAGAAAGTAGGGTATTGGGTGCATAACAATATAGTTCAAAAGTGCAAGTCTATCAATCAAATGTACAATTCTATAGACCATATGCATCACTCTATGTAGGTAATAGTCTCAAGCAACAATAAATCAAAAGCACAATTCTATAGATCAGATGCACAATACTGTATATCAAATGCATAGGGTATTTGGTCAAAATAATTATTTTGTAGATCAATAGTAGGTTTCTACTTCTCAAAGGTGAAATTTTGTGACTGGTTGTTTGGATAAATAGTTTTGGTAAAATCTATGGAAATATATACACACAAGAAGACATAATGGTTGTTGACTCTTAACGGAATTGGGTGCAAAAGAATGTTAACCTTCAAGGATAACAAATTATGTATATAGGTAATTTACTTAAATACATGTCAAACACTCTTGTACAATCCTAAAATTATCAAATCAAGGAGTGTCAAATCTTGTGGACTCACCAAGAGGGACTTCAGTCCCCACTAATTAGATAATGGCAATATTAATCCCATTGATACCATTTACCACATGTTATTGATACATAGGGAATGCAAGGTCATGTACCACCTTACACCCCTTACCTTGGAGACTAATGTCTTGCCCAAAGTTTATTCTATCTTAAACAATGGAGGTAATAGTGTGAGCACTTCTCCCTCTACTACAGCAATGCACCACAAGTTAGGATGGCTAAAGGTCTTAGCTAGGATTAACAAGGCTACTAGGGAGTCCCCAAAATAAACTAGGTATGATGGGGCACAAGGATATGAACAAGATTCCAAGCATCGTACCTAAAAAATCATCAAACCAAGTCTCAGTGGACCGAGGGTCTCAAGGATCAATTTGGGTTTGTTGTGTTTACCATTGAGGAACAATATTTTCTCTTCCCCATTCATATACCCTGCCAAACATGTGGTTAAGGTCACCCTTAAGGGTGATGAAATCCCTTAACATGCCTTCTAGAGAGGATACCAAGTACATTTTATTCTCAAGATCGCCTTTGGATGTGAATAAAGAGCATATGTATTGATCTTTAGTCCCTAAGAATGAAAGTAAATAAAGCAAGTAAAGGAACTAAATAGTGCTTTTGATCTCCAAGATCACCTTGTAGTGCAAGGAAAGAGCATACACACTAATTAATTCAAGACATGGTTGTTAGAACACATAGATATACTAAGAGGGGGGTGAATCATTATAAACAAATTTTAACTTCAATTCTACTATACAACATCAATATTCTTTACCGCATGAATTAAAATATCTGAGAACTATGCAAACATAAGCACATCTACACATCCACACAAGAGAACACACGATTTACATGGAAACCCAGAAGGGAAAAACCATGGTGAGAAAAGCTACTTGGGTCTGTTTCCCAAATCTAGCCTCACAAAATAAGTCAATGAATTACAATATATTGTAGGCACCAACCTGTTGGTCAAATTTATAGTATGTAAAACCCTAAAAGGCTACTAAGCTTTATGATTAGGTTTTGCAACCAATTTGGCCAATTGACAGAATTAACCCAGGTGGTTAAGATTCCCTACACTTTGAGCTTTGCTTTACCTAGGTGGGTGTTACCTTTGATTTCACCAATGAATTATTACTCTTCAAATTTGTTGGTGACATTAGAGTACATTAAGGGATTTATATGATTTTATCAATTAAATCATTCAATTCACCCTAATCCAAAATAGCATATGACTTGAATTAGATTTTTATTTTTTATTCTACTATTACTCCTATACAATAGAAAATGAAAATTGGAATATTGAATATGATACAAGGAAATGATTCTAGAAAAGAATTGATCGGTGCCTTCTCAACAATTGGGTAACAGAGTCTTTTCACAAAAATATTTGTGCTTTCCATCTAGCCACAACTCAAATTACATGGCATTGAATTGTTTATGCCTAGCATAAACAAGCAAGGTTATTTTTACCTAGGTCTTCTTAATTTTCCAAATTGAATCCACCAAATTACAGCGATCTATTTCATGGAATTTAATTGTTCCTTGAGGAAACCCAATTAGACAAACCACCCAAAAACAACAAATGTGTTTTGAAGAATTAAACATATCCTTGATATGTTAATTCAAATAACCAAGAGAAACAAAATTGGAGACAACCAGATAATGTATAACATAAATATTCAACAAGCAATTTAGAACTAGATATATGGCACCAGAGAAATGCAGTTTTTCATTCATTGATATATCTATGAAGAGCAAGCCTTACAATGCCTTTTTCTAAAATCAAATTCCCAAAGCTTTCCCAAGGTCTTGGTTTCCTTCTTATAGGGGTGAAGGAAGCTACAAGCTTCAGACCTTTCACATTCCAAAAATGATTTTTCATAAACCCACCCCTTAATAGACCTATTACAATATATACTTTTTGACAAGTCTTAAAAATACTGCCAAATATATTTTGATTACATATTGGAAAGAATAAGAAAATGATAAAATAGGAGGATGTCTAAGATTTGTTGGTCCCATGTTGATGTCAGCTCAATGCTCATTGCTCCTCTTCATTCTTAGCCTGCTCATTCTTCATTTATCAAATATTTTTGCTCCCATTGGTATACAACAAAATCACTAGGCCACTTATTGTAACGTCAGAAAATGTCCCCTTGGGAGATTTTCCTTCTTAAGGTTTAGCTCTTGGGTCTTTGATCTGCATTTAGGACATCTTGCATCATATTTTGGCATCCAATGAGAAAACCCCTAAGTTTCATAATGAATGGGACCTACGGAGATCCCTTGAGATAGACCCTACCCAAAATAGGGGGGAGGACTTGGGGGCCCACACCTACTCCTACCCTATTTTGGGTTAGACCCAAATTTTAAGTGTCGGTTTATGACTGTTATTTGGTCCCTAGGCCAACACGGTAATTTTGAATTACAAAATTCTTGGCAGGAATGTTTGTAGTTGCATATATATGCATGTTTAGGCATTCATTTGTAAATCAGATGGCTATGGTGAACTTTATGCATTCTTGTGATTAGAGCATTCAAAATATTCATTGTGTTGCAGAGCAGAGCATTATTTTTGTGTTTGTATTTGCAGATTTGAGCAACCATCTCCTCATGGCATGAAGAGATTATTACTTCCATGAGATCTTCACTACAAGGTGATGTTATTAGTGTTTGCAAGAATTTATCATTTGGTTTTTTCCTCTGTCCTCCAAGGACATGCACTCTCTATTTGACAACAATGTTTGGAAGACTTGAATGTCTCTCTGGGGCTTGACTGAGGCAAGCCTCTAAACACCACAACCTCCTCCCCATTTTTATGTGATTGTAGGTTACATGTTGAAGAAGCATGAAAAGTGGAGTTGTAAGAGAGTGTTGTAGAGTGTCGGAATTGCAGATCCAAACTGAAAATAGGGACCTGGACTCCGGCGCCTGCTCATTAGTCCTCTAGATCCTGCATCGGAAGAATCTTTGAGATAGCAGGAATAGGTTGCAGATAATGTCCCTAGATCCCAGCAAAAAGAATGGCACTGGACTAGGGCACCCAATCATTAGTCCCTGACTATTCTGCTTCCTAAACTTTGAAAACTTGTGCACATTTGTCTGTTATTTTACATCTTCCTGTAGCAGCATTTTTAGTAATTTGTATGTTTTCTTCTGTATTGGTATAATTAGTGTTTTAAGCATAACTGGGCATAATCAAGCAATAAAATAACATAAATCCAATTTTCCCTACATTCCAAGTGACCAAGGGCCTGATAGTAGATTCTTACTCAACTCAAGGACCTTGAATGCTTTAGGGTGAACAGAGGATACACATAAACCATTAAAAACCCAATATCCAAATTTTACCTTAAACATTTTGGTGATCCCATGTTTTTAATGAATTTGGCACCATGCTGAGTGTTTTTCTTCATTCATATTATTTTTCATCTTATTGCACTCAAAAAATTATTAAAAAAATGAAAAAATTTGAAAATTTTGAAAAAAATTGCACTGTAGGGTTTGCATTTTCATAAAGTTCTCATCAATTAATTTGAATTTCATTAAATTTCTTACTTTTTTTATAATATTTGAGGTAAATTGAATAAAATTACAAAAACCCAATCATTTGCATCGCATTTTCATCATAAAATTGCTAGGGTTTTGTTGGAAATTTTGAATCTTTCATATAGCCTAGTAATTTCAAAAACTAGGGTTTGTAGGTAAAATATTGTTTCATATTTTTCTACTAATATTAGACACTCTTTCAAATTTTCATTTGTTTTTAGTGTTTTATTTTGGTGTAAATTTGTATTTAGATCTCAAAAATTTGTATGTTTACATAGAAAATTTCAACAAAAAACTAGCATTTTTCATTGATTTTTCATTAGATTTGCACTTGCATTTTGCATTTTAGGGTTTGAAAATCATTTTCAAATCTTATCAGAATTAATTTTCATCATAGATCAGATTGCAAGACATTCATATAACATTTTGAATTAAAATCTCATACCTAGGGCTTGAAAAACCTTGATTTTTACTAGATTTGGCCTTATCAACTCTCTAGATTTGCACCATAGGCGTGTTGTGAAGAATATTTTTGCACTAATTGGTTGTTATTAGGTTTATTATCTGCTTCCCCTCCTACAAATATTCACAACACCTTTTTATTGGGCTCTTGTATTGAAAATTTGGTGAAAATTTGCATATTTTTGCTATATTTGCCCTAGGGTTTGACCTAGATTTGCACTCCAAGCATGTTGTGAAAATTTTTATGGCTTGAGATGATTGATATAATTGATATTATTTTCTTCATTGTGAGGACCACCCTTTTTACTTATGTTGTTATGACTATTTACATTACTGTTATTGTTATTTTTTTTATGTTTGTAGGATAGCAGTTCCCGGAATTGTCAAACTATTAAACTTTATTATGATTTCGGAAAAACTAATTGGGTGATGTTTGGATAAGTTTACATTTTAGAAAAGTTAAATAGGTGATGATGGAAAATTGTAATATGATTTCATTTATGTCAATTAGAACTATGTCATGATAATGCATGTTTTTAAGTTGCTTCGGCTATGATGATTTTATGTGGTTACTGATCTTGTAATTTAGTGTGCAGGAATTACTAATCGAACCACAGATTTCGGAGATCATTCTGCACCTCGTTATTTGTTATTCCCTGTTAAGCCGATCTGGTTCCACGAGGAACCAAGATCTCTTTGTGTTTGATGTGATGATGTAATGTGGTCTTTTGTATGGTCGGGTGGGTTAGGTTACCCTCATGTAACATTATTTTATAATTTGTGTTGTAAAAAAAGATTGAATTTGAATTTCCTTATTTTATTTAAATTTATGAGGCCTTTTCTTGTGCTTTACCTTGACCAGGGGTGTCTTGTATGGGTTAAAGTTGACCCTGGGTTATACCCCATGGGTCCAAGGGCCCATTTGGCATGGGTAACCCTTGAGTAACCTCCATCTAGTCATCTTAACTTCCCCCTGAAGTTAAGTGGCGAAAATTGGAGGTATGGAGGGGACATGATGGGTTGTACCAACACCCAACCCATCCCTCTACAATCCCCAAGGTAAGAGATGACTACAAGCCCATCCATTATTGAAGGATTGACTTGAAGTCACCCCCTCCATTAGTGAGATTCCCCCATGTGCTGTGGGGACACCCATGTGAAGGAGGGAAGAAGGGGCATGGGTCACCTGTCTTTTTCCCCATTAACTCCTTTTATTTCTCCCATGCGTAAGAGGAATGACATGAGGAGAGGAATAAGGAGTACTCTTGGGAAGGGTGAGTGACATAAGCCACCAGGACAGAATAGTGGTTTTGGAGGAGAGTGAGGAGGTGACAAGTGTCACCTCCCCATTCCTCAAAACTGAAAAGAATTTGGGGTTATTTGTTTTCCAATTTTGGGATGAGAGGGAGTTAGTTGAATTTTGGGGAGAATTTCATTCTTATTTTGCAAAAAAAATAGAAAAGTTAGCTTGCAGGAGAGAGAAGGGAGAGGGAGTTGGTGGCTAAGGTTGGAAGAGAACTCTATGGGCTCTGTAACAGTTTCATTCCAGGAGGGCTTTGTAAGGTTGGTTTGATTTTTACCTTTATTTCGTATAGCTGAATGTGTATGTAAAGTGTGTGAATTTGTGTTTAGATTTGTTTTCTGTGGGGTTTGTTGTCGGGTTGTTTGACAGAGCTTCTCCCACTTGGGAGAAATGCTCATCAAGTTTGGGGTAGGGGAGGAGAGATCCTCCTCAGGTGCATACCTATTTCCATCTTTTGGGATGTTGAAAGCCTTGAGGGCATGTATCTGTGACTGTATCTTTGACTTGAGAGTCAAATATTTTCTTAAAAATTTGTGATCAAACTTGGTTTGAGACCAAGAGAAATTGTATTGGTTAACTTATCTGTAAGGGTGACACTCTGGAGTCGAGTGTGTCCACTCTCCTGCCCCTTATGAAACTCACTGTAGTTGAGTTTCCGTGTTGTGTAAATTACCCACGGGTGTTTGTGTGCTTTGGGATTGTTGTTGTTACTGTTGTGAAGTGGAGTGCTTGAGTTACCCAGGTGTGAGTATGGTCTCCCTAGCTCGGGGGTGACCCTCTTGCGGGTCTACGGAAGGGAGGAGAGCTAGATGAGTGGTGTTTTCTTCTTTGTTTGTCTTTGATACGCAGGTTTTCTCTTGGAGCTTCTGGTTGGATATTTATGAAGAAACAACTTATTCTTCTTTGTCATGAGAATTAGGCCAGGTTCATTTCATTAGATTTGAAGAGAGAGCACCTGTCTTGTTATTGTTGTAATTTATTGTTACCCTGGGAGTGAAGGAAATCACCTCCCTGATCTTGTTATTGATGGACTTTTACTTGGTTGTCACAAGCTATCAGTTGTATATTGTTGGGAGAAGGAAGTTCATATCTGGGAAGTTAGTTGTATGTATCCATGGTTTCAAATTCTCTTGCTATTTGTAGTGGAAGAGTTAACTTTTCTGTAATATGAATGTGGTAAACAAATACCTTAAATTTTCAAGTTATGTTGCTTTGTAAACCTTTTGAAAGGAAGAGTTCATTTCTTATTTGCAATCTAATCTAAGTTTGTTTATGTAATTAGAAGAATAGAACTGCTAAACTAATTAAAAGGTCAGTTTTATGGTTCATTGTTCTAATGGAAAAGGTAGTTTATAAATGATTAAGTTTTCTTCTTCATAAGTAATGGATTCAGTTATTTTGTAAGTTTTAAAGAAATTCTATTATATAATTACTTCTGTTTGTCCCAAAAGTTGAAATGGACATGTATTAATTGCCGAAATAAACTGATAAAAAAAAACTTCATTTTCTTAAGTATATATATATATATAATCTTTATTACCTGATCATTTTAATTGACTAAAAGAAACTGAATAAAGTGTTTAATTTGAGAAAATTATGAAATATAGATATATATATATATAAATATATATATAAATATATATATATATCTATATATATATATAACAGTTGTTATTTAATTATCATTTTGACAGAATTAGAGATACTGAATAAATTGTTTGATTGAGAAAATTATGAGATATTCTGAAAACTGAAATATATATATATATATATATACATATATATATATTAATTGATATGTAATTATCATTGAATAATAATAAACTCGTATTAAATTTTATGGCCGCCGAAATAAAAGCGAAATTAGAAATCGCTGTGTAAAACACAGTCAAAGCTTGCACGGTGGGCGGTGGGGAGTAATCCCCACCGCAGTCTCCATTTGTTTTATTAGAGGTGTGGGGAGGGGCGGAGCCCCACCCACACCCCACATCGTGGGATGTGGGTGGGGCTCTGCCCCTCCCCACATCCCTCCACCCCTTCGACCCCGCGGAGCTCTTAACTCCGCTCCACAGCAGCGCTTCGCCGCCACTGTTTCTTGCGGCCTCCGTCCCTCTGTGCGGCCCGACCCCTACCGCCAGTCCCCTGTCACAGTAAAAACATAAAATGTTAAGCATAAAAAAAAAGTTAGGGATATTTAGCCCTAACATATATGCATTGGTTCATTTAAATAACAAAAAAATATATATATGTTTTGTTTATGGATATTCCACTTGGTTGGCATAATATATGTTATATATATATATATATATATATATATATATATCTATAGATATCTATATATATATATATATATATATCATATATATATATAGAGAGAGATATAATTATCTCTATTTATACCTTATGTTTTGAAAGGGAATTGTAAATCAATATAGATATAATTATATATATAGTTCTATATGTATATATATTACATATATATATTTATATATATGGGATATATATACATAGAAGAGGTTTCATGGACCATTTTATGAGGCCCTCTCTATAATTCATAACAAGGAGATTTGCAAATTAAAATAAAACAAAAAATATATATTCACAGTTAGGTTTTATTAAGTGTTGAACAAAACAACCAAAGAATTTATGCTTCCTTGATCAGGGTTTTATAAAGAGGAGAACCTCCTACATATATTAACAATGATATAGGATTTACAATAAAGAGTATTAATATTAATTATTAGTAATAATAACAACAGTAATTATAATTAAGAGAAAATAAAATTATAATTTAAAGAGAGCATAAAGGAATTTACTGGAATACTCCGGAAAGAGTTTCTCGGAAGTTTCCACTATCAACGTGATTCAATATCGGGAAAATGAAGAGGAAAATTACACATCACCTTACTTAAAAGATCACTGGAAATAAACTTAAGGAGCCATCACAGACATTTCATGTGAGACCATCTTAATCTCAACTGTAATAAACATCCACATAAGTAAACCTGTAAGAGAGTCAGAAGAAGAAAAACTAACATTGGAAAACATAGAGGAGAAAATGCACGGCAATTCACACATGGGATAAGAGAACTAAGTAGATGGATCCTCCTGCTAAAATTTGTTTAGGAACAAGTTTAATTAATACATACGTAGAGGAGAAACCTAGATCAGAGAAGATTAGGAGACCGAGTCCAGTGAAGTAGTAAACCAGCCTATGTGACCTAGACCATCCGGAAGTTAGGTTTAATATCAACAATAGATACAGTGATAACCCTGATTGATGTAAATCATGAAGAAAGGACCGGATAAACATAAAGAAAGCATAGAAAATGAAAGAGAGAGAGACCGAAATATAAACAAACTAAATTATCAGAGAAATAGTTAAGGTAAGTGTGATAAAAATACAATCAAAATTAAGACCCAGAGAAAAGTGAAGAGAGAGCAAACAAACCGCCTTGTTGAGAATGCCAAGTCGTAGGAGGAGTATGTTTCAAGAAGCAAGAGAGGAGACAGACAACCGTGCCTTGCTAAAAAATGACTAAATAGGGAGATCACGAGTCGGTTTAGTTGGAACAAGGCATCGTGGGAAGTTGTTAATCTATCAGCGAACCGCGTGCGTAAAATAGTGTTGAGTAATTCCCACTAACGCCGTAAGGCGTTATGCTACCGAAAATTTGCCGAGATTTAGATTTAGGAACCTTGGTAATCTCACTCTTGCAATGACGTTAATGGCATCGTAGAGACCTTCTTGTTGGTCTGTTTGCGTCTGGTTGCATGCAATTGTACTTATATCCCGCCGAAAACTATAGTGTTTTCGCCTTGAGAGAACACCGCCGAGCATGCTTACGCATGCGAGGGGGCTTTTAGGGCAGTGTGAGAAAAGTTTTTCATATCTCATGTCATAACCACATGACAGATGTGGCTATGACACGTGTGATGTGTGTTGTGATCACAAGGACAATGTGGGCATGACATTCATCTCCTAGGATTCCTTACGAAACCTCTTTAATTAGGTGTTGGAATTGAAAAATTGCATATTTTTTGCTATATTTTCACTAGGGTTTGATCTTGAGTGGCACTATAAGCGTGTTGTGACAGATTTTATGGAATTAGGTGGCTGTTATTACTATTATAATTTTCTTTCCATCATCATTCTCCTCACAACACCCTTTGTCATACTCTTTTGCATAGAGATTTGGTGAAAAAACCGCATATTTTAGTGTATTTCCACTAGGTTTTGACTGGTCATCATTCTAGATTTGCATCATAAGTCTGTTGTGAAGGATATTATTACTGTATTGGACTGATATCAAACATATTATTTTCTTCCCCTAATCAATTTCCTCACAACACCTTTTTCTTTCACTTATATGCATTGAAAAAAGTTGAAAAATCAAGCATTTTGGATATCCCGCTCCTAGGGTTTGTTCTATTAGTTTGTGCATTATTTGTTGCATGATTTTGCATGAGCCTTATGACCCACTTCCCTAATAGAAACATTACTTTGAGAAGAATCATAGGACTCATGGGATCTAGTCCCCTTGAAGAAAACAATATCCAGACCTCTGAAAACCCATTAAATACCTTCTTTACCAAAGGAGACACACAAATTTTGCAAGCTATCGTACCTCCTACAACCACTATGGAAGATCAAATATTTCATGATGTTGACGACAGTATTGAGGTGGTCACACATGTACCCAATGAACAAATAAACAAACTTGACAAAGATCTAGCCAAATTCCAAACATTCGTGGAAACTAAGAGAATAGCAAAAGAAGTTGTACCTATGATACACCATATAAGAGAATTGATAAAAGAAGGACACGATGGTATTGATGTTATCCTAGGTTTAATGCATATTTTGCAAACTAATGTCATTCCTATGACTAAATGTATAAAATTTATTAACAACATGTCGTCACTGTCACATACAGAAGTATCAACACCTATATCGACTACAGGAATATCCACCTTTACATCGATAATTTTAATAACCAATACAAATGATTGTAGTAATGCTACCACTGGTATTGGAGTATCTAGTAGAACTAATTCACAAAATTATAAAGCTATGGGATTTAATTATCAAAATTTGGTTTCTAGGGGAACCTCTTCTAGGAATTAATTTTCATCATAAATCAGATTACAAGACCTTCATATAACATTTTGAATTAAGATCTCATACCTAGGGCTTGAAAAACCTTGATTTTCACTAGATTTGGCCTTATCAACTCTCTAGATTTGCACCATATGTGTTTTATGAAGAATATTTTTGTGCTAATTGGTTGTTATCAGGGTTATTATCTTCTACTCCTACTAAAATTCTTCACAACACCTTTTTATTGGGCTCTTGTATTGAAAATTTGGAGAAAATTTGCATATTTTGCTATATTTGCCCTAGGGTTTGACCTAGATTTGCACTCCAAGCGTGTTGTGAAAAATTTTATTTCTTTATGTGACTGATATCATTGTTATTATTTGTTTCACCTCCTAATATTCCTTAAAACACCTCTTTAATTAGGTGTTGGAATTGAAAAATTGTGAAAAATGCATATTTTTGCTATATTTTCACTAGGGTTTGATCTTGAGTGGCACTATAAGCATGTTGTGATGGATTTTTTGGCATTATGTGGCTGTTATTACTGTTATAATTTTCTATCCATTATCATTCTCCTCACAACACCCTTTGTCACTCTTTTGCATGGAGATTTGGTGAAAAAACTGCATATTTTAGTGTATTTCCACTAGGTTTTGACTGGTCATCATTCTAGATTTGCATCATAATTGTGTTGTGAAGGATATTATTGCTGTATTGGACTGATATTAGACATATTATTTTCTTCCCCTAATCAATTTCCTTACAACACCTTTTTCTTTCACTTATATGCATTGAAAAATGTTGAAAAATCAAGCATTTTGGATCTTACACATATCCTGCTCCTAGTGTTTGTTCTATTAGTTTGTGCATTATGTGTTGCATGCTCTTACATGAGCCTTATGACCCACTGTCCTAATAGAAACATTCCTTTGATAAGAAGCATAAGACTCATGGGACCTAGTCCCCTTGAAGAAAATAATATCCAGACCTCTAAAAATCCATTGAATACCTTCTTTACGAAAGGAGAGACAAATTTTGCAAGCTATCATACCTCCTACAACTACTATGGAAGATAAAATATTTCATGATGTCAATGACACTATTGAGGTGGTCACACATGTACTCGATGAACAAATAAACAAACTTGATAAACATCTAGCCGAATTCCAAACGTTCATGGAAACTGAGAGAATAGCAGAAGAAGTTGTACCTATGATACACCATATAGGAGAATTGATAAAAGAAGGACAAGATGGTATTGATGTTATCCTAGGTTTAATGCATATTGTGCAAACTAATGTCATGCTAATGACTGAATGTGCAAAAGTTATTAACAACATGTCGCCACTATCGCATACACAAGTATCGGTACCTATACTGACTACAGGAATATCTACCTTTACATCAACAATTTTAACAACCAATGCAAATGATTGTAGTAATGCTACCACTGGTATTGGAGTATCTAGTAGAACTAATTCACAAAATTATAAAGCTATGGGATTTAATTATCAGAATTTGGTTTCTAGGGGAACCTCTTCTATGAATAATTTTTCTCAACCACATATCCATTCCACTTATTCCTAGCCACCTATTACATATTCGCAACCATCTTCCACCTATCAATATTTCCAACCACCATTGACCTATTCACATCCTCCACCTATTATAACTCATGCTCAGTCACCTCCTCACTTTGGTTCTAATTCCTCATAGCAAATCGCATCTCCCAATGATGCCATTCTAAACCAACTTCTACAGGGCATGACTACTTTACAACAAAAAGTGAAAAATTTGACAAATTATTCACAACCTACAATACCCACTTATCATGCCCATAATCCCCTATCTTATGCAATTTTGAGAACTCCTATGCCAAAAAGGTTTGAGACGCCTCACTTTGAAAACTATGGCAAAAAAGGTGATCCTAATACTCATGTGGCAGCATTCACAACTATGTGTAGCGATTTCTATTTTGAAGAGGACTTGTTAGCAAAAATTTTTCCACGATCTCTCAAAGATACTACTTTAGAATGGTTTTTCTCTTTACCTTTGAATTCAATACACTCCTTTTCGCAGTTAGTTGATCAATTTTTACAACATTTCAAAGCAAATATTGGACCTCAAGTTTCCTTGATTGATTTAGTTCATTCTAAGCAAGGTCTAAAAGAGAAATTAATTGAGTTTATTAGTTGGTATCAATCTCTCTATGCACAAATTCATTATCTGATGAAACATGAGGATGTTCAGAAGGTGTTTATTACAAATCTATAACCTAACATCCGTGATAATATTGTCTTGATGAAGTATGATTCCTTTCAACATTTATGCTCCACCCTTCATGATTATCAAATTTCATCTAGTCAATATGAACACCAAAACTCATCGGCTCAAGTTGGTCAATCCATGGGTGGACCGTTGCAAAACAACTTTAAGAGGTTCACAATAATAGGAGTTTCATCAAGATTAGTGGACTAAATATGAATAACTTTTCTAACATGTTTTCTATCAATAATCCAAAGAAGGCATCATATCAACCAAGAAAGTTTATTTTGATATCTAAGTCTTATCACTCTATCATGAATCAAGTTGTGAGCAATAATCTTCTGAAGCTTCCCTCGATTAAGCCTCTAGATCCTAACAAATCTCAAGGACCTTACTTCGATGCCAATGCCTTTTGTCATTATCATCAAACACAAGGACATGATACTGAATGATGTATGCATCTTAAACATGAAATACAAGACCTCATTGATTTGAATGTCATATAGGTATCGGGTGTGAATGATAATGGAAATAAATCGGTCACTCTACCGAATCACAATTTACAAATCTTCACTAATCCTTTCCCTAAGCATACTAATAACAATATGTTGGAACAAGGTTTAGTGGAAGTAGATGATGATGATTATTTGGATCATGATAACATCGTGGGTATAATAGAAGTGGATAAGGAAAAGTTGGATAACCCACCTCGTCCACGTAGAAAAGGAATTTATGTTGAGGTTCCTCCTCCATTATCCTTACAAGGATCGGGAGATAACCAAAATGCATCAGAACAACAAATGAAACAACTGAGACAAGAGACTATAACAAAGGAAGAGAGCGAGATGGTACAAGATGATTCTTATAACCATGGTAGGTGAAATTAACAATGAAAACTCGCTAAAAATTAGAAAAGAGTCAGATGATTATCATCGGCTGGAAATAATAGTGGTTCTCCCCCTCCCAAGCAACAAAAGGTCTCACTTATACAAGGATTTGAGAAACAAGCATTACACAAATTTTCTGACAATAAGCAAGACTCTCATAAGAACCACTCAAACTTTGTACTAAATATGATCGAGTACCCCTCCAAGAGGTTTGCAAATTCAACAATTTGATACAATGATTCCTATAGGTAAGTATTTCTAACCCTTTATCTCTCAGTGATGTGTTTCCCCTGTGATGTGTTGTGTGTTGTTTAGGCCTCCTGGGATGACCTGTGATTCTCTTGTAAGGTCTAGGATACAAGGAGACCACCTCTATTGTGACATTCTTCTATTTGTATCATCATTCTTCTATATTGCCTCTCTCTATTTTCATAGTTGTGTGTTGTGTCTTATGGACATAGCGTTGCAGTTGGTGACTTGGGGGCACCCTCCTACGTGACTATCCCTAAGGCACTTGTTTCTCCTCTTTGATTTATTGTTTCCCTTCCTCTAGTGTTTCTATCTAGCAGGCGGATGATGAAAAACATTTATACTGATGTGGACCTAGCATCCCTTTAGCGAGAAATTAAAAATTAGACTTAGTTCCTAATATGACGATGGGGTTGTAATATATTATTTGACGCTTGGCTAGTACAAGGACTCTGTGCTTTCTATGTACTAATCTTGATGGTGTCTTATCTCACTTACAAAACATAACAATATTGTTGCTTCATGCACTTTGTCTATCTTGAATCTTACATTCCTCAGATTTCATATGCATTGTTGTTTATCATGATTATGTAGACACTATCATGTTTCTTGCAGGGATGTGTTTGTGGGAACATTTGGTGATCATAAAGTACATGTCACCTCTGGGGGGCATGGGCTTTGCAAGAGTCTATGTTCCCTTGTGTGTTTTCTTCCTACCTTAATGTGCTTGATATCGATACTTGATATCAACCACCTTAAGGTGGGGGCATATATAAGGTAAGCTGTTTGTTGTAGATGTTAGCAATGTGCTTGTCCCTAGGGGCAATCTTAAAGATTGGTGGTGAAGAGTCTTGCAGTCTAAGTTTTTGTTTGTAATCAACCAATCATCAATCATCTTAAGCCTTCTGTGAAGGCAAGGATGGTGTATTTCTTGAAGAGAGTGCACATCCTGTCATTTTTAAAAGTCCTTTGTGAAGGCAGGGAGTGGTTCTGTGACTAACTCAACCCTTAAGCATGTCTTCAGCGATTGTTGTGGTGAAGCCCAATTATCAGTGCATGTCTATAATGTGCCTAAGATGGTGATGAGCCTAGAAATAGGAACACTCCATCGCTTGTTTGCTTTTTTTTCTCCGTGTCTTCAAAGTGTGTGTATTATGTGTTTGTTATGAAGCATAGTTTAAAGACTGGTGGTGATGAGTCCCTCCTATGCTTTGGGATTTATATGGCATGATTGATTTGTTTGGCATGTATTGTGTGTGTGTTGCCCCATATATAGTTTAAAGACTAGTGGCGATGAGTCCCTCCTACATCATGGGTGGGGTGTTTACTTTCCTCTACTTGCATCTGCATTTTATATATATGAGAAAAAGAAAAAGAAAAGAAATCATTCATGTCTTCTCTACATTCACTGTATTCACTATGTTTTGCATGCATTCAATACTATCTTCTCTATGTTTTGCATGACTGTAACTATCTTCTCTATGTTTTGTGTTCCTGTTATTGTCATCTCCATGATTGGCGTGTCTCCTCCATGCTTGGCATGTTTGTTGTGTTTGTTGACTATAATTTAATGCATGTATTGGTATTGTATTTATACATAAATTAAAGTAGGGGCTAAATGTAATGTCAGAAAATGTCCCCTTGGGGACTTTTCCCTCTTAAGGTTTAGTTCCCAGGTCTTTGATCTACATTTAGGACATCTTGCATCATATTTTGTCATCCCGATGAGAAAAACCCTAAGTTTCATGATGAATGGGACCTAGGGGGAACCCTTGAGACAGGCCCTACCAAAAATAGGGGGAGGACTTGGGCACCTGCGCCCTAGTCCTGCCCTATTTTGGGTCAGGCCCAAATTTTAATTGTCAGTTTATGACTGTTATTTGGTCCCTAGGCTGACATGGTAAGTTTGAATTATGAAATTATTGGTAGGAATGTTTGTAGTTGCATATAAGCATGTTTAGGCATTCATTTGTAAACTAGATGGCTATTGTGAACCTTATGTATTCTTGTGATTAGATCATTCAAATTATTCATTGTGTTTCAGAGTAGAGCATTGTTTTTGTGTTTGTATTTGCAAATTTGAGCAACCATCTCCTCATGGCATAAAGAGCTTCTTCCTTCCATGAGATCTTCACTAAAAGGTGATGTTATTTGTTTTTGTAAGCATTTATCATTTGGTTTTAGCCTCTATCCTCCAAGGACACGCACTCTCTATCTAACAATGGTGTTTAGAAGACTTGAATGTTTGTCCGGGGCTTGACTAAGGAAAGCCTCTAAACACCACAACCACCTCCTCATTTTTCTGTGATTGTAGGTTATAGGTTGAAGAAGTAAGAAAAGTGAAGTTGCAAGAAAGTGTTGCAGAGTGTTAGAATTGTAGATCAAAGCTGAAAATAGGGACTTGGACTCAGCTGGCCACTCATTAGTCCTCTGGATCCTGCATCGGAAGAATCTCTGAGACAACAAGAACATGATGCAGATAATGTCCCTAGATCCTGATAAAAAGCATGGCATTGGACTAAGGTACCTACTCATTAGTTCCTGACTGTTCCACTTCACGAACTTCAAAAATTGGTACACATTTGTCTATTATTTTACATCTTCCTATAGCAACATTTTCAGTAATTTGTCTGTTTGCTTCCATATTTGCCTAATTAGGGTTTTAAGCATAATTGGGTATAATCAAGCAATCAAATCACATAAATTCAATTTTTCCCTACATTCCAAGTGACCAACAGCCTAATAGTAGATTCTTACTCGAATTAATGTCCTTCAATTCTTTAGGGAGAAAGGAGGATACACATAAACCATTAAAAACCCAATATCCAAATTTTACAATAAACACTTATATTCTTAAATTTGGAGAAAATTAGCTTTGTGATCTTTCCATCTTTTATCTAGCAACACTTTGACATAAAAATGAATTTAGCATATCCAACATCCAAAGTAATTACTCTGTCCAAAATGATATTGAAGTTGAGAATATTCATGTTTTCATCTTTCCTCAGAAAATCAATGACCTGAGAAACTCTTTGGCCATATTCACTTTTCCATGCATCAAAGTCTTTGATTTTTTTGTCTTCTGTCAAAATGGAAGGAATAAACTAGTGTTTGAAGGTGGTAAAACAATCAATCTCTAACATTTTCTAGCTCTCACCATTTACATATTGAAATTCATCTAGGATCAATTTCACCATCTTCTCTGTTGGCTTGATTCATGCTGGAGCACCTGGATCTCTTTGTAGAACATTGCAGAAGGTCATCAATGTGTGGTGTCAGGTTGCCATTTCTTGTACACTGGGTCCAAAATAGAGAGATTAACTTTCCACTACTCAATGGCCCGAAACAATGAAGAATAGCATTCATGCACATCTCTAAGCTTGTCAACAACCAATTTTGCTCTGTATTCCAAAATCTTTTC
Source organism: Cunninghamia lanceolata (assembly GCA_027924645.1). Taxonomy (NCBI): domain Eukaryota; kingdom Viridiplantae; phylum Streptophyta; class Pinopsida; order Cupressales; family Cupressaceae; genus Cunninghamia; species Cunninghamia lanceolata. The sequence continues at coordinate 6,490,844 of BSBN01000334.1, read as the reverse complement.
AAACCCCTAAAGAATTTTTTGTCTAGCTTCATCATTTATCTTCTCATTTTGCTTCTTCAAGTTTTCAATTTCCTTTTCCAACTTCAATTTCAATGCATTCAATTGTTCTACTAGCACTGTGTTGTCACTGGTTGTTTATGGTAGAGGGGCTTGATAAGGTACAAGTGCTTGACCTCGAGAATATCCACCCTTCAACTGATGCTTTAGTTTGACATTCTCCAAATAAATCCTGTTCACTACATCATTCATTTTGACTTGAGTTTTTTCATAATTGAGAAATCATTGCTCCATTTTCTTTACAACAGCATGAGTGAATATTGCAGAGTGCATAGTAAGGCTGGCAACCTCAACTACTGATGTATGCTAAAATGTCTTTACCATGGCTATTCTTCTCAACACCTTGACTACATTCAGCAATCCTGGCTTATTGGTGTTCTTTTGAGTGGCCTGTATTGCTAGAGTTTATGTTTTTGTGTCAAACACACAACCACTGACACCATCCTCATAGTCAAACTCAAAAACCATCATGGGGTCATCTTGGTTTCTCACTTGGTCTAGAAAAAATGTTTTCTTCAATTCAAGCCCAGGGATGATTAGCATGTTACTTTTCAAAACCATTTGTCTAGCCTCATTAGGGATGACATTTATTTCATCAATTTTCAAATTCTTGAAAGTTTGGGAAACAATTTGTTCATGTTGAGATTCATCAACACTCATTTTATTTATCTCCACATGTTCTTTGAACTCTTTCATCTTCATTTTGAGCCAAAAGTCTTTGAATTCTGGTATATGGATGAAACCATCATCCTCCATGAACCTCATAGATGCAACAACCATTTGTCTAGCCTCATCAGGGCTGACATTTATTTCATCAATTTTCAAATTGTTGAAAGCTTGGGAAACAATTTGTTCATGTTGAGATTCATCAACACTCATTTTATTTATCTCCACATGTTCTTTGAACTCTTTCATCTTCATTTTGAGCCAAAAATCTTTGAATTCTGGTGTATGGATGAAACCATCATTCTCCATGAACCTGATAGATGCAACAACCCTCTCATCTTCTTGTAATTCAGGCTCACCTTGTGCCTGTTCCTCCATTCTTGCTTCTAGTTTGTGAGCCTATGTTTCCTAACCAACAAGGTGTTGATCAACTTATTTTTCATCCGCCACATGCCTTAGAATATGGGCTACCTCCTCAATATCACCAACTCCTTCAGTCATTTCTTTTGGAACCAGTGGAGAAAAATTGTCAGTCCTTTACCTTTTGGCAGGTGGTGAATCAGGAACAACTGTATCTTGTACTAACATTGCATCTGGAGTAGGTTCTTGAATCACAACACCTGTTGGCTTCTTGATATGGAGCTTGGTAGCCTTTGTAGTTTGCTTCTTAGCTTTGCCATATATTCTCTCAAAATTGTCAATCATCAAAGTAATTTTTTTCAAAGGGTCTTTCTCTTCAATAAAAAATCTAGAAAAATTAGGGTTTTGCTTTCTTTTGTCATCCTCAATCTTCTTCAAGATTTCCCATTTCCTCTTTCCATTATACACTTCATCAAAAGTTACATAATTTCTGATCACATCCTCATCAAAATTGATTTGATGGGATATCCCCGTTCTAGTAAGAATGAGTTGTCTTACAAAATTCATGTCACCCTCTAGATCACAAACCCTTTATGTACCTAATTTCAAAGAATATTTAGCCTTCAAGTAGGCTTGTAACTCCCCTAGGGTATCTGAACCAATGGACCATTCACCAAACATTGTAGAATTAGGAAGAAATGTTCCCTTCTATTTCTTCATCATATCTTTCTCCATCCACATCATCTACCACATGAATTCAAGGAAAGCAATTCTGTTTGGCACAAATTTGGGAAACACATGGGGTGGCTGAGGACACCCATATACTCTGATTATCATATGGTCTAGCAAGACAAACTAATCAGAAAAATTATGCTTGTGACCCTATTCTGACCTATGAGCAAGAGGCCTCAACATTTCCTTGACCTCTTTTGTTAGTCTAGGAGAAAGGATACCAAGAGAATTCATTATTCTGACTGAAAATTCATCATGAAACACAACATAGTTGCACTTCTTACAATGAGTATCCCACTTGTAGCACCAACATTATGTAGGTAATCTTTGTCCTTTTTGATCAATCCTACTCAGTTCCATTCTGCTAGACCACTTCCTTATGTTTTGATACAAAATCAAATGACATAGTAGAGAATAGTATTTGAAATCCATGGGCTTCTTATTTTCCCTTATTTGCAAAAATACCTCATGCAATTTCTTCTCAATGTATGATGCAAAATCATATTAAATATTGACCTCTGGTTTTTGTATTCTCATGGCCATCATCATCAGGCCAAGTGGCATTTTCTCTTGGGCATCAATTCCCAGCACTTGACACAAAGAAAAATATGTCCTCTTGAAATACAAAACAAAATCATCAATAAGGAAGGGCTCAACTACAGTGGTTGGGATTAGAATCCTTCTATTGTCAACAACTTTCGTCATGTACATGGGAAACTCATCATTTTTGTGCGTATTTCTCAAGCTGGTATATTCTTGTTCACTCTTCTTCAAATCCACTTGTGTGAGGGCTTTCTTGTTCAACATGAAGCAATCAATGATTGCATTCATGTCCACAACCACTAATGGTGATCTATTTGGCAATCTGACTATTTTGGTGGTTGGATGATAGTGTTGTACCAATACCCTGATCAATCCACATCAATGAATATATTGGGCACTACCAGCTTTGCCAAAATCAAATTGCATGGGTTTGTAACTTGTCCCTGTCCATCTTATTTCTCATAGAAATACCAAAAAAGGTTACATCCTGAGATAGGGATTCTGGCATACCGACACCCCTCTGTAGTATCCTTGAACAATTTTTTATATGCCTTGTCAACTGAATTTGGAAAAATGTCCAATAGTGACTTTTAAAGAGAGCATTTCTTGGGAACAAGGGGTTTAGTGTTGTTACTTGCAAACTCAGATTTTTTAGGTGCCATGGTTTAGTGCTTTTATGAACTAGGGTTTTGATATTGACTTGCTTTACAAGACTAGTTGAAAACAAAGCACAAACTAAATACCAACTTCTATGAAGAGTGTGATGCAAATGACTTACCTAGTTGGAAAGTGCTTGAGGAGAGCACACAAAGCTTGAATTCGCCTTCTGCAATCACCACTGATTTCACCTAAATGAAGAGATATAGAGAAATCCCAAGTTTTATCCTACTATGGAGTTGGTCATTTCACCATTAACTCTGGTTCATTCCATGAAATCAAAAATTCTCAACATTCAAGTCTTTCAAACACAGACCATTGATTTGGTCCAATCTAACTAGGCATGCACTTCAAGATTTGCAGTCCTTTCCTTGTTAACTGCAATCTCACAAGCTTCAATGATAACCATCGCAAGGTAGTGCTAAAGTCATTTCAACATTTAATACTCTACCTCATCACTGTGAGACTTATTAAGATCCATCATGGGACCACGGGAGCTAGTGGACGGTTACATTCAACTTTCACCACTCAGTGCCACCCTACAAGCCTTGTTACGCATGATCGTAGGAGGATGGGATACATGTTATCTCTTATGTCTTCTACCGTGTCACTACCAACCCTTTGTATGACCATTTCGGGACCACGAGAACCCTTTGGCATTCCCTTTTACTATTTACCGCATCACCACAAGCATGGGATTTGACTGTCACGGGAGCGCAGGAAAACATTATATCACTTTTACCACTTACCGTTAGCCCACAAAACCTTCTTAGAACTATTGCAGGGCTATGATATGTTGTCCTCTTTTAGCTTAGCTCTTACTGCCATACCACTGGTCATCTTTTCTACTATGGGGCTGCAGTACATATTGCTTAAAACTTTCACCGCACTACCACAATCCATCCTTGGAAGCGTTGCAGGGCTGCGATACTTAACACATAGACCGCTTGAACTCCTTATATCATGATGCCACAAGGTCTACTTGAGACCTCCGTGAGGGCATTGTGAACATCTTACCTCTAATCCTTCTTACCACATTATCGCCTATTGCTTTCTTACCTACCGCAGGACCATGGTGACATATTATATGCCACTCAAGTTTATGTTGCTATCCCGCCACTCACTTTTGAGTCTGTTGTTGGGTCATGGTAACCACTATATGTCATTTACTTCATACTGCTAGCCCACAATTAAATTTTCTACATGCTGTGGGGAAGCAGTAACTGAGTCTTCATATCCTTTGCTTCCCGCATATCTGCAAAGGCTGTTTGAATGTATTGTGGGGTTGTGGTAAGAGACAAAAGCACATCAATGATAAAAAATACAAATGTCTTTCACATGGACTTGATATGGGATGCTTATGAATGACTGCTGGAATAATTTTAAAAGGAATATGGACCCCTAAGATGGATTTATGGAAGGAAAAATGGATGAAACCAAATGGGACTATGGGAATTTTGAATGGTCCTAATAGTGGCTCTTTTTGGGGATGAATGGCTAACAAGATATTGCAAGGACCGACATAGACACTTCTCTGGGGTGCAAACCAAAATAAAACCTATGCAAAAACAAGAAAAATGAAAATTTTAGGGGAAGGGAAGAGACCTAAACTGTTGTGCATGGAATTATATCTTCTTTTAAGAAGAGAAGTGTTTAAAAAATTGTCCATGCACTGGCAATTCCTGATCTTCACCCACTATGTTCTAAAGATAGTATGGATGCTCACAAGATTTGCCAATGAAGACAAATGCTCGGATCCATAGAGCCTCAAATTTTCCATTTTTCCTTTATCCTAATACCGTGCATTCCACATGAAGACTATATCATCAACTTGAAATTTTCTATCTTTGGCCCTTTTGTCAAAGAGGTATTTTATTTGCATCTGCATCTTTTCATTCTGCTTTTGGGATTGACTTCTGATTTCATCTAGTTCTATTAGTTTCTACATACTTTCTTCTAGAGGCTCAGGTACATTAATATCTTTCTGTAATGCAAATTTGTACATAGGTAAAAGATTTTGTATTAGCATTCTCACTTCTGCCCTATATACCAATTCAAAAGGTGCTATGCCAGTAGCCTTTTTTATTGTAATTTTGTCTTCCCATAAGGCTAACCTTAGCTTTGAATCCCATGATCTTTTGTTGTTATCAAGCATACTTTTGATTATCTTCATTATACTTTTGTTCGTAGATTCTGCTTGACCATTTGCCTAGGGATGATAGAGAGAAGAATATGATATCACTATTCCATATGAATCACAAAATTCCTTGAATTCTTCATATCTGAAGCACTTCCCATTATTTGTAACAATTCTCACTAGAACTCCAACCCTGGTGATGATATTTCCAACAAGAAATTTATGACTACCTTACTAGTTGCTTGCTTTGTTGGGATTGCTTAAATCCAATTAGTAAAGTAGTCAGTGGCAGTTGGAATCCATCTATGTCTACCACTAGACTTGTCTACTATATCCCCTATAAAATCAAGGCCCCATTGATGGAATGGTGCATCAATTTGTATGGGCCTTAGATGCAGAGCTCCTTGGTATTTTAGTTTACTAGAAAATTTTTGGCATGATTTAGATTTCCTCACATATTTGTGAGCATCAGTAAACATAGTAGGCCAAAAATAGCCACCCTTAGAAATTTTTGTGCAGTGGTTTTGGTAGAAAAATATCCACCATAAACACCATCGTGCATTTCTTTTAGGATCTTCTCTGCTTATCCCTGATCTAGACAGAAAAGTAGAACACCATCTTTGTTTTTCCAAAACAAATCACCCTCTATAAACTCATACCTTGATGCTTGTAATTTTAGAGTCCTCTTCTAATTTTCATTCAATCCATTTGGACACTTCATATGTCTAAGGTAGTGAACAATGTTTGTGTACCACGGTGTATGTTGAATGCTAGATACCATACCTTATTCTTGTTGAACATCACACACCTGTGCAGCCTCCAAATATGATTATGCCATTAACTTTTTTAGTCCTTGTCCTCTAACAAGTTTGGTGATATGGATATGAATATTAAATTCCTAAATCCTATTTATCCATCTACACCTTCTCCTTGTGACTTATGTTTGTGTAAGGACATCTTTGGTTGCAGCATTAGGTACATAAGCAATTACTTGTGCCTCTACCAAGTAGGGCCTGAATATCTTTACTATTTTTACAAGAGCATAATCTGGGTTCTCAGTGGCATCATATTTTATCTCATCTCCCTAAAGTGATTTTCTAAAAAATGATATTGGCTATTCATGCCCTTCTTCATTTTTCTGTAGCATGATAGCAGCAATGGTGTGAAAAGAAGCAAAAGAAAAAAATTGAAATGGCATACCAAAATTAGGGGATTTCAAAACTGGAAGCTCCTTAATCACCTTTTTGATGGATGTAAATGCATCAACTACCTCTGATGTCTAGTCAATTTTGGATCCTTTTTGAAGCATCTTGACGATAGGCTTGACAATCTCTACAAAATTAGAAATGAATCTTCTTACAAAATTTATCTATCCAAAGAATGACTAAATGGCCTTTATTTTTTTTAGTATCAGAATTTTGTCAATAGCAGAAACCCTTTCTGGATCTATCATCACACCCTCTTTAGATAAAATATGCCCAAGTAGTTTGCCTTCTACGACAACAAATTGACACTTTTTAGGGTTCAATGAAATACCATATTCTAGTGCCTTTACAAATATCTTCTCCAAATGTAAACAATGATCTTCTAGTTTCTTAGAATATGGTGTCAAATCATCTTTATATACCACCATTATGATATTGATAAGGTCTGCAAATGCAACATCCATGGCTCTTTGGAAAGTGGTACCTATATTTGTGAGACCAAAAGGCATTCTGACATATACATATGTACCCCAATGCATGGTAAAGGTAGTTTTGTATTGCTCTGACTCTTTGAATTTGACTTGGTTATAGCCAGAGAACCCATCCACCATAGAAAGTAATTCACAATCTATTACTCTCTGTAGCATGGCTTCCATGTTTGGAAGTGGATACTTGTCTTTTAGGTATGAAATGTTTAGATTGTGAAATTCAACACACAACCTTATATCTCCATTCTTCTTCCTAATAGGTACCAAGTTTGAGACCCAAGAAGAATGTCTGATATGCTTGATAATCCCTGCATCCCTAAGCTTCATTAATTCTTCTTACATTTTTGGATCCAACATAGGATTAATTGGCCTATGTCTCTGCTTGAAAGGTTTGGCATCTGGCTTCAGTGGGATTTCATGCTGGAATAGGTCTTCTCTATAAGCCTTTAAATCTTCATAGGACCATGCAAATACATGTTTGTATTTCCTAAGCAAGATTATAAGCATGTCCCTGATTCTTGGACTTATTTTCATGCCAATGTAAACTTTCTTAGGAGCATTACTGGTGCCAAGATTTACTTCTTCAAGATCATCTTGATGCACTGGTGTTTACTTCACAATTGATCTTTTGTTCCCATCAAAAACACATTCCAAATCCAGTAGACCTTTTGGAATTTTACTTGTCTTCAATTGAACCACTTACTGACCAAATATAGTGTCTTTACCATCTACCTTTTCAACAAAATCATTGAAGTATATTTCTTGAGCTTCATATTTATCAACACATTGTAAAAAATTTAGCAAATCCTTATCATCATTAAAAACTTGCCAACTATATATGTTGTCAAGAATATAAGGTCTAGTCTTGAATTCCCCCTTTGAGACACCAGTCAATGTTATAGCATTTCTTCTCAGAGAAACATTAGCAAGGAAATCAACCATCAAATTATTTGACCTATCCACCCAATCTATTGAAAATTCATCAAATAACTCAATTGTGTCCCATACTACATGCTTGTATTGTTTGAGCCTATTGTTTTTAGTGGCATATTTTGATCTGACCTGTGATACAACTAACTCAGAATCGCCATACACAATCAACATTTTGATTCCATTCTTGATAGAAAAGTTAAGACCCAACAATAATGCTTCATACTCTGCTATATTATTTGTGCATTCAAATGATAACATAAATGAATATTTGAAGGTCTTACCACTAGGTGCAATAAAAAGTACACCAACTCCATTCCCTTCTTTGCTGCAGGCTCCATCAAAATACATCTACCAGACACCATATTTATCTTATTGAACAATATTGCCAATTGGATCATTATTTTGTAGTTGAGGCTGAGATTATTCCACCCTAAAATTTCCCAAGTCAACATCACATAAGTAATTTATTTGATTTGGATCAATTTTTTCTATCACTTGTTCTAATATCGGTTCTTTGTATACCTTGACCTCCTTGCAATTTACAGGTATGGTTTCATATGAAAGATCTAACTGGACATTTCCACCAACTGTAGTGGTCCATTGTCTTGATAATAGCATGCAATAATATGGTGGGATGTCAACCACAGTTATATCAATTTTGTATGTGGCTTCAAGAAAGGCAATAAGATTTATCTCCACATCTCTCATGATACCAATGATAGGAATTGATCTATTATCCATTGCATAGCATTTTCCATATTTCGAATCTACCCATATACCCAATTCCTTCATAACTGCCATTGGCATGATATTTATTACAGCTCCTGAGTCTATCATGCAATTTTTTACCAATTTATTGTTTATCAACAATGTGACATAAAAAGGATGAACTTGAGATGGAAATTTTGTCAAAGTAGTCCCCACATAAATCTTAGGAGTCTTCATGGCTTCCCCTTTGACATTATTTACTTGCTTCTTATTCTTTTCTAAATCATTCTAATTTTTTCCAGAAACCTCAAGCTTAATTGGCACATTTGAAATCAATTTCATGGCACTATCCCTATACTCATCATTTTTCATTATCTCTACTAATAGGACAGATAATTTAGCTTGAGACAAAGCCTAAGATATGTCAAAAGAGGGCATACCTATTATAGGCTCTTCTTTACTTCTTTTGCAGATTTCTTTTTCTCCATTAAGTTTTTCTTGGTATCACTCCTTATTTTGTTTTAATCATCCTTTGTTGCATCTTTAGGCACATATCTTTGAGTTGCTTTCTGAGTATTCCAATTTTCACCATCTCTTTGTGATTCTAGGGTAATCTTTTTGTCATCTTGTGGATTCTTCATGAACACACTTCCTGGCACACCTTTACCAACATTGACAGTCCTATTTCTGAGGTTATAGTTGCTCCTAGACTATGCTATAATAGCAACTGTGAGTGCCTTTATTTCTTCTTCAATATGCCTCCTCAATTTTATTTGATTTGACTGAGTCCTTGTAGAGTAGACCTGAGTATCTCTCATGTCATTATCCTCTTGATCAAAGAATATTTGTTGTTGACCAACATGACTGTTGCACCTTTGATGATTGACATCATATTCTTATCCATCTTCCTCTGAAGAAGAGTAATCTCTTTTCACCTCATATGGCCTGACTACCAACATATTTATGGTATGTTCATCTCTCTCCTAATCATATGGTATATCATTTTCCTAAATTGATTGTGCCACTAAACAATAATTAGGGGAGTGAGGCAAATTGCAAGGCACACACCATGGAGTATCATCTACCATGTTTGTCCCATGTCTTCTCAATGGATTAGGTGTATCCCTAATGACATTTTACTTTTGTCCTTCAACCACAGGCCTTCCATCCTTCCAATTTGTTCTACATGGCATATCTTGCAACCTTGGTATTTCATTTCTTGGATAATTTAATTTATCATAAGGTAATCCTTATTCATTTCTTACCACCTTATAAGATAAATCTTTGACAACATGCCATAGATTTTCCAATTTTTCTTCTTCTTTAAGTTGCTTATTTTGATGAACCTTAGGGTTCTACAATATTCTAGGCTCATCCCTTCTACCAACTTTCCCTGAAGCTCTTCTATTGTTTTCAATATTTAAAGTATCTTTGAATGCATCTGTAAGGCATGGTTGATTTGTTGTTCTATGCTCATATCCTATTTTAGGATAAAAAGCATTCAAATAGAAGACCAAATACATTGGGTCTGTTTGTTTTAAATGATGCAAATTTTTTTTGAAAACCTTCATGAATCTAACATTAAAATCTGCCACACATTCATTATAATTCTTCTGGATATTGGTTATCTCGTCTAAGACAAATTTGGGATCAAAATGATCACCATATTGTTCTTTGAAAAACCTTTTGAATTCATCCCATGAGCTAATTGAGGCATCTGGCAAATTCTTATACCAATCCCTTGCATCATCTACTAGTGACTACATCAACAATTTCATATATACATCTTCATGTTCAACTTCAAAATTATCCATGACAGTTTCAAATGATCTTATATGGTCTTCTCCAGAGATAGCATTGTTACCAAGAAATTTAGGGATTGATTTCCTTACCTTATTATCAATGTCGTTTGATATCCCTAGATGCCAAAGAAGTCTAGTTATTTGAATCTATCCACATTTATTGTGCCTCTTGCAAATAGATTTTGCCTCTGATTGGCTGATATTGATTGTGATGAGGTCCTTGTTGTTGAGGCTACTAATGTACTCATGGATGCACATTATAATTAACCCCTACATTAGGGTTTATATCACCTTGCACATTGTGATGCATCCCCCCAGGATGATACATGTTACCATGTACATTATGAGGTGGAGGGGATATAGATACTGATATTGTCTTTCATATGGATTATATCCTTAATTATAACCAGGAAGAATAGGATAATCATTACCTTGAGATGCCACTAGAACATTTGCAGGGTTTGACATAGGCCTAGTATAAACATTGAGTTGCACATGTGGAGTATTACCTACACTACCCTGTCTACCACTTGCATTGTGAATTTCCTGTGAGACCAAAGGTCCAGTTGTATTTCTAGAGGTAAGAGGATTATTGATAGGTACATTTTGTAAAGCATTTGTAACAGGAAAAGAAGTTAATGGAAGCAACTCCTACTATAATTATTCTTGTCTTCTTAACAATCTGATTCTTTCAATCTGAGGTTGTAGTTGTTCCACATTTTCCTTTAATTCTTGATTAGTGAACCTTCCTTTGGAAGTTGAAATAGCATTTGCATCTATAAACCTCATTATCTTAGGGGTTTGTTCCACAAACCCTTGTTGTGAACTCTCAGCATATTGTTGTGCCATTCGTAGCTTAAAGTCTCTTTTTTGCTTCAATTCATCTCATACCTTCTTCCAAGTGATCTTCAAATTCCTTTAGAGATGCATTAATATTGAAAATATCCCTAGGTTGAAACTGCTCACCTTTCCCCACTTGTGTTTCAATCATGGGGCTATTGTATATAGTGTATGACTATTTTGTAACATTCATTTGATTATCCTGTACATTCTCATAGATCTGTGAGACAACAGGTTCATTCATAATATTCATTCCATCACCACTGGAAGCACCTATAGTAGGCATAGACTTTGAACCTTCTTTGTTCTTTTCAACAAATTATTGGTTCTTATTATTCATGTTCCATTGAGACTATTTGTCGTCCATGTTGGAGAGCTGTGATATTATATTGCAATTTGAAATCTTTGAAGATTTTTATCTAGAGCCACCACCTCCTTATAAAAAGGAGGAAAATATTAAAATTGTCTCTTGGTCTTCAAGAGCTCTAGGAACCTAATTTTTTTGTAACTCCGATGTAGAGTCACCAATTTGTTGGGACTCGGATGGGCAAAACTTCACTAGAGATTCCAGGGTATATTTTGACAATACTTTCACTTCTCCTCCCTAGTAGAGTCGCTAATTTGGTGGTTCTCAAATTTATAGTATGCAAAACCCTAAAATGATGTCAAGCTCTATGATTAGGTTTTACAACTAATTTGGAAAATCGATAGAATTAACCTAGGTGGTTAAGATTCTCTGTGCACTTTGGGCTCTACTTTACCCAGGTGGGTGTTACCTTTGATTTGAACAATGAGTTATTAGTCTTCAACATTGTTGGTGACTTCAGAGAAGATTAAGGGATTTATATAATTTTATCATTTAAATCATTCAATTCACCATAATCCAAACTATTATATGATTTGAATTAGATTATTATTTTTTATTCTACTATTACTCCTATACAACAAAAAATAAAAATTGTAATCTTGAATATGATACAAGGAAATGATTCTAGAAAAGAGTTGATCTGTGCCTTTTTCAACAATTGGGTAATGGAGTCTTTTCACAAATAGATTTGAGCTTTCTATCTAGCCACAACTTGAATTACTTGGCATGGAATTATTTATGCCTGGCATAAACATGCAAGGTTATTTTTACCTGGCTATTCTTAATTATCCAAATTGAATCCACTAAATTACATTGATCTATTTAATGGAATTTTATTTCTCCTTGAGGAAACCCAATTAGACGAAGCACCCAAAAATAGAAAATGTGTTTTGAAGAATTAAACATACCCTTGATATGTTAATTCAAATAACCAGGAGAAACAAAAATGGAGACAACCAGATAAAGTATAACATAAATATTCAACAAGCAATTGAGAACTAGATATATGGCACCAGAGAAATGTAGTTTTTCTTTTATTGATATATCTGTGAAGAGTAGGCCTTACAATGACATTTTCCAAGATCAAATTCCCAAATCTTTCCCAAGGTCTTGGTTTCATTCTTAGAGGGATGAAGGAAGCTACAAGCTTCAAAGCTTTCACATTCCAAAAAATGACTTTTCATATACCCACCCCTTAATAGACCTATTACAATATATACTTTTGACAAGTCTTAAAAAGACCGCCGAATATATTTTGAATACATATTGGATAGCATAAGAAAAAGAAAAAATAGGAGGATGTCAAAGATTTGTTGGTACCGTGTTGATGTCAGCTCAATGCTCATTGCTCCTCTTTGTTCTTAGCCTTCTCATTCTTCAGTTGTCAAATATTTTTGCTCCCATTGGTATACAACAAAATCACTAGGCCAATTATATTCTCGAATATGGAGCAAATTACATTGGTGTTCTTTTCATCTTTTGTCTAGCAACACTTTGACATAAAAAATGAACTTAGCATATCCAGCATCCAAAGTAATTTCTCTATCCAAAATGATACTAAAGCTGAGAATATTTATGTTTTCATCTTTCTTCAGAAAATCAATGACTTGAGAAACTGTTTGGCCATATTCATTTTTCTATGCATCCAAGTCTTTGATCTTTTTGTCTTTTGTCAAAATGAAAGGAATAAACTTGTCTTTGAAGGTGCAAAAGAATCAATCTTTTTCTGCATTTTCTGGCTCTCATGATTTACATATTTAAATTTATCTAGGATCAATTTCACCACATTCTTTGTTGGCTTGAGTGAAGCCAGAGAACCTGGATCTCTTTGTAGAACCTTGTACAAGGTCATCAATGTGTGGTGTGTAGGTTGTCATTTCTTGTACACTGGGTCTAAAATAGAGAGATTAACTTTCAACTGCTCAATGGCCTAAGACAATGAAGAATAGCATTCATGCACATCTCCAAGCTTGTCAACAACCAATTTTACTTTGTATTCCAAAATCTTTTCAAACACCTCAAAAATTTTTAGTCTAGATTCATCCTTTATCTTCTCATTTTGCTTCTTCAAGTTTGCAATTTCCTTTTCCAACTTCAATTTCAATGCATTCAATTGTTCTACTAGTACTGTGTTGTCTGTGATAGGTAAAAAATTGGGTTAATAAGATCAAGCATAGCCATGAAAACTTAACCCTACCATCATCAAAGAATCTAATCCAAATGAAACCAAAAGCATGCAAGTCAAGCACAATATCACCTAGATCGTGTGATTCCTTGTTTATGATGTGGATTGCTTCTTCAACAATGAACAATTATGAAGATAAAAGCTGCCATGATAGATGAATGATAATGATAATAAGCTCAATGGATGCTATGGATACTCAAGTGCTCAATATGCTCAAGATGATAATGTAGATGCTATATGAGTGGTGGATAGATCTAGTATGGAATGACAGGGTGTTTATATAGAACTCAACCAAAATCAACCAATGGTGGAGATTCGGTGGCTATGTGAATGGCTTAGATTGAATGATAGACATAGGTGAATGTGAAGATGACAAGTGGAGAGAAGATATGACTTATGTGTGCTTGTGTACATAAAAAGTACTACATGTAAAAGATATTAAATAAAAGATGTAGTACCATTTATCTTTTTTAAGTGAAAGAGGCACACATGTTGGCTCATAAGATAAATGATAAGAGAAATTAATTAAATAAATACAAATTTATTTAATCAATTGGAAAGTGGGTTTATGAAAGGAATTTTTAATTAAATAAATAAGATTTATTTAATTAAAAATAGATAGACAGAAGATAATTAAATAATTAAAGATTGATTAATTATAGCTTAGAGGAAATAGCTAATGAATTAATTAAATAAATATAAATGTATTTAATTAATAGAAGAAATAGATGTGTTAGCGATATTGGTCAAGTGTGTTAGACAAATGCAGATGATGGATAATGCGATGTTTGAATGCTAATGATAATGAGTCAATTTTGGGTGTCTACATTGTCACTACTTGTTTGTTGCATAAGATAAGGTACAATTGCTTGACCTTGAGAATCTCCACCCTTCAACTGCTGCTTTAGTTTGACATTCTCTAAATAAATCTTGTTCACTTCATCATTCATTTCAACTTGAGTTTTTTCATAATCGAGAAATTGTTGCTCCATTTTCTTTACAGTAGCATGAGTGAACATTGCAGAATGCATAGTAAGGGTGGCAACATCAACTACTGATGTATCTTGAAATGTCTTTACCATGGCTATTCCCCTCAAATCCTAGACTACATTCAACAATCTTGGCTTATTGGTGTTCTTTTGAGTGGCACGTATTGCTAGAGTTTCTATTTTGGGTCAAACCCACAACCACTGACACCATCCTCATAGTCAAACTCAGAAACCATCATGGGCTCATCTTGGTTTCTCACTTAGTTTAGAGAAAAAAAAATCTTCAATTCAAGCCCAGGGATGATTAGCATGTTACTTTTCAAAACCATTTGTCTAGCCTCATCAGGGCTGACATTTATTTCATCAATTTTCAAATTGTTGAAAGTTTGGGAAACAATGTGTTCATACTGAGATTCATCAGTACCATTTTTATAGATCTCCACCTATTCTTCAAACTCTTTCATCTTCATTTTGAGTTTAAAGTCTTTGAATTCTGGGGTATGGATGAAATCATCATCCTCCATGAACCTCATAAACACTACAACCCTTTCATATTCTTGTAATTCAGGATCACCTTGTGCTTGTTCCTCCATCCTTTCTTCTGGTTTGTGAGCCTCTATTTCTTGACCAACAAGGGGTTGATCAACTTCTTCTTCATCCCCCATATGCCTCAGAATACTAGCTACCTCCTCAGTATCACCAACTACATCAGTCATTTCATATGGAACCTGTGGAGAAACATCATCAGTCCTTTACCTTTTGGTAGGTGGTGAATCAGGAATAGCTGGATCTTGTACTGACATTGCATCTGGAGCAGGTTCTTGAATCACAACACCTATTAGCTTCTTGACATGGAGCTTGGTAACCTTTGTAGGCTGCTTCTCAGCTTTGCCATATTCTCTCAAAATTGTCAATCATCAAATGAATTCTTTTCAAAGGGTCTTTCTCTTCAATAAAAAATCTAGAAAAATTAGGGTTTTGTTTTCTTTTGTCATCCTCAATCTTCTTCAAGACTTCCCATTTCCTCTTTCTATTATACACTTCATCAAAAGTGACATAATTTCTGATCACATTCTCATCAAAATTGACTTGATGGGATATCCCCATTCTAGTGAGAATGACTTGTCTTACAAAATTCATGTGACCCTCTGGATCACAAACCCTTTTTGTACCTAATTTCAAAGAATATTTAGCCTTCAAGTAGGCTTGTAACTCCTCCAGGGTATCCAAACCAACAGACCATTCATCAAACACTGTAGAATTAGGAAGAAATGTTCCCTTCTTCTATTTCTTCATCACATATTTCTCCATCCACATCATCTTCCAGATGAATTCAAGGAATGAAATTCTATTTAGAACAAATTTGGGCAACACATGGGATGGCTGAGTACACCCATATACTTTGATTATTGTATGGTCTGTCAAGAAAAAACAATCAGCAAAATTATGCTTGTGACCCTATTCTGACCTATAAGTAAGATGCCTCAACATTTCTCTGACCTGTTTGGTCAGTCTAAGAGAAAGGTTACCAAGAGAATTCATTATTCTGACTAAAAATTCATCATGAAACGCAACATAGTTATAGTTCTTGCAATGAGTATCCCACTTGTAGCACCAACATTGTGTAGGCAATCTTTGTCCTTTTTGATCAATCATACTCATATCCATTCTGGTATGCCACTTCCTTCTATTTTGATACTAAATCAATTGACATAGTAGAAAATAGTATTTGAAATCCATGGGCTTCTTGTTTTCCCTTACTTGCAAAAAACCCTCATGCAATTTCTTCTTAATGTATGATGCAAAATCATATTCAATATTGACCTCTAGGTTTTGTATTCTCATGGCCATCATCATTAGGCCAACTGACATTTTGTCTTAGGCATCAATTTCCAACACTTGACACAAAAAAATATGTCCTCTTGAAATACACAACAAAATCATCAATAGGGAAGGGATCAATGACAGTGATTGGGATTGAAATCCTTTTATTGTTAACCCCTTTCCTCATTTACATGGGCAACTCATCACTTCTGTGTGTATTTCTCAAGCTGGAATATTCTTGTTCACTCTTCTTCAAATCCACCAATGTGAGGGCTTGCTTGTTCAACATGAAGCAATCAATGATTGCATTCCTATCCACACCCACTAATGATTATCCATTTTGAAATCTAATTGTTTTGGTGGCTACATTACAGTGTTGTGCCAATACCCTGATCAAATCCACATCAATGAATACATTGTGTACTACCAGCTTTACCAAACTCAAATTCCATGGGTTTGCAACTAGTCCCTATACATCTTGTTTCTAATAGAAATACCAAAAAAGTTTCCATCCTCAGATAGGGATTCTAGCATCCTGACACCCCTCTACAACATCCTTGAACAATTTCTTATACCCCTTGTTGACTATATTTGGCAAAATGCCCAACAGTGACTATTGAAGAGAGCATTTCATGGGAACAGGGGGTTCAGTGCTCTTACGTGTAGACTTAGATTTTTTAGGTGCCATGGTTTAGTCCTTTTATGAACTAGGGTTTTGATATTCACTTTCTTTACCAGACTAGTTGAAAACAAAACTCAAACTAAATACCAACTTCTATGAAGAGAGTGATGCAAATGACTTACCCAGTAGGAAAATACCTGAGGAGAGCACACAGAGCTTAAATTTGCCTTCTGTAATCACCACTGAATTCACTTGAATGAAGAGATACAAAGAAATCCCAAGTTTTATCCTACTATGGAGCTAGTCATTTTGCCATTAACTCTAGTTCGTTCCATGAAATCAACAAATCTCAGCATTCAAGTCTTTCAAACATAGACCATTGATTTGGTCCAATCCAATGGCTAGGCGAGCACTTCAAAATTTATAGTCCTTTCCTCGATAACCACAATCCTGCAAGATTAAATGATAACCATCACATGACAGTACTAAAGTCATTTCAACATTTAATACTCTACCGCATCACTGTAAGACCTATTGAGATCCATCGCGGGCCGAGAGAGCCTATGGATGGTTACATTCAACTTTAACCACTTACTGCCGCCCCACAAGCCTTGTTACACAACATCGTGGGATGGTAGGAGACATGTTATCCCTTATGTCTTCTACTACATCACTGCCAACCCTTTGTCTAACCATTGTGGGACTGCAGAAACTCTTTGGCATTCCTTGTTACTATTTACAACATCACTATAAGCATGAGATTTGACTGTAGTGGGAGCACAGGGAAAACATTATATCACTTTTACTGCTTACCACTAGCTTGCAAACCTTTCTTAGAACTATCCTAGGGCTACAATATGTTGTTCTCTTTCAGATTGGCTCTTACCACCATATCGTCTATCATCTTCTTGTCCACCGTAGCACTGTGGTACATACTACTTGAACCTTTCACCAGACTACCACAATCCATCCTTGGAACCGTCATGGGGCCATAGTAATCAACACATAGACCACTTGAACTCCTTATACCATGATGCCGCAAGGTCTACTTGAGACTACAACGGGAGCGCAATGAACATCTTACCTCTCCTCCTTACAACATTGCCGCTGGTTGCTTTCTTACCTACCACAGGACTATGGTGACATATTATATCCCACTCAAGTTTATGCCACTATCCCACCACTCACTTTTGAGACCATTGCCACTCAAGTTTATGCAATTCAAGTTTATGCCACTGGCCCACCACTCAAGTTGAGTTCTTATGCCTGACAGACATTCCCATGGATTCTCAGTTGGATGGGGACTGGTTCTAGAGGGTATGTTCTTTGAGGGGGTAGTATATGCATGGGGTGCCTATCTGTTAAGGCAACTATATCATGACATGAACTAGGTGGTCTACTGATATGGCTCTGTCTTGGCAACTAGAGTTACTTTGCTTCACATTTGGCCGTGGGAGCATATAGTTGTGATGCCCCCTATAGGTACATGTCAAAGGGAGCATGGTTATCCTTTTGTTCATCTATGTGAGGGATCTATCATACATAGGTTGATCAGAGAGCTTATATACTAGTCTCAAGTTCTTGATGAACTTGAAACTATGATATGGCAATCATGGCATGATTGCAAGGTATGGTTTGACAATGCTAATAATTTATTGTATTGCAGATAGGGGAGGTATCTTTTTGGGTAGACTATGTATATCATTGAGAGATACCTTCCTGATAGGGTACTTAGACATTTTTTGGTGGCAATCGGAGCTAGTTTAACAGACTATTTTTACATGGACCTAGAGCGACATACATGATTGGGATTCTAAGATATTTTTTGGTGTTTCTCTAGCTAAGTTTGACACCTTGGCTCCAGTAAAATCAAATATCATGGGTGGAGACCAAATCTAGGGACTACACAATAGTATGACACCTAGTGTCAGGCACACAGGCTAGTTAGATTGAGCATCCTAGGGGAGGTGGGAGGACAATGGTGGAGATGATTTTGAGGGTTAGCTGGGAGAGAGCTAGTGATAGAGTCAGTCTGGCCCTGATGATAGAAACAACAAGTGGAGGTGGAGGTGGTTGCAGAGGAGGATCTAAGATAAGAGAAGGTACAAGTCAAGGTTGGCTAGTAGAATGTTGCCATGGATGAGTAGGACATGCCTATGGGAGAGAAAGATGTGTAGGATGTGGAGGAGGGGAAGATGGAGACAACTAGGTTGTAATGGCTATTAGATGTAGAGGTACACAAGCAGCAATAGGTCGAGCTAGTAGCAGTTAGGCTCCATAGAGAGTGGGATGAGGCTAGGGAACTAGGACAACAAGCATAGGTTGCAGCACATAACAAGTTGCGACACATGTATAGGCACTAGGGCTAGACACATGAGATATGGTTAGAGTTATGGTGGAGAGTGATGGGGTTGTAGCCATGAGAATCAGGGCGGAGTCAATATTTCAATCGATTAGACAGGAGAGAGATACAACTAGAGTGATGATTGGCATGAACTTGCCTATAGTAGACCTAGTCACAAAGCTCTCTCAAGTACAACATCAGGCGATATGACTAACTCAAGAGGCTAGGTATTACAAAGGGTAATATCATAGTGCAGTGCCACCTGATCAAAGGTAACCCAACTTCATAGAGAGGAGTAGATGAGGGGGCTCCTCATTGAGGAGGTCAGAAGGATCAATCATGGGGCCTCCACCACCACAAGGATCAGAGCCAAAACAACCTCCTTTTATAGGACCACAACTATTAGGGGTTAGTGTTGAGCCTTCAGAGGGGAGTTCTACATGATGCACTTGTATAGAGTTTTGTATATATTTTTGATTACTAGGATGATATATATATATTTATGTATGACACGATGATACCTATGGGCTTTTTTACAGTTTTGTATATTTAAGGTTCATGTGGCCCTTTGTATAGACATGTACATGACATTTATCTATTTTTTTGATATAATATAAGAGATGAAATGATTTTTGTGAGCTATATGATGTGTTTATGATGTTCATGATGCTTATAGTGCTTATATATCATGTGATGATGACATTATGATATTGTTGACATGTATTATGATCATGAATTTATGTGATGGTGTACTTATGATGATATGGATGACATATTGTAGTATCTAGGTGATTCAATTACATGTGATGTGTGATGTTATGATGTATACATGATGTTATGGATATACTACTAATAGACTATGGATATTGTTGGGAATTAAGGTGTCTCAACCTTGGTGATTCCATGCATTTATTATTGTAATGTAATTAATTTACTTAGCCTATGTTGTAATTTGTTGTACATCCTATTTTGTCATTTAGTGTGAAGTGGCATGATGAGTTGTCACTCCACTTGTAAGATGACTAGGATGGTCAACACACTCCATGTGGAGATAGGTGTCCCTTTTCTGTGGTAGAGATTTTCTGCCATGTGTCAACATCTTGACTAGTGTGTAAGTGAATCTTGACCGAAATAGTTATGACAGATTCCTATGATAGAATCTATGACATGTAAGAGTCAGAAATAGAAGGTTTTATGATAGGTGAAGACATGTGTCACAAGGCATTTTGGAACAAGGCATCTTTGGGCACCCCAAGGAGGGTTATGACATGTTGTAAGAGAATATGTTATTTATAGCACATTTATGACAGATTCTCTTATAGCTGTAAGATATGTCAGTATGACAAATTTTATGATGGTTGTAAGAGTCATAAGAGCATCTGTCATTGCCCAACTTGGGAATAGGTAACCTCTTTGGGATGGGGTGACTTGACAAGTGTCAGGAATATCCTACAGTGTTGGACAAGTGTCCATAGGTGTGGGTTTTGGGCCATGTGGCCATTTTGGATGCCTATATCAAGATAGAGCCATTTTTTCCTTGTATTTTATATATAAACAGGTGCTTTGGAGAGGAGATGTGTTATGTGATTGATAGGTAGTATTATACTACTAGTTTGTCTCTAGATACGAGTGTCCAAGACTCCTAAGAGCTTGCATTGAAAGTGTATTGTAAACCATTTCAATTTTTATAATACATTGTGCATGTTTTGGAGTGTGGGATTTTTCACCTGATAAGGGTTTTCCCTAAGTATATCTTGTGTCTCTCTCTTCTATCTCATTTCTATGTCTATGTGTATTGCTGTAATATCTCCATTGTTTTTGTTAACATTCTGTAATTGTAAAGGATAAAATGAATTTACACTCTTCTCTCCTCTTTAGATTAGTGTAGGAAGCGATTTCTACACACCTAGCTTCCTTTACATTGGTATCAGAGCCTTGCTAGTTTTGGTTCTAGCTACTGGGTAGGGGTTTTTTGAGCTAATCTTAGGTTGAGTGAGAGTCTGTGTAGACTAATTTGTATCTTGTTGTAGGAAGGGGATGGCAACCACATATGGAAGAGTAGAAGTGGAGAAGTTCAATGGCACAAATTTCAAGTTGTGGAAACTCAAGATGGAAGATCTACTTGTCGATTGTGACCTATGGGAAATCATTGATGGAACAAAATCGACAACAATGTCACAAGCTGATTGGGACCTCAAAGATCAGAAGGTTAAGGGTCTCATAAGACTCTGTCCTATTGAATGTCCATGAGGAGAAGACTGTGAAATATCTTTGGAAGAGGTTGGGATCTGTTTATTACGCCAAGTCCTTAGTGAACAAGCTCTTTTTGAAAAAGAAGTTGTTTTCTCTAAAAATGGAAGACAGAGGAACTGTTGTAGACCATATGAATTCTTTTAACATGCTTGTTGTGCAGTTGACATCCGTGGGTGTAAAAATGGAGGAGGAGGATCAATGTATGACCCTGCTTTGTTCTTTGCTAGATTCATGGGATCATGTTGTCATGGCTATCAGAAGCACTACCACCACCTTCAAGATAGATGATGTAGTATCTTCGCTATTATCTAAAGAAGTGTAGAGAAAAACAACCAAGTCAGCCAAAGATGCTCTTGCGGTTCATGGAAGACCCAAAGAGAAAGGGAAGAAGAAGGACAAGAAAGGTGAAAAGGGCAGATCCAAATCCAATGGGAGATCCAAATCTCTTAGAAACTCCAAGGCTCTTTGTTGGAACTATGGCAAATCTAGGCATTTCTGAAAGGAATGCAATGAGGAAAAGAAAAAGAAAAAGAAAAAGAAAAATGCCCCACATTAAGATTCTAACAAGTCACAAGATGATGATGATGCCTTCATCGCAGCCCAGGCCACCCATGCATCTGATGATGTGTGGTTAATAGATTTCGGTGCATCATTCCACATGACCTCGCATTGAAGCTAGTTCACAAAATATAAAGATTTCGATGGTGGAAGAGTGTACCTGGGTGACGATTCTCATCTGAAGATTGTTGGTTGTGGAAGAGTCTCAATCTGATTCCATGATGGATGAGTGAAGGGGATCACTAGGGTTATGCACATCCCAGGCTTGGCATAGAACCTGCTTTCAGTAAGTATGTTAAATGATGCAGGTGTGTAGGTTGTCTTTTTGATGGATGGATGCAAGATGACTAGAGGATCTATGGTGCTTCTGAAGGGTACTAAGAGGGGTACTTTGTTTCAGCTAGAGGCATGCACTTCACAGTGAAATATTTCTTCTAACTCAAAGAAAAGAGCTGCAGTCACTTCATCCCCACCATCTGAATGAGTAGTGAAGAAATATGTTGTAACACATTCTGATGGTAGTTCACATGCTTTGGAAGTTAAACTTCCTACTAAAAAGACTATGTTATGGCATTTGAGATATGGGCACATTTGTAAGAAGGGTCTTAGAACCCTAAAAAATAAAAACCTCGTTGAGGAGTTAAATGATTGTAATCTCAAGTTTGACTTTTACGAACATTGTGTATATGGAAAGAAAAACCATGTTTAGTTTTACTCTAGTTCTCACAAGTATTTTGTTGTATTGGATCTTATTCATTCTGATGTGTTTGGTCCTATTAATGTTCCTTCAATTTCTAAATCTGTATATTTTGTATCTTTCATAGATCATTACAGTAGAAGGACATGGGTTTATTTTATCAGAAGCAAGACTGAAGTCTTTAGTCAGTTTAAAGAGTTTAAAGCTTTTACTAAAAATTAGACTAGTAAAAAGATTAAGTGTTTGAGAACTGATAACTGTGGTGAGTTTTGTTTGGCAGAGTTTGATAAGTTCTCTCAAGAGCAAGGGATTGAAAGACATAAGAATACTCCATACACCCCCAGCAAAATAGAGTTGGAGAGAGGATGAATAGGACACTGATGGAGAAGGCTAGGAGTATGCTTAGTGGAGCAAGCCTCGAACAAAATTTTTGGGCTGAAGTTGTAGCCACTAGTTGCTACCTGGTAAATAGGTCTCCTACATCAACTCTTGTTAGTAAGACACCTATGGAGGTGTGGTCTGGTAAGAAGCCTTCAGTTAGACATCTTCATGTTTTTGGTTGTGAGGCATATGCACATGTGCCTAGGGAGAAATGGTCTAAATTGGAGAGCAAGGTTGTTAAGTGTATTTTAATTGGCTATAGTGTCGGTATGAAAGGATACAAGCTTTGGGATCTTGTGGCTGAAAAAGTGCTTTATAGCAGAAGTGTTATCTTCAGAGAGATAACACCTTCTTCCATTGTTCTACAGCTAGAATAGATAGAAAAGAAAGAAGATGTGGTTTAGTTTTCTTCTACCCCTGAGAAGATTGAACTGATAGACCCTGTGAGACTTGATGATGAGGAGAGCTCTAGCAGCTTTGAAAACTTAGAAGAAGAAGCGGAACCTCAACCTCAACCTCAACCATTAAGGAGGTCTACACAAACAAGAAAGCAACTTGATAGGTTTGGTTATTCATTACTTGATTCTAGTTGTGTTTTTGCCTTACTAACACTAATGAACCTAGAACTATGACAGAGGCTATGGGCATGAAAGATGCAGGTTCCTGGAAGGAGGCCATGGAAGATGAGATGGTTTCTTTGGAAAAGAATAAAACATGGGACTTGGTCCCTTTGCCTAAAGGACAAAAACTCGTTGGATGCAAATGGGTGTTCAAGAAGAAATTTAGTGTAGCTGGTAGTGTTGAAAAGTACAAGGCTAGATTAGTTGTGAAAGGGTACTCACAAGTGGAGGGAATTGATTATGGTGAAATTTTCTCTCCCATTGCAAAGTTGACATCCATTTAGTTCCTGTTATCTCTTGTAGCTACTTATGACTTAGAGGTAGAACAGATGGATGTGAAGACAACTTTCCTTCATGGTGATTTGGAGGAAGAGATTTACATGTCACAGCCAGAGCACTACATAAAGAAAGGTAATGAAAATTTGGTTTGCAAGTTGAAGAAGTCTTTGTATGGTGTAAAGCAGTTTCCTAGGATGTGGTATATGAAATTTGATGCCTTTGTGTTGTCCATTAGATTTCTAAGATCAAAATCTGATCATTATGTGTATTACAAGTTTGACATGATCACATTCTTATTATTGCATTGTATGTTGATGATATGTTGTTGATTGGGAAAGGTAAGAATATGATTTCTGATTTGAAGTCTCAGTTGTTAGCACAGTTTGAGATGAAAAATCTAGGGGTAGCTAGGTACATTCTGGAAATGGAAATAAGAAGAGACATAGCTAATAGAAAACTTTGGTTAAGCCAGAGTAAGTATGTGAAGACTATGTTGGATAGGTTCAACATGGCAGATTATAGACCATTGTGTGTTCCTATTTCATTGGGGACAAAGTTATCTATTAGTGATTGTCCAAAATCTCCTAGTGAGGTGGACATGAGAAGAGTACCTTATGCTAGTGTTGTTGGAAGTTTGATGTATGCTATGGTCTGCACAAGACCAGACATTACCCAAGTAGTGGGAGTCCTTAGTTGATTTATGGATAATCCTGGATTGGTACATTGGGATACAATTAAGCGAGTGTTTAGATATTTGAGGAGTACTTCTGAGTATTCCATATGCTATCATGGTAATCCTACTGAAACTTTGCATTTATTTTGTATTTGTGGATTCCTAGATTCTGATTGGCTAGGTGACATTGACAGTAGGAGATCCACCAGTGCCTATGTGTTCACTATGTTCGGTGGTGCAATTAGTTGTACAAGTAAGCGACAACCTATGGTTGCTTTGTCGATGATAGAAGCTAAGTATATGGCAGCAACTCATGCTTGTAAGGAAGCCATTTGGCTTAAGAGATTGTGTTTAGATATTGGTGTTGATTCAGGACATATTACGATTTGTTGTGACAGTCAGAGTGCAATTTACCTAACAAAGAATCCAACTTTTAATGCTAGAGCAAAGCATATTTATGTATAGCTTCACTTCGTGTGAGACATGGTAGAGGATGGGAAGGTGAATTTATAGAAGGTAGATAATTTGAAGAATGTTGCAGATGCATTGATGAAACCAGTAGGTACAGAGAAGTTCAGATGGCGTTCAGAGTCTATCAGCCTCTCGGCCTATAGTAGTTAAATCCTGTTATTTCTACTGGCTCTTACAAGGTGTTCGACAAGTGGGAGAATGTTAGGAATTAAGGTGTCTCAACCTTGGTAATTCCTTGCATTTATTATTGTAATGTAATTTATTTACTTAGCCTATGTTGTAATTTGTTACACATCTTGTTTTGTCCTTTAGTGTGAAGTGGCACGATGAGTTGTCACTCCACTTGTAAGATGACTAGGATGGTCAACACACTCCATTTGGAGATAGGTGTCGCTTTTGTGTGGTAGAGGTTTTCTACCATGTGTAGGCATCTTGATTAGTGTGTAAGTGAATCTTTACCGAAATAGTTATGATAGAATCTATGACATGTAAGAGTCAGAAATAGAAGGTTCTATGATAGGTGAAGACATGTGTCACAAGGCATCTTGGAAGAAGGCATCTTTGGGTACCCCAAGGAGGGTTATGACATGTTGTAAGAGAATATGTTATTTATAGCCTGTTTATGACATATTCTCTTACAACTGTAAGATATGTTAGTATGACAGATTCTATGACGGTTGTAAGAGTCCTAAGAGAATCTGTCATTGCCCAACTTGGGAATACACAACCTCTTTGGGATAGGGTGACTTGAAAAGTGTTAGGAACATCCTACAATGTTGGACAAGTGTCCATAGGTGTGGGTTTTGGGCCATGTGGCCATGTTGGATGCCCATCCCAAGATAGAGCCATTTTTGCCTTGTATTTTATATATAAATAGGTGCTTTGGAGAGGAGATGTATTATGTGATTAATAGGTACCGTTATGCTACCAGTTTGTCTCTAGATATAAGTGTCAAAGACTCCTAAGAGCTTGCATTTCAAGCGTATTGTAAACCATTACAGTTTTTATAATACATTGTGCAGGTTTTGGAGTGTGGGGTTTTTCACTAGATAAGGGTTTTCCCCACGTATATCTTGTGTCTCTCTCTTCTGTCTCATTTCAAAGTGTATGTGTATTGCTTCAATATTTCCATTGTTGTTGCTAACATTCTGTAATTATAAAGGATAAAATGAATTTGCACTTCTTCTCTCCTCTTTAGATTAGTGTAAGAAGTGATTTCCACACACCTAGCTTCCTTTCAGATATATGATTATATGGTTATATGATGCTTATAATGCTATGGATAACATTGTTTCTTTTAGGATTTTCATGGATACAATAGAAGAATACAATGATGATGTTAAAATGGATAGAAGAAATGATGTTTAGAATATGGAAAAGATGGTTGATCAAACTTTGTGAAATCTATTGGTTTTTATTAGGATACATGGGTAGATGGGTGAGGGGATTTGTCATTGGTATTGAGCTATAAAATGTAAAGAGCAATCCTTATTTTGATATAGCATATGGATATTATGCACTACAAAAAACAATTTGTCTTTATTCATACCAGACATAATAGAATCTTGTTGGATATGTGAATGTAAAATAGTCCTAGCGTAGAATGATCCTAATGCACAAAAGGTATTTGAATGGCCTTATATGCAAAGGATATTGGTATGGAAGGTGCTATTGTAATGCATACAAGATAAATATTATCCTTGGTAGGATAATAAAAACATCCCACAAACATAGCATACAAAAGCAATGACAATGCCCCAGTCCATACTTTATCATAGCATACCAAGATATAAAAAGATCAAGGTAGTCTTGATTAGGTATTAGAAAGGAACAAAAAGATAGACCAAAAAAAATAGACCAACTAACAAAAAAAAGACAATCATCATATCTCTTGCCAAAGAGGGTGGTCATAGTAGATTGGGCATTATTGTAGGAAGGATATATCTGTTAAAGGCTTTGGATTAGGATAATTCTTTAGCAAAATGGGCAAGCAGTATACGGGTAGGTACAATGCTTCCAGAGTAGTCTTTTTTCTTCCAATTTGGTAAGTATTTGAGATTTCAAAAGATGCATAGTTCAGTTTCTACTTGAGTTAGTCAAGTTAAGGAGATAGGTGGATAGGATGGGTTGTAATAGATGGATGAAGTGAATGTGTGGGTTTTATTATGGCTTGTGGAAGATGAAAGATGTTTAGGGAAATGTGTGAAAAAGTGAAAATTCATCTTGAGACAACAAGGATCGAACCATAAAATTAAGCTAAGGAAAGATGCCCTTAGTGAGGTAAATGATTTATTATGGAAAATGATGGGTGGACTTATTATGTAGTGAAAAGACAAGTGAATAATGAGTGACATTGACAATTTCCAAGCCATGATAGATGGTTATATAGAAATGTGTAGGTTAAAGACTTTATTATGGATGGATGGATGGAAGGTTTTTTTATTATGGGATGGAATGGGGTGATTTTTATTATGGGATGGAATGGAGTGATACATATGAGAAATTAATAGATGGTGGATGTTGATATTTACACACAACACTTGCTTGCCAGGTTTTCACTATTGTACTTATCCAAGGCACCTGTTTGCTAGGTTTTAACCATAAGATGTGTTGATGTATAAAATTGTGCAGGTTCCAACACCAACATGGGAAGTTTCAAAATGTGGGACTTGACACTTGAAACAACCTCCAGATTTTATAGAAGTGGGCTCTTCCTATTTCAATAGGCTTTTGGGGTAAAAGAAAGAAAAAAATAGGATTACAGATACAATGAAATAAAATCTAAGTCTATAGTGATGCACCTGAGTGAAATATATTTCCTTAACTAGCATAGTGAACAAATTCTTGAGATTTTGCTATATTAAAGAGCAAATGTCACATGATCAATATAGACAGATTGGAAATGAATTAAAGGATCAAAGGTTAAACTCAGAAATTAATGCAGAGACAGATAATATCATCAATGGCACAAAACAAAGCTCCTTTCATTAATAATTCAGAAAATACAAAAGGCACAGAGACATGCATAGGTATAACAACTTCCTTATCAGAAATAGCTAAACAAAGGTAAAATGATATATCTGATCACAACAAGATCTCTAAATTCTCTAATTAATAATAATGCATATGTCTATGTTACAAAACTCCTCCATTTATAGCCACAAAATTTGATTCAAGATCACCACTAACTTCCAGGATCCCAACGGTTGAAATAGAACTAGGACTTGAATTGCCACTTGAATCGACATTGAGAATCTCTTCAAATTTGCAACCACCTTTTCTTGCATGGTCATTACACGAGTGATGAAAAATATGACACTATAAATCTTGGTCCTATTACAACATGTGGAAACACCCGCAACTGCTTAAACAGCTTCAAAATATACCACGAGACAATGTCCACATAAAACTTAGCTTCTTTACCTTCAAAAATAAATACACAGGATAGTGCCATCTATCACCATCCGCCACAGTTGAAATATGACATGCGGTAGCCTCTGAGAAACAAAACTGAGACACTTGGCAAACTCTGTTGATCTTAAAGTCTCTTTACCTTTGTCCCCAAGCATCTCTGGTAATGACACTTGTCACCTTCCGCACTATTAAGAAACTACAACATTTATCTTGGGGACCCACCATATGTTTCTCAGCCTTTTCAAAAGGAGACATAGCATTGTGACACATGGCGCACACCGCTTAAAGCAATAACAAAAACACGGCACTCTTTGGCAATTTTTAAAACTTGATAAAAGAATCTTCAGGGGCTGCACGGAGACAATAGTTGTCACTCTCTGCTTCAAATTTAAACTTGATAAAATAAATATGTGGGAATAGCCAGAAGCTTCAACAATGAAACAAGACTTAGCCTCCACATAGAAGTAAAACTATGTCAAAATAACCCTCATGCCCACCATATGTTTTTCAGTGCTCGAAACTTAATAAAAAGGAACACGCGGCAGCATCCACTAAATGATGAAAAGGACACATGGTGACATCCTCTAAAAGATGAAACTTGAGAAACTTTTACCAAAGCTATTGGGAAGTAACATGTGGTTCACTCCATGCTCAAGAAACAATTTGAAACATTAGAACTGCGAAGCATAAAGAGGCATACATAGAAACATACAGAAACACACAGAACACTTAGAAACTGTGGAAACAAATATGGAAAGTGGCATGATACTAAGAAACTATAAATAATGAGCCACAACTAGTATAAAATGAAATGTAGAGTTAAACTCCATAGTTCTTTTTGACTACAAGGACTTCTGGGCCTGCTTAGAAAGAACTCCAGAATCAACAAAATTTCAAAATTGCACTACTGCTGTAAAAAAAACATAGCTTCTGTAATGCAACCTGATAAACAAACCATTCTGAATTTGATAACCCCTGTCTACTTTGCAAATCTTGAAATGTAAAATCTAAATTAATGTTGTCTCTATGAGAAAAAGACTACAAAATTTGCACCACAGTGTGTAACTAGAATTCAAGCTGAGCCATGGGAACTAGTACTATTTCTACCTATTTCACAATAGACGAATCACTCAGACCCTAAAAAATTGCTTGATCATTTAGGTTAGTAAGCAAGAGAGCCTTTATAGCACCAGTCATTAACATTGTACTATCATCAGGAAAAGGAGAAGGTAACCGTAGTTGGACCAATCCTTCAATGTGTCTTTTCATATTTTTTACACCCTCTTTGACTTTATCCAAAATTTCCTTACAATTCATGGTAGCAGAATTACAACTTAAGACTTCATTTACCCTTTTGGTAACAACCATTCTATCACTTACACCATCTATAGACAGGGTCTCATTAGATGTGTCATAAAGCTTCTGTAACAGGAGTTGCGAGTCTGAAACTCTCAATGAAACAATAGACAATGTTGCCTTAACAGAAGACTCTACCTTCTCACAAAGTTACTGGGCATTTAACAGAAAGGTGAGGGATGGCTTAAGCTGAATAATCTCCTCAGAGATTCTTCCCCATGCAGATGCATAAAGCTCTTTTACCATATTTAAAACTCCTACATTTTGTGGCCTTTGTGCCAACTCAATTGTCAGCTACTTTGTCTTTTCTTGCTCAGCCATAAATTGGGCTTGAGCTACACTATTTAGATTTTGCTCTTTTGAAAGGGTCTACTATAATTGTGATGTCTCTTGCAACGTGTCTTGATACTTCTTTTCTACAGTAGCCTTCTCTTGTCTTAGTATCGTAATAGCAGCTTTCTCCTGTGATAATTCAACTTTCAAGGCTACAACTTGAGCCTGTACTACTTGATGAATATGTGGAGAAACAGTAGATTGTAAATTTTTGTTTAAAGTGTCAATTTCTTTTGCTTTGGCTTGTATCTCTAAAGTCAAGCTACTATTAGTAGCTTTCTCTTGTCCCAAATCAGCCTCAACCTTCTGCAATCTTTTGGACACCTTTAAGTAATCAGTGGCAACTGCTGAAGTAGTTTCATTCATTAATTCTACTTTGTCTTGTGGCCTAAAAAGAGATAGATCCATAGCCACTGCATTCATTGAATAGTCATGTGGTTGCATTTTCTCATTAGGTTTGATTACATTAGGAGCCAAATGTGTAACAATCAAAGACTGTTGAATAGGATCAAATAAAGATTTGATGTGAGCTACAACAGGGCTCTTATTCTCTTTCTTTCTTCTCTTCTCCATCCGATCCTCTCTTACTTTTCTTGTTGTGTTAGCTTGTGCCTGAAAAGTAGGAGGTGAGGCAATGTGCTCACTAGCAAATAGATAACCTTGAGGCAGGACATAAGTGTTGGCAAGAGACACTATATGGATTCATGGTTGTTGTCATTGATGGCAACAAAGGTCATCCCACATATCCGCAAGTCATGATATATCTCTACCGGAAGTCAGATTGAAGATTGTTGTGGTCCGGTGAACAAGAACAGAGCATGTGGCAAGGTCCGACAGATTGGTCCGGATCTCTCAGAGGAAGTGTCTTGGCACAGTGCGGATCTGGGGAAGTCAAGAGGACTATCTTGAGTAGTATATTCCAAGGATTTAGCCTCCGGAGATGGACAAAGAAAAAGATATGAATAGTTGAGTACCGGATTCCTAAGAAACAGTGAAAACAGAGGAAGAACTGACTGATAGAGTATCAGACTACTTTCCGGATGTGTTACAGATGATGATAAAGGTTGCGGAGGCATGAATCATGTTTGGCCGACATAATTGATGATATCTACAAGTATATGCTTGATCTGCATTGCTTGGTGAGCAAGGATTCAGCCGACAGAACTAAGTTTGTAAGAAAATAGACTGTTCCGGATGCCGACTAGAAAGGTGATGAAATTACTTGTGCGGATATATATAGAGGATGGATTTAGTTGTAAAGAGTGGGAAGTGTGTGAAAGGATATGCGAACAAGTCCAGAGTAGAGTAGAAGTAGCAAGAAAGATCCGGTATGTGAAAGGATAGCAGACTAAAGAACAGAGGAAAGATGAAGTGCAGCAGATCAGTATACTGAACTTAACCGGAACTGAACTCCAGCATATGCAGATGCTTCCAATCAGTTCAAGACTGTGATTCTTATCACTTTGTAAGACAGTGAGTCTTCTTGTAGGCAGTGAGCCTCTTGTGAGCAGTGTGCTCGGGCAGTGAGCCCTAATTGGCAAGTGCCATTTTTGTAATTTCCTATTCTTCTAACAGAGAATAATTCTTGGGTTAATCACCCCGTGGTTTTCTCCCTTAACAGGGTTTCCACGTCAAAAATACTGTGTCATGTGTTTCTTATTTCATGGTTAATGTTTTGTGTTTGATTTTATGCTGCTTCAATTAAAAGGAAAGTTCAACGAGGGAAATAATTAGGATAACTGATTCACCCCCCCCCTCTCAGTTATCAACAATTGGTATCAGAGCTAAGTTCCTCCTAATAGAGCCTAACAGCTTGAGGAAGATCTGGGATTTCAAATGGATGCATATGGTTTAAGGGAGCAACTCAAGACTGCCCTTGAGGATCTTGAACAGTCAAATTCTGAAGTCAGTAAATTAAAGGAAAGACTCAAACAGGCTGATGAATTCATGAGAGAATTAAAAGACAAATTAAGTCTCTCTATGAAAAAGAGAAAGGAGCTGCTTCAACAGTTGGCAAGACAAAGTGAAGAAAGCAATACAAGTGAGGAATTGACTGAGCAAACCAAGTTATGTGAAAAGTTATCAAAAGAAGTCATTATGTTAAGACATGAAATGGAATCAGGAACTATAAAGTTTACTCAAGAGATTGAAGAAAAAAGAAAGGCTGAAGACAATCTAAGACAATCTCTTAAAGAAAAATCAGAAGAATGCCACCAGATGGACAGGATTATCAGACACCTTGAATCTGATCTTGAAGATTCCAAAGATAATGAAGGAAAACTTGAGGATCAAATTGCCTCTCTCAAAAGAGACCTTCAAACAGCAAATGAATATAAAGAGAAATTCAAGATAAGTTCTGCTCAACTTGAAGTTCTTCTTGGAAGTCAAAAGAGGATAGATGACAAGTATGGCTTGGGATATGAGAAAGGAGAAAGCTCCGGATCCGGTCAGAAGAATCTTGGATCAGAAAATCCAAGGAGCAGGCCTAGAAGACCTCCGGTAAGACAGCCAAATGCTCAAAGATATCCATCCTTCAATGGATACTGCCACAGCTGCAACCACTTTGGTCACAAAGCTAATCAGTGCAGAATGAGAATGAATCAGATTAATTCATCCTTCTCCGGACAGTGCTTCAACTGCAAAAGGTATGGACACAAATCCCATGAATGCAGAATTATGCAAGTAAACAAATCATTCAAAGGTAGATGCTTTACATGCAATAGAATAGGTCATATGGCTAATCAATGCAGATCAAGGGGATATCAGTTAAATATGCAAAGAAATGTTATTTGCCAAATCTGCAATAGGTCCGGTCATAATGCTAAAGTCTGCAGAAACAAGAATCAGGACAAAAAAGGTCCGGTGTATAATCAGAATCAAGACAAGGGTAAACAAAAGATGAATGCGGATGAAGTTAGGAATCAGATGAGCAAGATTTGGGTGAAGAAAAGCTCAGAGAATGTAGAGGTTGGATCCGCACCAGATTCTGGTGCTGATATTTCTTCCGGAAATTAAAAAGTGAGCTCAGGCTCAGGGGGAGACTCAAAGAAGATTCTGTTCCCCCAGCCAAACAAGTTGTGCCGGATGTGGCACAAGATGCGGATTAAAGGGTTTGTAGATATAAGTCCTGAGATGCTTCAGTCAAGTTTTCAGAGGTCCGCATGGAGTTATGAAGAAGCTGTGCTCGATTAAGTTAGACCTGTTCAGGGAGGTGCTCCGGTATGATAAAGGATTACAAAAAGGTCCGGAGAGATCCGGAAGTGCACGATCTTGTCTTGCGGATTGGACAGAGTGTTTGGGATGTTCTTGTAATATGTTACCTAGATTTATTCATGATTTAAAGATCCGGATGATATTCAGTGATCAGGACTGATCCGGGATACTCCAAGCTGTCCAGACATGGTAAACCGGAATAATGCAGGTGAAGCATTTATTGCAGACAGATATTAGGGTTTGCGGAGCAATATAAAGATTTCTCAAAAGTTATCTGCTCATTCTACACTTGAGAAGAAGCGAATAGTGGAGCTCTGCAACAAGGTTCATCAAGCACACCAAGGATCTCCTGCCAAAGCTATTGAATAAAGAAATCAATCCAAACACTCCGTGCAAACCGAAGGCGCATAAGGTATTCTTCATTTTTCATTGCCTCACTGCAAATCTTTGAAGAATGGCTACTCCAAACATAGTTAAGATCTCTGATAGACCTCGCCCCTCATTCAAGAAACATCCCTACAAATCATTGGAGGTAGATCCACTAGGAGCCTTCTCTAGTGTTCCCCACGGAGTCTTACATACTGAAGATATTAGGGTTTACATACACGCAAACATTGAGGAATTTGGGGAATTCAAATTAAGAGACCTCTATCACAAGCAACTGATAGACAATGCTTTTGAGCTCAAACCAGAGTATAAGGGTATCCAGAAGAAACAATTTGAGCAATTCATTCATTTCCCTAGCTTTGAAGAAGATGAATGGGTCCGGTATGTACTGAGCAGGATGCATGACAACTTCCTTTGGCTAGATAGACCCTGTAAGATCACAAAAGAAGCAATTAGAGCAGTAACTGGTCTATACTCTTCCGGGGGGGTACCTATCCTCAAATCTGTCAAGAACAACGTTGTAACTGAGGCCACCGGATCAAAATATGATAAGAGGGCAATGACCATTGAAGATATTTTGGATCCGGATATCAAATATGCATCAATGATAATAGGATACAAGATCTATCACTCCAGCAGGGAGAATTCTGTATCCGGGACTGCAATATACACAGCATATGAAATGCTAAGAAAGAATGCAGATTATGATCTTTGTGAACTACTACTAAGCCAATTAATGGAAAATGTACAGAAAATCAAGAAAGACAAGAAGAACTCCTTTAAGTATGGTACTCTCATTGTATGTCTATTCTTTTACTTCATGAATGAGCTACCCGGAACAAGCGGATGGGTATGGCAGAATGACAAACCTGTTGCAGTCCAGATAAGAGACTATTTGCATGGACTTGGGGATGCAAAAACGAGAAACACAGCTCTATGGGGATACTTCAAAAACTTTCAGAGGATGATGCAAGCAAGAGAGAGAATTCCCCAGTCTCTCATTGAGAAATACAAGGACTCAGTATGCTTTATGGTTGACACTGATCAGTGCCTAATGGAGGCAGTGGAGCCAAGGACTGTCTGGATCATGCCCATGGGGTATGAAGTTGATGAACAGATAGTAGAGCTGCATGTTCAACACATGCTAAGTCAGCCCAAAGATCCTAAGGCAGAAAGGTTTGGAACCTTTGAGGAGCTGAGTGTGAAATTACATGTAGAACTCAGGGAACCTGAGATTAAGAGAAAAGTGAGAAAAGAAGTAGAGCACATTGCTCAAGGCCTGGGCATCTCAAAAGAGGCACTTGATGCCAGCCGGGAAAAGAGGAGAAAGGCTGAGGAAGAAGAGAAAAGCAAAGAAAGTGCTCCGGTTGAAACCCCCACCCGGACCAGATCATCAAAGAGATCTGCACCTTCCACAACCAAAAGCTCAAAACCGGAAGTCCAGGCATCCGGTAAAAGATCCAAGACAAAAGCATCAAGGGCTTATGAAAGCCAAAAGGATGAAGAGGAAACAGAATCAGATGAGGAAGTAAGAGAAGTAAAGAAACAGAAGAAGAAAGGATCCGGTAAGCCCTCCACAGGCCAAGACAAGGATGAAATGGCAGAGGTAACTGTTGAAAAGCCCACTCTGTCACTAGAGAGCATAATCAAGTCGGTCACGGTGGATGGAAACCTTCAACCAATGACTGAATCCTATGATGACTTCAGTGAGGCAGACCAAAAGACTCTGCAGGAGGCCACAGTGAAATATCTTAACATATATAATAAGGCTTTCATTGAAATAATATCTCTTATTCCTAAAAGCCTAGAAAAGGAAATGGAAGTGAGGAAAAATAATGCTCATGCTAAAGATCTTGAGATCCGGGAGCAGATAGCTATTCAGCTATATCCTCAAATTGATCCCAAGACAATGAACATGATCTTCAAGGACTGCAAAGATGAGTTCAGAAGTAAAGCCAGGATGAATCAGCTCATGCTTGGTGAGACTGACAAAGTGGCACAAGAGACAGAAGAGATCCTCCGGAAGGCCTTCAAAAGGTTCAATCTTCCTGTTGTAGAGGACTTAGGTGCAGAAACAGCTGCTGATTTGGAATCTTCTGTTCCGGAAGAAGTGAGCCCTGAACAGACAAGTGAGGACTTGGGACCCTCTGCTCCAGAAGAAGTGGCCCATGAACAAGCAAGCATCTCTCCTCCGGTTTCCCCTACAGTCTCCGGATCCAAAGAAGAAGAGCAATTGCAGGAGAAGGAAGCAGTGGTGACAGACAAAGAGGTTGACAGTTCTAAGACTGCAGAAGAAAAGAAACATCTGTCTCCGGCAAGAGACACTGCACAAACTGTTCAACAATTTTTGAGCAAAGAAACTCTAGAGATTGATGAACCGGAGCTTCTAAAAGGTCCATTTGATTTTGACTCTCTCTCTCCGGTACAAACAATGAAGATAGCTTCATTTGCAAATGCCAAGGCAAATGAAAAGCTCCTGAAGTCTCATATGGAAGACTGTGAGTTGATAGAGGCTGCTTCCGGAGTACTTGTAAAGATCATGCCATCAATCCAAATAGATCCGACAGCCTCCACTTCCGGTAATCTAAAAACCTTAGTCAGCAGTATTGATACACATTTTAATTCTCTAGAAAAATCAGCTGAAGAAAAGGTCCGGAAGGAATTTTTGGATAAGAGATTTTCTGAAATATTAGAATTAATCTCTAAGGATAGGAAGATTGTAAGCATTGGAATAAAGAGCCTAGAAAATGCTCTTAAGGATGGCGGTGACATCTACAAATTTTGTATATCTTGGTCAAAGGCAACAGCAGCAATTGACAAGAAAATAAAAGAGGAACAGGACAAGCTTCAAAGCTTATCTCAAAGTTTTGATCCTCTCTCTTCCTCTATAATAAATCAAGAATGTCAGACTATTGCAGTCTTGAATGAAATAAAGAATCTTGAGAAGGAGAGGAAGAACATTACCAACCGGATGGGAGAACTTAGAAGGATTATAGTCCCTAAGTTGGAAACTATGCATGAGGCCATCAGTGATGCCCAGACCACCACCCATACAAAAGATCCGACAGATCTCAGGCGGGCAGAAGCTTTTGCATTTTTGTTGAGTGGTCACATTTCAATCTTGGACAGAATGAAGCTTAGTTGGGCTACTGAAATGGTTCAACTGCAGACATCCTTTGCAGACATTCTGCAGTATATGTGAGTATGTAAATATGCGGCTATATATAGAAAATTTTTGAGAATTTTGGTGTGCGGACCCTACCCTTTGCCATTGATGTCAAAGGGGGAGTGAGGAGCAGTGAAAAATGAGGAATCCAACTCAGGGGGAGTTCTGGAAATTGTATATAAAGACAAGAGCATCAGCAAAGGGGGAGCATAGTGTAAACACTTAGTCATTTTTCACTAAGTGTTGCCATCAATGCCAAAGGGGGAGATTGTTGGCAAGAGACACTATATGGATTCATGGTTGTTGTCATTGATGGCAACAAAGGTCATCCCACATATCCGCAAGTCATGATATATCTCTACCGGAAGTCAGATTGAAGATTGTTGTGGTCCGGTGAACAAGAACAGAGCATGTGGCAAGGTCCGACAGATTGGTCCGGATCTCTCAGAGGAAGTGTCTTGGCACAGTGCGGATCTGGGGAAGTCAAGAGGACTATCTTGAGTAGTATATTCCAAGGATTTAGCCTCCGGAGACGGACAAAGAAAAAGATATGAATAGTTGAGTACCGGATTCCTGAGAAACAGTGAAAATAGAGGAAGAACTGACTGATAGAGTATCAGACTACTTTCCGGATGTGTTACAGATGATGATAAAGGTTGCGGAGGCATGAATCATGTTTGGCCGACATAATTGATGATATCTACAAGTATATGCTTGATCTGCATTGCTTGGTGAGCAAGGATTCAGCCGACAGAACTAAGTTTGTAAGAAAATAGACTGTTCCGGATGCCGACTAGAAAGGTGATGAAATTACTTGTGCGGATATATATAGAGGATGGATTTAGTTGTAAAGAGTGGGAAGTGTGTGAAAGGATATGCGAACAAGTCCAGAGTAGAGCAGAAGTAGCAAGAAAGATCCGGTATGTGAAAGGATAGCAGACTAAAGAACAGAGGAAAGATGAAGTGCAGCAGATCAGTATACTGAACTTAACCGGAACTGAACTCCAGCATATGCAGATGCTTCCAATCAGTTCAAGACTGTGATTCTTATCACTTTGTAAGACAGTGAGTCTTCTTGTAGGCAGTGAGCCTCTTGTGAGCAGTGTGCTCGGGCAGTGAGCCCTAATTGGCAAGTGCCATTTTTGTAATTTCCTATTCTTCTAACAGAGAATAATTCTTGGGTTAATCACCCCGTGGTTTTCTCCCTTAACAGGGTTTCCACGTCAAAAATACTGTGTCATGTGTTTCTTATTTCATGGTTAATGTTTTGTGTTTGATTTTATGCTGCTTCAATTAAAAGGAAAGTTCAACAAGGGAAATAATTAGGATAACTGATTCACCCCCCCCCTCTCAGTTATCAACAATAAGGAATGGCAGTCATTTGCTGGCTAGGATCAAATTGTGGCAAGGCCCACTTGGGAATGGATGGGGAAAATGGAGGTAAGGAAATGGCATGAAATGACATGGTCGGTGAACTAGCAATTTGGAAAAAAGTTTGCAAAAGCGCAACAGAAGTGGCAAGAGACGTGGAAAATTGGGTCAACTGGGTTGCCACCCCCAAATGAGAAGAAATAGGAGAGGAAAAGAGAGAAGAAGTACCTACCTAAGCCACCGATGAGATGATTGGAGCTTGTTATCGTTGTGGCACCAATACCTATTCTTCTAAATCCTCTTCTTGTAATACCAACCTACGTATTTTCTTTTGAGACCTATCGGATGCCTTCTCTGGGTCTTCTTCATCAATATTGATTAATGTTTGTTGCAAAGGAAACGTTCTGAGACCCGCAGATGCTGAAGTTGTTTGGGTGTCGAGAGGCGGTGATGATACAATCTCCTTTTGTTTCTATAGAGCACTAAGAGATGGAGGCCATTGCGTTCTAGGAGCTGAAGCTAATACTTTCCTTGTCTCTTGAACATCCTGCTCCTTCTCTATTCTTTCTTCCATTTCTACTACTTCTAGAGAGTCTCTTGGAATATTACTTGTGTTAGGGCTAGAAACTAGGGTCATATGAAAATCATCACATACAATTTCCCATTCCTCATTAGTCTTAACATTCCCAAAAGTATGATTCATTTCAGATATCTCTTGTCTGTATTTCCAATAAGCTACAATTTTCTCTGCACTCCAATCTTTCTTCTTTAAGGTAGCTCTGAGGCCTGTAGTCATTTACTTCTTAGGGTCATATTCCTATACCTTCCTATAAAAGGTTTCCCATGGTCAAGGACCTTCATCTGGAAAGTCTTTTAATTCAACATAAATTGCAGGATCATCATGCTTAAGTGATCTTCTATTCTCCCAAAAGGGGTGTTTCTCATGAATAAATTTTGCAGAAACTTTATTACTGACAATCCAAGAAGCTAAGAAACTATCGAGATCATATTTCCACTTATCTTCAACTATCAAGAAACCATAAGTAGCCAACTTCCTCAACAGAAGATTATCAATCTCTCTTCGCTCAATTGTTATCTTCTCTCGGGTCTAAGGAACATCAGAGATTTTCTTCTATTTCTTCTTATACCCAAAATTATTATCAATGATAGATATATGTCAAGCCACTTCTAAAAAGGTAAGCATAGGAGTCAAAACCTTTGGGAGTAGGATAGGCTCTCCAACAAAGCCATGAAGTCTTATAATAGTTGTATGGGCTCCAAAGAAATAGTCACAGGGAACTTTTAGATTCAATAAGAAACCCCTGAGCCCTTCTATCATTCTATTTTCTATAGGTTTAGAACTTAACTGACAAAAAGTGGGTGCAAAAAAACACTTTGCAAATTCATGAGTCTAAGGTATTTGATAGAACATGGGTCCATGTGGACACCGTAATTGTTATATTGCTACCAGACTCAAGGTCATACATATTTAAGGGCATGTATTGCTAAAATAGACCAAAATTTTGATATAGCATTAAATGAAACAAGTATGCTAAGTACCTGAAGACATGATCTTGATAAAAGTTTGCAAGATGGTCCACCATAGCCACAGAGCTTTGTTCTGTAAAGTCAAGATGGTACTCCTGAGACTTGTCTACAGTCTTAAGCCTGAAAATCACCGCAAGCTATCAATCATGCACCGTCAAGTCATCATATTGACCAAAGATAAAAGCCAGCATAGCAAGGGCATCTTGAATGTCAAAACTAAACTAAGCGCTGCCTATAGGCAGTGAAGGCAACTGGGTTTTTTCATCTCCTAGACACATTTCATCATTTAGAAACTTCACCTTACTATGGATATTTCCCCATGTGGCTTGTAACTTAGGAATAGTAGGAAATGTGGCTTTCCTGTCATGCTATAAAGCTAGCATATCCTAAATTGCTTTGGGGGTTATCTGGACCATGAAGGGGCCATATTGAATAGAAGAATATGGGAGATGAAACAATTCTACACATAGGTCAATCAATTTTGGGTATAGATGAACATTAGGAACTACAAACTATGCTAATTAGGATGTCCATACTCTCATCGCAAAAGTCTCTGACTGCCCTTTCGATGCATAGATGAGACACCTTTGGTGAGCTCCTTCCCGAAGAGTCTTGGTGTTCTTCTACATGTGTGTGTCAAAAATGCCATTTGTATAGTCTGTTACCTGTGTTGAGTCTGAACTCACCCCTGTTTCTAGGACTCTTGTCCTTAGATAGCTTGCTTTCAGCTGTGATGGTGCAGACACATAAGACTTGTTGTTCATTAATTTATCCTATTGTTCAAAGAGCCCTAGCCCTTCTTGTGGCAATTGTGGCTCTGACATTTTCTGTATTTCTTGTAAAAGCCTTGGAAACTCTTGACATAGAAAGAAGAAACTGGAACTGTAAACGAACCTAAACTTAGCTAGATTTGTAGGCAAGGAAAGATGCTTAGATGCAGAAAGCAAAGCTCAGGGAATACATAATGAAAATAGCAAATACGAGAATCTAAGGGACTCAAAACTTAGCTTGGTGAGGCATAATGAAACAATTAATGACACATACATCATATTAATGGCATTAATGCCAAAAGACAGTTAGTGTATCTTTGAAAAATACATATTGGACGGAGTGTCAAATCCGTATTAAAAGTGGTGATCCTCTGAAAAGGTAGGTACCCTTTCTTGAAGTTTAAGGAACTGCTAGAATGACCTTCATAAATTTGTTTGCTAATGAAAGAGACCTCTGTGCTACACACATGTGTTCTTAGGACACTTATTTAAAAGGGAAAAAGTGAGAAAAGAAATAAAGCACCTAACCAACTATGATGCATAGTGAGTTTCAAGATTAGGTAAAATGTTTCAAGAAGATCCTATTTACAGTAATCTCTTCAGGCTCTCCATCCATAGTCTCTAACTCAAATGCATTTTTCTACTTACAAGATCGAATCTTAAAAGGTCCCAGCCATAATGAATCAAAATTACTATGCCGGCCTGGTTTAGCAGCTCTCTCATCCCATTTGAGAATAAGTGACCCAACTTCAAAATTTGGATTGGAGGTCTTCCTGTCAAACCAGTTCTTCACAAATATGCTGATGCTTTATCAGTGACCCATGTGCTTTTTCTCTCTTCTCCTTAACCTCTAGTAACTCGGCAAGTCTGACTTGCATCGAGCCACTTTCCTCTATTTCCAACTATTTCAACAATTGTAATGCTAGAACTTCTATACTTAGTGGCATCATTGCATGCTTACCATAGACTAACTCATATGGAGACACCTTAGTCACTTGTTTTGGTGTGATTTTATCTACCCATAGTGTTGCATTGAGAGATTTGTGCCAGTCCCTCTAATGTTCATCTCCCATTCTCTTTATGAGTCTAATCAGATTCTCATTGGTAGACTCTACCAGGCCATTGCCTTGTGGATAGTAATTAGAAGAAATCTTCAGCTATATTCCATTTTTAAATGCAAACTCTTATAGTTTAGTTCCTAAAAATGCCTTAGCATTGTTGAATATGATAGTGTACAAAGGGCCAAACCGAGTAGTTATATCCCTTCTAGAAACTCTAAGATTACTTTTTTAGTAGCTTCCTTGAGTGGCACTGCTTCACTCCAACTTGTAAAGTAATCTATTGTAGTGAGGACCCACTTATACCCCATACTTGATACTGGATTGATCATGCCAATAAAATCTAAACCCCACTGAGAAAAGGGTTCATCCACTATTATTGGACTAAAAGGCAATGCAACATTTCTTCTTCTTCCAGTATAAAACTGACAAGCATGACATTCTTTGACCAGCTGATAGCAATCTAAAAATAGTGTTATCCAAAAGTAACCATCTTATGTCACTTTAATTGTAGTAGTTCTTGTTGAAAAGTGTCCCCTTGAGGTTCCATGATGAAACTCATGCAGTATCTTTTGGGCTTCATCTTTCTCTACACATCTTAATAGCATTCCATCAATATTCTTTCTGAACAAAACATGGTCAATCAATACAAAATGGACTCCTTGTTGTCTATAGTATCTTTTCTTGTCAAGGGAGAGTTCATTTGGGAAAATACCAGTTCTCATGAACTGTATTTTATCTCTTACCTAGGAATCTCAATCAACTTCTTAGAGTCTCAACACTGTTTCTACTTCTACTTCTTCAAGAATTGACTCTTCTATGTCTTGAGTAATATATTGGCAAAGTCCCCTACCCTTGACCAATTTGGTAGGCCTTACCTCTACATCATATTCTAAAATTTTAGTTATCCAATTGGCTCTCTTTTCAGTAATATTCCCTTACACTAGGGTGGGCTACTAATATTAGGATCTTATTTCCTATCACTAAGTACCTGAATTTCTTAAGAGCTTTTACCATTACATAAGATTGTTTCTCAAAAAAAAAATTTACCTTAACTCATACTCCCTGAGTGTTTTGGAGAAAAATGCAATTGGTTGTTCTCCTTCTTCTTTATCATCTTTCTGGGTCAGAACAACTGCCACATTGTGTTCTCCTCCATATACATACATTATAAAGGGCTTAGAGAAATCTAGATTTCTTAGTACTGGTGTAGTAGAAATATCTTTCTTTACTTCTTCAAAAGCTTGTCTTCCTTTAGTAGTCAATTTGAAAACTAAATCCTTCTTCAGCAGTAGAGTAATGGGTCTAACTAGTCCTGCAAAATCAGATATAAAGTGACTGACAAAAGTGATCTTACCCAAAAAGGACTGAACTACCTTCTTGTTGACTGGCAAAGATAGATTTAGTATATCTATGACCCGCTCTAGATCAATGGAGATTCCATCTTTTGAAACAATGTGTCCCAGTAGCGTCCCTTGGGGCACATCAAAAATATATTTCTTAGGATTTAGGGAGATCCCAAAATCCTAACATTTCTTGAAAACTTCTAGGTGCTCAAAGTGATCTTTAGCATCTTTGGTAAATATAGTAAGATCATCCAAATAGATCAGAATGATCTTGTTTATAAGGTCTCCAAATGCTATGTTCATGGCACGCTGAAAAGTAGCTCCAGCATTTAAAAGACCAAATGGCATTTTGGCATATGCGAGGGTTACCCACTTTGTAGTGAATGCTGTCTTATAGCCAACCAGATCTGATTGTATGCTGAAAAACCATCAAGCAAGGAAAACCTTTCTGATCCAGCTACTGTTTGCAAAATTTTTTCCATCGATGGCAGGGGGTAATGATCTTTCAATGATGCTTTATTCAGGTCTCTGAAGTCTATGTAGAGCCTGATGTCTCCATTATTTTTCCTTATAGGCACCAAGTTAGACACCCAAGTTGAGTGTTTAATTGGGAAAATAATCTTAGATTCTAAAAGCTTTTGCAGTTCATCTACCATTAAAGGCTCAATTCTAGGATTCACTAGTCTTTTTTTCTGATGAACTAGTTTTGACCCTTCAACAAGTTCTGTAGTGTGTTGAATGATGTCCCTATTATAGCCATGAAGATCATCATAGGTCCAAGCAATCATTGTATCATACTTATTGCACAATGAGATCAATTTATCCTTTTCCTCTTGGGTAGTAGCATTGCCTACTTTTAGCTTTCTTCCTTCTCTGACTTGAAATTCAGAATAATCATCTTTACTTTCCTTAAACTTCCTCTTGTCTAGGCTTACATCATCATGGTCAAATAGATTTTCTAGTGTGATTAATCCTTTTGGTAGCTTATTAGACTTTAGTTGGATAATTTGGTCACCATAAGCTTCTTCAATCTTAGGTTGTAATTGGTCAACAAATTCCCTTGATTACTATAGAAACGAAAGTACCTGTAGATCATTATCAAAGACTTGTCAGTTCTGGTTGTTGTCTGGGATTGCTGGTCTCACTATTTATTTTACTGCCTCACTATTTATGAGTAGGTCAGTTGCTGGGTCAAACTAGGAACCAATTTGTGTCATTCTATCTACTTCAGTGTTTTGGGTTCTAGGGACAACTTCTATGTTAAAAGCATCAAAACCATCTATTAAATCCTAAATTCTATAGCGATAAGACCTCATCCTTATATTCTTTGCCACATCTTTCTCTTTGAT
This sequence comes from Cunninghamia lanceolata, assembly GCA_027924645.1. NCBI lineage: Eukaryota > Viridiplantae > Streptophyta > Pinopsida > Cupressales > Cupressaceae > Cunninghamia > Cunninghamia lanceolata. The sequence continues at coordinate 6,446,142 of BSBN01000334.1, read as the reverse complement.
TTGTTTCACAACCAGTTCTGAATCTACTTTGACTACCAAATTCTTAATCCCTTTCTTCTTGGCCAGCATAAGACCATGGACCAAAGACTCATACTCAACATCATTATTAGTGCAAACCAACTGAAAGCGTATGGCTCTAAGAATTTTCTCACCCTTTGGGGAAGTTAGACATACACCTATCTCAGCACCACTTTTGCTCTTAGCCCCATGAAAATTCAAGGTCCAGATTTCTGAGTTTCTGTCAAGTTCTTCTTTTTCATATACTTCTTTTCTCATAACATTTGGTATTTCTTGGCCTTCTTCAAAAATAACATAAGTGCCCAAACCAGTGGAGTCATAATTTCCATAAGGGTCACTTTGCATCATGGTCATCAACTAACTATTTTCTTCTTCCTGCTGATCATGTTCAGTCCAGTCACCTAATTCTTCAACAAAGACTCTCTTCTTTATTCATCATGGCATGGGATGCTTCAATTCTTGGGGTTGATTCATCAGTAATATGATCTTTGGATAAAGGTTCAGACAGTACCTTCATCTTGGTGCCATACTTAGTTTTCAAAATCAGATGTGACCAATCAAGTGACATGTATCCTCCTATCTTAGCTGTGAAGTCTCTAGATAGGCATAAACTGAAAATAGGGGGAATATATATGACCACTACATCTTGTTTGATAGTTATGTTTGGGAAGGTATACAGCTGTAATGGGAGTTATTTAATCCTTCCTATGGTTTGGATAGATTTCCCATCTAATTGTATGACCCCTCTAGCAAGTGGCTCATATTTTATCTTTAGAGCATCTACTATCTATTTTGGCATGATGGTAGTACCTGCCCCAGAATCTATCATTGAGTTATGCAATAATATCTTCCCCACTATTAGAGTTAGATATAAAGGATCTGGTTTAGATTTTCTTACATCCAGTGCAACATTCAACAGGAAGCTATTTACATAGGTGGAGTATCCTTATTTTGAGCCTTTCCTTTGTTGGTACCTTCTTTTGTATTGACAGGATTAGGATCAACCTGAATCTGCAGTGCCTCTTGTAACAATGTCTTTTGCTCAGGAATGGCTAGCATATCTCAAATTGATACATGCACAAGGGTCTTCTTTAACTAATCCACCACATTCATGGGTCCTATTGCTTGTGTCTTTAGGTAATAAGGATACCTTGCTCTTTCCAGCACTTAGTTAGAAACTGCTTGATTTTGAATTGGCTGAGATACTTCTTGCCTTGAAGCTAGATTATAGTGAGTCTAGAAAGGAGGAGCCCCAACAGATTCATTGTTGGTAACTTCAGGCTATTCCATCATCCTTCTCTTTGATTTGGTATAGTAATCAGACTGTACTAAGGATTTCTTGGAAGTAGATGCTTCATTCAAGAACACTTTATCTTCATCTTCAATCCATGAGAACAAATCATGTTCTGGGGCAATTTCTTCTTCTTATTGAATAGACACTCCCTGTATCTGAGCTACCATTACTACATTCTGGACACCAGGTGACTAATATGGAGGAGCATTAGACACTGTGGCTTCATTTTCTATCCTTCTCTATTCTGCTCTATTTTGTTGCAAATTGCCTCTAGAACAATCTCTAGGCATATGAGCATTATTGCAAGGAAACCACCAAGCATTGGCATCTTCTGCTAGATTATTTTGTCTAGGAACCATTTCTCTACCTAGGTTAGGAGGGACAACCTGTAAAGGTGTAGGAACTATCAACTGGTTTGAAGGTATAGGATTATTTGACCTTTGAGCACCTTGGTACTGGTTTGGCTAATATGGGGGTCTATTTCCTTGGAATCCCTGGTAAGGAGGCTTTGGGTAAGAAGTCTATTGCCTCTTGACATTAATGATTTCATTTGAAAAGTTCCTAAGAATGTTCTTGACATCATCCATTTTAGATGGAGGAGCAAAGGGTACTGACACAGTGGGTTGTTGAGATGTTGGGAAGGTGTACATGGATACCAGTACTAATGGTGAGTTAGGAACTTCTTGAGGCAAAGAGATAGAAATTTTTGGGACCATAGGTATGGGAGGCCTTGGAAGCAATTTTCTAGCATCTATCAGATTATTTTCAGCTCTTACAACCTATTCATATGTGCCTAGTAGGGTCTGCCCTCCTAGGGACTGAATCATCATAGCAATATCATAATTGAAAGCTTTGAGGTAAAATACAATAATCATACTTGATGGTGGTCTATCTATGGCAGGGATTCTCTCCTGGGTCTTTTGAAGCCTAATGTTGAAATCTGTTATAGCTTCTTGTGGTGCCCTCTTTATAGTGATCCACTGCTACAACAGGGAAAATTTTTCACCTTCTCACTGAATCTTGCAAAGAACGCGTCCCCAAGCTGGTCCCAAGTGGATATTGAATTTTGGGTCAAGGATCTATACCAATATAGAGCTTTCCCTTTGAATGAAGCCACCAATAGCCTAATAGCTACATTTTGTATAGTAATGACATGTATTGTGCACACATCTGACACATCTTGAAGGTGCTCCCCTGGTGTCTTAGAATCTTCTCCACTAAATTTGGGTAAAGCCTTCAAGATATTGGATCCAGAGTGGCTGGTGGTATTGGAAGAATAAGAGGAATGCCATTGTTCCAATTAGCATAGTTTCTTGGAGGTACAGGTGCTCCCATGTTTGCTCCTGATGTTATTGCTACTTGATTTATCCTTCTTGGAGTGGTAACTAATGGTGGCAGTAAAATCCCCAAATTAGCAATTGACTAAGCTCTTGTTGTTGGTCCATAGTTTTGACTCCTTGTCACTCTTTGGTTCATACGATGTTGATGAAAATTCATGAAAGGTCCCATCGGGCATGCCAAAAACTGTTAATGTATAAAATTGTGCAGGTTCCAACACCAACATGGGAAGTTTTAAGAATGTGGGACTTGACACTTGAAACAACCTCCAGATTTTATAGAAGTTGGCTCTTCCTATTTCAATGGGGTTTTGGGGTAAAGGAAAGAAAGAAATAGGATTACAGATACAATGAAATAAAATCTAAGTCTATGGCGATGCGCCTGAGTGAAATATATTTCCTTAACTAGCATAGTGAATAAATTCTCAAGATTCTGCTATATTAAAGAGAAAATGTCACATGATTAATATAGACAGATTGTAAATGAATTAAAGGATAAAAGGCTAAACTCAAAAATTAATGCAGATACATAGATAATATCATCAATGGCACATAACAGAGCTCCTTTCATTAATAATTCAACAAATATAAAAGGCTCAGAGACATGCACAGGTATAATAGCTTCCTTATCAGAAATAGCTAAACAAAGGCAAAATGATATATCTAATCACAACAAGATCTCTGAATTCTCTAATTAATAATAATGTATATGTCTGTGTTACAAAATTCCCTCATTTATAGCCACAAAATTTGATTCAAGATCGCCACTAACTGCTAGGATCCCAATGGCTGAAATAGAACTGGGACTCGAACTGCCACTTGAATCGACACTAAGAATATCTTCAAATCTGCAACCGCCTTTTCTTGCATGCTCATTGGACGAGCGATGAAAAATATGACACTATAACTCTTAGTCCCATTACAACATGTGACAACACCCACAACTGCTCAAACAACTTCAAAATATACCACACAGCGGTATCCATATAAAACTTAGCTTCTTTACCTTAAAAAAGAAATACATAGGATAGCGCCATCTATCTCCATCCACCACACTTGAAATATGACACATGACAGCCTCTAAGAAACAAAACTAAGACACTTGGCATACTCTGCTAATCTTAAAGTCTCTTTACCTTTATGCTCGAGCATCTCTAGTAATGACACTTGTCACCTTCTGCACTATTATGAAACTACAACATTTATCTTGGGACCCAGTATATGTTTCTCGGCCTTTTCAAAAGGAGACATAACATTGTGAGACATGGCACACATCGTTTAAAGTAATAACAAAAACATGGCACTCTCTGGCAATATTTAAAACTTGATAAAAGAGTCTTCAGGGGCCCCACAGAGACAACACTTGTCACTCTCTGCTTCAACTTGAAACTTGATAAAAGAAATACGCGGCAACAACTGACAGCTTCAACAATAAAAAGAGACTTAGCCTCCACATAGAACAAAAACTGTGTCAAAATAACCCTCTTGCCCACCATATGTTTTTCGATGCCCAGAACTTAATAAAAAGGAACACGCAGAAGTGTCCGCTACAAGCTGAAAAGGACACATGGTGACATCTGCTAAAAGCTGAAACTTGAGAAACTTTTGCCAAAGTTGTCAAGAAGTGACATATGGTTCACTCCATGCTTAAGAAACAATTTGAAACACTGGGATTGGAAAGCATAAAGAGGCATATGTAGAAACATACAGAAACACAGAACACTTGGAAACTGTAGAAACAAATGCGGAACTGGCATGATACTCAGAAACTAGAAACAATGAACAACAACTAATATAAAATGAAATGTAGAGTTAGACTCTATAGGATGGATTATTTTATTTTTGTACTTTTCTTTTTTTTAATTTTTTTGTATTTATGTTTTTTTTGTATTTTTGTATTTTTTGTATTTTTATATTAGGGTAGTCTAAGGATCAAACATAGGACTTCTTAAGATGAAAACTATTGATGGTTTCATCTAAAGGAATTCCTTCTAGTGTTGATAATCTATAAGCTCTTGATCAATATATTGCTATAATAATGAAGGGTCCCAACCAATTAGGTTCAAACTTTCCCTTTTTTTGTCTCAATCCTTCTAGTTTCTCTGATTTTCCTTTAGAACAAGATCACCTACTTGAAACCATCTTTCCTTGATATTATTATTATAACTATGATGAAGGTAATTTTGATAGACCTATTCAAGATGATTGAGTGGTGTAAGACACCTCTCATCTAGTAATTCTAGCTCATGTGATCTAGTAATTTTGTACTCTTCTCTATCAATAAGATGTTGCATATAAAATCTAAGAGAAGGGAGCTCGACCTTGATATGTAAAATAGCCTCAGTGCCATAGACTAATGCATATGGAGTAGCACCAGTTGGGGTTTGGATACTAGTGTGGTATGCCCATAAGGTGGGATTAAGCTACAAGTGCCAATCACGACCAGCTTCATTGATTGCTTTCTGAAGGATTTTTTAGTATAGTCTTTTTGGAAGCCTCAACTTGGTCATTACCTTGTGGATAATAAGGTGTAGAGAAGTGATGTTGAATATGGATCTGAGTGCACAAGCAACTAACTTCTTGGTTCTTGAAAGGTCTACCATTATCAGTTATAGTAGCAAGTGGAATACCATATTGGCAAATGATATAATGCAAGATGAACTTAGCAATATTTTTACATCAATATAGGTCATATGGATGGCTTCTACACACTTCGTAAAATACTCAGTGGAAGTTATTATGAACTTATGGACATTAGAGGATGATGGATGGATTTTACCTATGAGGTCAAGTCCCCACTATGAGAAAAGCCATGGACTAGTAACAGGTTGCAAATTGTGTACTAGTGCATGAATCGGGTCTCTGCATTGCTGACATTGAAGGCACTTCTTACAAACCTAGTGAGAATCTTGGTCCATAGTGGGCCAATAATATTCTATATGCAATAGCTTCTTAGAAAGGGTTGGGTAGGTGGAATGTGCCCCACAAACACCTTTGTGAACTTCTCGTAAAGCAGTGTTGGCCTCTTCCAAGTTGATACATCTAAGTAGGATACCATTGATACTCTAACAATATAGGGTATTTCCAAGGATGATAAATTGAGAAGCACAGTGGATAACAGTTTTCTTTTAGGTGTTGTTTAGGTTTGATGGAAGGATATTATTATTAAGGTAATCGTAAATGCCCTGATACCATGGAGAATTGGGACCAACAAGTTTGCATATTAATTTAGTAGGTGGAACATCAAAAGATGGTATCAAGTGTCGTTCGACTAGGAATTCAAAGTGTTGAGTATTATTTAGCATATCTACAAGAGAACGTATTGTTTCCATAGCATCTGCCACTTTGTTGTTGATGCAGGAGCATCCACAGTCAATGGCAATCCTCATCAACCAAAAAGAGAAAATATTTTAATTTGTTTAGGATGAAAAGTGAAGAGGATTGTTAAGGGTTGATTTTGATGGTTTGTATTGATCCTCCTTTCACCACTAAACATTCATGGACATTCAAGTTAGCAGAGGATTCTGCTATAGGCTTCTTGTCACTTGGAACATAGGGGAAGATTGGAATTGTATGATTTTGTTTCTCAAGTAAGCCTAATTATGCTCAAAACCCTAATTATACAAATTCATGAACAAACTGACAAATTATGGAAAATGATTGCACATAAAGATATCAAATAACAATCAAAGGCGTACTAGATTTTGAAGTTTGGAAAGTAGAAAAGTCAGGGACTAATGATAGGGCACCCTAGTCCAGTGCCATAGTTTTTGTCAAGATCTGGGAATCTTGTTTGTAACTTGTTCCTATTGTTCCAGAGATTTTCTTTCTGTGAGATCCAGAGGACTAATGAGTGGGCACTCGAGTCTAGGTCCCTATTTTCTTCTCTGATCTATAATTCTGACAGTCTGCACTACTCTCCTACAACTCCACTTTTTCTATTTTCGCAACCTGTAACTTGTAATCATGGAAAAATGGGTTGGGGGTTGTGGTGTTTAGAGGCTTGCCTCAGTCAAGCCCCAAAGAGACATTCAAGTCTTCCAAACACCATTGTTAAATAAAGAGTGTGTATCCCTATGGGATAGAGGCAAAATCCAAATGATAAATGATAGAAAACACAATTGATATCACCTTATAGTGAAGATCTCATGGAAGGAAGATGTTCTTCATGCCATGAGGAGATGGATGCCAAATCTGCAAATACAAACACAAGAACAACAAAAATTCTACTCTGCAACACATAATGAATGCCTTGAACCACCTTAACATCAACTTATCAATCAAAATGTCCATCTAGTTTACAAATGAATGCCTAAACATGCTTATATATGCAACGAGAAACATTCCCGCTAAGAATTTTGTAATTCAAAATTACCGTGTCACCATAGGACCTAAATAATGGTCATAAACTGACACTTTGAAATTAGTCCTGACCTAAAATAAGGCAGGACTAGGGCACAGGTGCCTAAGTCCTCCCCCTATTTAAGGCAAGATTTATGTTAAGTGCATCCCTTGAGTCCTATTTTCCATGAAACTTCAATATTTTCTTATCAAGAGTCATCAAAATCATGCAAGATGCTCTAAATGCATCTAAAGGACTCGAGAGCTAAACCTTAAGAGGGAAAAGCCCCCAAGGGGACATTTTCTGCTGTAACATTTAGCCCCCACTTTAATGTATGTATAAACATAAGGCCAATACATGCATTAAAGTACGGTCAATAAACATAGTAAACACGCCAACCACAGAGAAGACACACCAATCACAGAGAAGACAATAATAGGCATGCAAATCACATAGAAGATAGTAATAGGCACACAAATCATAGAGAAGATAGTTGCAATGATGCAAAACATGGAGAAGATAGTATTGAAGACATGTAAAACATAGTGAATACAGTGAATGCAATGAAGAGAGTGATGATTTTTCTTTTTCTTTTCATTTTCATATATATGCAATACAGATGTAAGTACAAGGAAAGTAAACACACCACCCATAATGCAAGAGGGACTCATCGCCACTGGTCTTTAATACTACATATGGGGTAACATACATGCCAAACAAATATCAGAGTGTAGGAGGGACTCATTGCCACTAGTCTTTAAGAATGCACTTGAGAACAAACACGCCATACAAAGAAAGCATGCCATACAAATCAAACACGCCATACAAATTCCAAAGAATAGGAGGGACTCATCATTGCCAGTCTTTAGACTATGCTTGGGAACAAACATTCAATACACACACACTTGGAAGACATGGAGAAAACATGAAAGACAAGTGATGGAGTGTTCCTATTTCTAGGTTCATCACCATCTTAGGCACATTATAGGCACACACCAATGATTGTGATTCACCACAACAATCATCGAAGACACACTTAAGGGTTGAGTTAGTCACAGAACCACTCCCCGCCTCTGCAAAGGACTTTTGAAAATGACAGGATGTACACTCTCCATGAGAAATACATAATCCCTGCCTCCACAGAGGGCTTAAGATAAAAAGGGATATGATATCCCACCTCCATAGCGGGATTAAATGATTGTAATATATTTCAAACAAATCTCAGAGTGTAGGAGGGACTCATCACCACCAATCTTTAAGACTACACCTAAGAACAAGCACATTGCTAACATCTAAAATAGACAACTTACCTTATATATGCCCCCACCATAAGGTGGTTGATATCATGTATCGATATCAAGCACTTTAAGGTAAGTAGAAAACACACAAGGGAACATGGACTCTCGCAAAGCCCATGCCCCCCGGAGGTGACATTTACTTTATGATTGCCAAATGTTCCCACAAACACATTCCTGCAAGGAAAGTGTTAGCATCCATATAATCATGATAAACAAAGAGCCAGGGTTATACTATGAATTCAAAGATCGAGTATAACCGTGGGGCTATACCATGAAAATCTCAAAACTGAGTGTAATCAAGGTGAGATTCAAAGACAAACAAAGTGCATAGAGTAGTAGTATTGTTATGGTTTGTAAGTGTAATAAGACAACATCAAGATCACATAGAGTGATTCTACTAGCCAAGTGTCAGATAATATATATCAAACCCATCGTCATGTATGGACTTGATCCATTTTTTGATTTCTCACTAAACGGACACTAGGTCCACATTAGTATAATATGTTTTTCATCATCCACCTGATAGATAGAAACACAAGAGGAAGGGAAACAATAAATCAAGAGAGGAGAAACAAGTGCCTTAGGGACAATCACATAGGAGGGTGCCCCCAAGTCACCAACTACAATGCTATGTATGTAAGACACAACACACAATAGTGAAAATAGAGGAGAAGTAATATAGAAGAATGATGATACAAATAGAAGAAGGTCACAATAGAGGCAGTCTCCTAGTATCCTAGACCTTACAAGAGAATCAAGGGTCATCCCAGGAGACCTAAACAACACATAACACATCATGGGAGAAACACAACACAGAGGTAAAGAGTTAGAAATACTTACCTAATAGAATCCAATGTTAAGAACATACATATCTAGGATATCTCTCATGTTGATTTGATCTTGTTGAAATTGCATTAACATTGAGTTTAGGATGACAAGAGGGTTTCTTTTCTTTAAAAGAATTATATCCAATGCCACTTGAGTAATATCTTGAAGTAGATTCTATAGGTACTCGAATAGATTGTTGATTTACACCACATCCATTGCTGACATAGTCGCAATTGTTATGGAGGATTTTAAATCCTTGACCATAAAGGGATTTCAATCCCTTAGAAGATGGTGAAGCCTCATAGGTCTCATAATTTGTAGTATAAGTAAGAGTATTGTCTTTTTTTTCTACCAAAGAGACTTTACATTTCTTAGATGCTTCAAAATATTGCTTAGATGAGATCGATGCTACTTTGGATATGTCAGGGTTATTAAGTTTATATTCTCCATTAATGGAAGGAGTAAAATCTAATGAACCCCAATCATGACCAAAAAGTGCATTCGATGGTGTAGAATTGTGCACAACATCATTCGTGGCAAGAGGCAATGATGAATTAGCTTGTAAATTACTTAAGCTCTTATAATTGTAAACTTGTTTTTACATTTCAATATGTAAACAATTATCTAGTTCAGGATCAACATGAATAGTATGAAGTTTATCTTTGAGTGTAAATTTGATTGAACGATGTAGGTTGGAAGGAACCGCCCCTAATGCATGAATCCAAGGTCTACCAAGAATCCTGTTGTAAGACAACGGACTGGGCATGACATGAATCAGGGTTGATACTATCACAGGACTCACCTTTATAGGTAAGCTTATAGTACCTACTAATTGACTACTATGATTATCAAAGCCACGAATGCTAAGTTTATCTGGTTTGATTTTTGATGTGTCAGTCTTGATTTTGTGTAGTAGGTCAATGCTACAAACATTAAGAGCTGATCCGTTGTTGATCATAACTTGTTTTACCATTGTTTTATTTATTGTGACAAAAGATCATAAGTGGATCATATTGGTTTTGAACTTCAATTGACAGTAATTCATGTGGTTGAAAGAGAATATCCATTTTTGTCGCATGCATACTATCTAATACAACTACTACATCATTAGGCTTAGCAATAGGTGGGACAATCACCTTTTGTAAAGCTTCCTGGAGCATTCCATGGTATGTAGGTGAAGTTTGTATTAAATCCCAAAGAGAGATCTTAGCTAGAGTAGCATGAATTTTTTCTACAAGATCATATTCTTGACCACTTTTATGAGTAAGACAAGGTGGTGGAGGGAGCATAGGTTGAGAACATGGAAGAGAGATATGCACATGTGGTGCTTGCTTACTTTTCTTGTTATTATGGGTGTTGTATGTGTGAGCAATCACATTGTGGTGTGGTTGTTGTAACACATTTTGAACACCTTGACTTGGTTGAGAAATTTGTTGTGCATATTGGAAAATGCAATTGGGGTGTCTACCTTGAACCGTAATTACTAGTTTTAAGCAAGAGGGTGCACTAGGTGCCCCTCAGACAATCATATTAGGAATATTACTAAAAATTCTATTAATGAAGATTGAATTAACATTATTTTCCTCTTGATTATACCCAACATCTATCCTTAAATGATTTACTGTGAGAAACCTTTTCTCGTCCACTAATGCTACATCTTGGCTAGGGAGAGCTTAGGGATGAGAGGAAGGCACAGTGTTTGTAGGGAGATTAAGTATTATGTCATTAATAGAGTTATCCATAGTCTTATTATCTAACGTCCTTGGGCATTCAACTATAGGATAAATAGGATAACTTATGGAATCATCTTGATCATCATCACCATATGTTTTAGCTATTAATTCCAATGCATTAAGAGGAGTTTCACACTCATTATTCTCAATGTGTCTTGTTAAATCTTCTACTACCCAAGGGTATGTGCTCATGAGAGATATGAATTTGTCATAATCAGATACATGGTCAAGGATTTCAAATGGAGATCATTTAAATATATCCTTGTGATACATAGCTTGTATATAAGTGAGAACATGAGGGTTCAGATTAAGAAATTTGTAGAAATTCTCAAAGTTTTTGATATATGCATGTAAAGATACCAAATAGAAATGAGATGAATATTCCAAGGTAAAATTTCTTGTAAAATCAATGTAAGATCATATTTTAAAATCTTTTCAGAAGTTATGCAAAGACAAGTGCAAAACTATGTGTGAAATGACCTAAAATGCGTGATTTTTCAACTTTTTTCAATGCAAATAACTGAAAGAAAAGGTGTTGTAAGGAAATTTATGAAGTGAATAAAGTAATATATCTGATATCAGTCCAATAAATAATTAATATCCTTCACAACACACTTTTGATGCAAGCTTAGAGTGATGACAAGTTAAAACCTAGTGAAAATACACTAAATATGCAATTTAAAAAAAAAAAACAATGTAAAAACCCAATAACAAGGGTTTTGTAAAGAATTTTAGGAGTTTAAGCATATTATAGAAGTAATATAAGTCATCTAAAGCCATAAAATTTATCAAAACACACTTGGAGTGCAAATCTAAGTCAAACCCTAGCGAAAATGTAGTCAAAATATGCAAATTTTCACAACTTTTCAATGCAAAGACCCAATAAAATGGGTGTTGTAAATAATTTTAGGAGGTCCAGAACATTATAATAGTAATATCAGTCACCTAAAGCCATACAATTCATCACAACATGTTTGGAGTGCAAATCTAGGTCAAACCCTAGTGAAAATATAGCCAAAATATGCAAATTTTCACCAAATTTTCAATGCAAAGGCCCACTAAAAAGGTGTTGTAAATAATTTTATGAGGGGAAAAAGATAATAACCCTAATAACATCCAATTAGTACATAACAATCCTTTACAACACATCTATGATACAAATCTAGAGAGACGATAAGGCCAAAATCTAGTGAAAAATCAATGTTTTTTAAACCCTAGGTATGAAATTTTGCAAGAAAACCACTATGATGCAACACCATAGTTAGAAATAAATCCTAATGAGTGTTTTAAAAGGGTATTAAAATCAGAAACAAGATTTTGACTACAAACCCTAGCTAATGAAAAACTAGGTTATATGAAAAAATGCACAATTTCAAGCAATTTTTATCAATTTAAGCATGAAAATAGAATCTAAATGAATGATGAATCAAAAATTTCTGTAAATTAAATAATATATGATGATAATGATAGAAATTTATTCAAATTATATGCAAACTAATTCAAATTATTTGAAAATGCACGCTGAAACTGTAAGTTTTTAAAAATTTTCCAAATTTTCAAATTTTTTTGTAATTTTTCAAATGCAATAGGATGAATAATGAAATGAATGGATGAAATAAATTTAAATACTTATAATGGTAAAAATTTTGAAGGGCCATGGGTTCACCAAAATGTTTAGGATGAAAAGTGAATAGGATTGTTTAGGGTTGATTTTGATGGTTTGTATTGATCCTCCTTTCACCACTAAACATTCAAGGATATTTAGCTGAGCAGAGGAATCTAATATGGGCTTCTTGTCATTTGGAAAATAGGGGAAGATTGGAATTGTATTATTTTGTTGTTTAATTAAGCCCAATTATGCTCAAAACCCTAACTATGCAAATTCGTGAACAAACGGACAAATTACAGAAAATGATCGCGCACAGAGATATCAAATACCAATCAAATGCATACTAGATTTTAAAGTTTGGAAAGAAGAAAAGTCAGAGGGCTAATGAGATGGTGCCCAAGTCTAGGTCCCTATTTTCTTCTCTAATCTATAATTCTGATAGTCTGCACTACTCTCCTACAACTCCACTTTTTCTGCTTTCACAACCTGTAACCTGCAATCACTAAAAAATGGGTTGGGGGTTGTTGTGTTTAGAGGCTTGCCTTAGTCAAGCCCCAAAGAAACATTCAAGTCTTATGAACATCGTTGTCAGATAAAGAGTGTGTATCCCTATGGGATAGAGGTAAAATTCAAATGATAAATAATAGAAAACACAATTGATATCACCTTGTAGTGAAGATCTCATGGAAGGAAGATACTCTTCATGTCATGATTAGATGGATGCCAAATCTACAAATACAAACACAAGAACAACACAAATTCTTCTCTAGAGCACACAATGAATGCTTTGAACCACCTTAAAATCATCTTATCAATAAAAATGTCCATCTAGTTTAGAAATAAATGCCTAAACATGCTTATATATGCAACTACAAACATTCCTGCTAAGAATTTAGTAATTCAAACTTATTATGTTGGCATAGGACCTAAATAATAGTCATAAACTGACACTTTGAAACTGGTCCTGAGCTAAAATAGAGTAGGACTAGGGTGCGGGTGCCCAAGTCATCCCCCCTATTTCAGGTAGGATTTATGTTTAGTGCATCCCCTGAGTCCTATTTACCATGAAACTTTAGGGTTTTCTCATCGAGAGTCACCAAAATCATGCAAGATGCTCTAAATGCATTCTAATGAACCTGGGAGCTAAACATTAAGATGGAAAAGCCCCCAAGCAAACATTTTCCATTGTAAAATGATTTCCTATAGTTTGGTAAGTTTGGAGTTGGACAATAAATTGGAATATTAGGCCTAAATAATATATTAAATAATTGGCCTTATTTTAATATTGCAAAATAATGTTGGTGTGGGAGATAGTTTAGGTGGCAATGTTGAGGTGTGAATATCAAAAATTAAATTTGAGTGTAAAATCAAAAAGGCTATCTTGTGCATGGATTTTTGGGGAGTTACAAGTGGAAACAACTCATCAATGCTCCTCAATTGTTGGATGGAGAATTTGGGCACCCATGTTGAGCTGGCATATACTTTTTCCAAGATTGGACCTATTTTCTAGGAGTAGGAATCTTAGTTGTTGCCTATTCTTGGAAAATACTTGGGAGTGGTTTTGATTCTTGATTTATGGATAATTTAATGTTCTTTTTTATTGCATTTTCAAGATATTCTTCCAAGTGGGACGTTCAAAATGGGAGGCTAGAGAAAATAGAGTTAGTGGAGGCATAAATGACAGATTTTTGACAATTTTTTAAGGTTGGTGCTTCCAAATTTTTGGAAGGAGGAAAAGAAAAGCATGGCTTTTGTGAGAGGGTGATTTGAACACTTTTTTTTTCAGGTTTTACCAAGGTGCAGTAGTAACAAATGTATTATGAAATTCATGGATGAAGATCAACATGGTTTTTTTATGAATATTGCAAATTTGTGAGCCAATTTCACAGTATATGACGATGATATGAAGGGTAAACACCTTTAGTTTGTTTTTGTTGTTATTTTATATCACACAATAGATTATATATATTTTGTAATGATTTTCTTTAGCCTCTATGGCTGCACAAACTTCTGTAACTTGATTTCTATGAAATTATGAAACCTTGTTGCCAATAAAATAGTGAGGATAAATTTTATTGCTGCACATTTGTGCATTCTATTTGTTGTTGATGATGTTGTTTGATTTTTTGTGAGGGTTGTGTGAGTTCTCTATTTCATCAGTTGTTTAATCTGGGAATTTGTTCAAAAGAGATCTTGCAAAAATATTTCTTGAAATCATCCACCATTCTTTTATAGGGAAGCAATTTGTCATCTTTAGTCTGACATTCATATGTAACCTATTGAATGACCAACTACAAATCTCTATAGACCTATAACTTTCTAATGTTCCATTGTACTACCATTGAAAGACCTATGATTAAAGATTTATATTTGACAGTATTATTGGTGTAGGGAAAAGCTAGCAGATATGACTTAGGAATACAATCACCCTATGGCATCATGAAAAGGACTCCAACTCTTGAACCATGCTATGTGTATGAACCATCAAAGTAGAGCTGCCACACAACTAATGGATAGACATCACATATCCCTTCATCTGGAAAATCTGAAATCATAGGATGTGTATCTTTGATGGGTGTTTCTGCAAGTTAATTAGTAATGACTTGTCCTTTGATTTCTTTATGATCAACATACTCAATATCAAACTCAAAAAGAATCATGACCCATTTTGCTAACCTTCTTGTAAGAGATGCCTTAGAAAGGAGGTATTTCAATGGATCAACCTTGAAAGTAGGATTATTATTTTTATTTAGCATCTAGTGTAACAACTTTTTGAATGTAAATGCTACAGCTAGAGATTTTGACTCCATCAAAGTATAATTAAGCTCATAAACAACTAAGATATAATTGATATAATAGATTGCGTATTCTTTTCCAGATTCATAATGTGTGTAGCTATTGTTGTAGAAATATATAACAATAAAGGCCTCTTAGAAACTGGTGGTATCAATATGGTGTTGTGGCAAGATACTATTTCAATTTGTTGAATGACTATTGACACTTACTATACCATCTGAATGACAAATCCTTTTGTAGTAGGTGCAAGAAATTTTGACATTTGTTGGCAAGATGAGCTATAAATGCCCAATAGAATGTAGTTTACCCTAGAGACTTCTTTATTGTTTCAGATAAGCAAGAGGAGCCATCTATCCTATAGATTTTACTTTAGCAGTATCTACTTTAGTTCCTTTGTGAGACACTATGTATCCCAGTAATTTCCCTGATGTGACACCAAATACACATTTCATTGGGTTGAGTCTAACCAGATATTGTTCTTGTTGCAAGTATGTGCCTAATCTATGTTGTCATTGATGTCAACATATCTTTGTTGGCATTAGTATCAATCATATCCTATTTTTTTATTTGTTTAGAAGCTTTATATGTTGAGGATATTTAGAAAATTAGCCCCTCCGGAAGAATCAGAAGGGAAAAAGTGAATGACAGTGAAGACAATGAGTTGCATACTGAAGAATAGTCCAGAAGACTAATCCACATTTCTTGTAGATTAAATATGTTGGTCTGTGGATTGGAAGTTATTTAGAGGCATGTCTAAAGATAGTAAATTCTGAGTTTGAACATCTCGTATGAAGAATTGAGTGAGTTACTTTCACCAGAGTAAAACCTACTTTTTTTTATTATTCACTGGTGACAAGGAGAAAGTATTTTGCTATGCATTCCTCTGCATTGAAGTATTTTGCTTTGTGGTTCTAGAGGAAAGTCTGGGATGATTATAAATACCTACAACTACAATGGTTCATGATTTGGTGGTCTACAAGCTATCTTTCTTTTATGACAATTGAAGACAGTGAAGTTCATGTGCTTCAGTGTGAAGAATCTCATGGATAAAGTGGTTAGAGTTTATACGGTTGCTCTTGGTGATTACAACGTTCTTATGGATGCCTCTTGATCATGTTCCTACATTTACATTTCTCCATGTTTAGGGATTGAGATCGTGTTTGAAGTTTATTCCCAGATAATGTAGGGTATAACCAGTCTTAGCTGACTTGGTTAACTCTAGTTATTGCGGAGATATATTGAAGATTGTAGAAGAATTTCATGGAATGGAAGATCATGTTTGAGTCCTAGCTAAGGCATTAAGTGATCCACATACATCTTTACTACATTTCCTTAGCATTATTTTTTATTAGGTCAAGACCTATTTTGTAAATGTTTGTAATGTTAACCTTGGAGATTGTTCCAATGGTTGATGAGTGTAATGTTGACCTTGATGTACATTCCAAGGTTGATCAATGATATATATACTTTTAATTTGGTCGGGGAAAATATGCCCTTGTGTGAAAAATGCAAAGTTAAGTGAAGAGGTGTAGAAGGCAGAGCAGAGTAGAGAAAGAGTATTGTGCTTCAATGGAACTAAATTTAGGTATGGAGTAGATTCTATTATCTCCGTTCAAAACCCTTGGTAGTGAGCCACCCCTTGGCAGTGAGCCACCCCTTGGCAGTGAGCCTTTTTATGGGCAATGAACCCTATTGGTAGTGAGCCTTTTGATTTTCGGTATTGTTATAACTTATATATCTTGTGGACTAACATCCACCATGGTTTTTCCCTTGACGGGGTTTTCCATGTAAAAATCTGGTGTCACTTGTCTATGATCTTTCAATTGTGTTTATGTTTCTGATTTTATGCTTTCATGACTTAATCATAACAAATAGTGGACAAGTGTTTAATGTTTTAAGGTCCAGAATTATTTAAGTTTTGAGACAACTGATTCACCCCCCTCTTAGTTGTCTGGTTCATTTCAACAATTGGTAACAAAGCCAAGTTCCTCAAAAGAAAGCTTGACTATTTGACGCTAATCCAGGATGTCGTATAAGAAGGAAAGTTCATAGTTTGATGGAACAAACTACTCCGTCTAGAAGATCTGCATGAAAACCCATCTCCTCTACTTAGGTTATAGTGTTTGGAAAATAACTAAAAATAAGTATGAAATACTGAAGAATGGTCTGCAAACTGAAGATGAGATCAAGGAATTTGAGTTGAACATAAAAGCCAAAGATGCCTTGGTAAGCACCTTATCTAACATTGAAGTAACAAAGATCATGGAGTTGGAAACTACTTATGAAATTTGGGAAAAGCTAAAGAATCTATATGAAGGAGATGAATCTATGAAGAGTGCCAAATTACAGAGTCTGAAGGCAAAATCTGAATGTTTGAAGATGAGTGAAGATGACAACATAACATCCTTCATGCAAAAAGTTGACGAACTTGTGAGTAGCATTAGAAGTGTAGGAGGAAAAATTGAGGATATTGAAGTTGTGAACAAAATTCTTAGATCATTGCCTAAATATTATTGTCATAAAGTGGCCACAATTGAAGACGTAATGATAGTGACAAAGATTACAAAAGATCAGCTACTCGAGAAGCTGATAGCCTTTGAAATGAGAGAACTTGGTGATTCACTTCCAAAAATAGAGATTGCTTTCAAGGCCAGCACTTCATAAAGAACCCCCAGATCTGACAAGTTAGAACCAGATCATGAAGCCAACTTTGTTAATAGTCTACCCAGAGGTACTGGTAAGTTCAAAGGTAAACTACCTTTCAAATGTTTTAGTTATGGCAAAGTTGGTCATTATGCTTCTAGATGCCCCACAAGAGTTCCTAAGCCAAGACTTGATAGACCTAGAATCCCAAAGAAATGTTATTATGTTGAATATCTTGATGATGATGGAGTATCAGATGGTGAACCAGATAATGCTAGTACATCTAGTAATGAATGCTTGTTTATTGTTGTTAAAGAACCTGTGACTACTAATCCTACTAGTTGTGTGAAGGAAGAAAAACTAGTGGGAAGTGCCTTGGCTACTCAGGTTGTTGAATACAAAGATGAATGGGTTATTGACAGTGGATGCTCTCATCACATGACTAGTGACAAAAGTAAGTTCATAATCTTGGAAAGATATGATGGAGGATTGGTTAGGTTCCGTAATGATACAAGTGGTAAAAAACGTGGAAAAGGATCCATTTCTATTGATGGCAAACATAACATTAATGATGTGTTATATGTGAAGGGAT
Organism: Cunninghamia lanceolata; assembly: GCA_027924645.1. NCBI lineage: Eukaryota > Viridiplantae > Streptophyta > Pinopsida > Cupressales > Cupressaceae > Cunninghamia > Cunninghamia lanceolata. Next base: position 6,427,652 of record BSBN01000334.1, on the reverse strand, counting down.
TAAAGCACAATCTCTTAAGTGTTGGTTAGATGTGTGGCAAAGGTTATGATCTCAAATTCAAGGACAATGGATGCAAGATTTTTGAAAGCTCCAGAACAATGATTGCAATTGGTAAGAAGACAAGATGTAACATTTACCATCTGAAAGGGACTAATGAATATTGCTTGTTGACCTAGAATGGTAAAAGTTGGTTGTGGCATAGAAGGTTGTGTCATATCAATTTTGACAACATTGTGAAGATAAGTTCCACTCAGGCTATAAGAGATTTTCCCAAGCTTGTGAAGCCTGTTGATACCTTGTGCATGGAGTACCAATTTGGAAAATAAACAAGAACAAGGACCAATATGTCGATGGACTACTAAAGCTAGTTCATACAGATCTATGTGGACCTACCAGAGTAAGAAGTCTACAAGAAGATAGGTATTTCATGTTGTTGATTGATGATTATTATAGAATGACTTGGGTTACCTTCTTAAAACAAAAAGTAGAAGCCCTAGAAAAGTTCAAAGCATTCAAGGCAATGGTTGAGAATGAGCTAGATTTGAAGATAAAGTGCTTAAGGTCTGATAGAGGTGGAGAGTTTACATCAAATGAGTTTAACTTCTTCTGTGATGAACAAGGGATAAAGAGACAATTATCTGCACCTAGGACTCCACAACAAAATGGAGTAGTTGAAAGGAAACACAGGACAGTTCAAGAGGCTGCCAAAACAATGATGAAGGAACTTGAACTACTGGAAGTATATTGGAGAGATGCAACTCACACTGTTGTATACATCTTAAACAGAGTCCAAGTCAAAGGTAATAGTTCTAAGACTCCTTATGAATTGTGGTACGGTAGAGTTCGTACTGTGAAATATTTCAAAGTTTTTGGAAGTAAGTGTTATATTAGAAGAGATGAAGATCTAGGTAAGTTTTATGCAAGATGTGATGAAGGTATCTTCCTTGGATACTCTACCAAGAGCATGGCCTATCGATGTTACAATAATAGGTTGAAGAAGGTTATTGAGAGTACAAATGTCAAAGTTGATAAAAGAAAGGAAAAGGTGTTAAGTGGATATGAATCTGATGAACCGGATGTCCCTGCAAGGAATGTAGTAGTGCAGAAAAAAGAAAACATAGAAGAAGAAGAAGAACAAGCTCCAGAAATCATTACTAAGACACCCAGGTAAGTGAAGTTAAATCACTTTGAAGATTAAATCAAAGGAGATAAGAGTAAAAGAGTTCAAACCAGAAGAAGAGCTACTAATGAACAAGTTAATTATTGTTTGATTTCTCAGGTGGAACCTAAAAATGTAAATGAAGCATGTATTGATGAAAATTGGATAAATTCTATGAAAGAAGAATTGATGTAGATAGAAAAGAATTAGACTTTGGATCTTGTCCCTAGACCAGCAGACAAGAATGTGATTGGTACCAAATGGGTCTTTAGGAACAAAATGAATGAGAATGATGAAGTGGTAAGAAACAAAGCAAGGTTGGTATGCAAAGGATACTCTCAAGTTGAAGGAATAGATTTTGAGGAAACACTTGCACCAGTGGCAAGGATTGAAGCAATAAGAATGTTATTAGCATTTGTAGACAACAAGGATTTGGAGGTCTATCAAATGGATGTGAAGTCTCCATTCTTGAATGGAGAATTCGAAGAAGAAGTCTATATTGAACAACTGGAAGGATTCTAGTCATTAGATCAGGGTGACATGATGTGCAAATTGAAGAAAGCATTGTATAGACTAAAACAAGCCCCCAAGGCCTAGTATGCAAGATTGGATAAATATCTGATACAATTAGGGTTCAGTAAGAGTACTACCAACAACAATCTCTATTTCAAGATCAATGATGAACAAATCCTAATTGTTGCATTCTTTGTTGATGACATTATCTTTAGAGGCAATGAAGGTATGTGCATGGTTTTTGCTAGGGAAATGTAAAATGAATTTGAAATGTCCATGTTTGGTGAGATGAATTTCTTAGGTCTACAAATCAATCAATCAAATAAAGGTATCTTCATTTCTCAGTCTAAGTATGTGAAAGAGTTGTTAAATAAGTTTGGAATGGAAGGCTCTAAACCTGTAAGCACTCCCATGGTAACTGGTTGTAAGTTGAGAAAAAATGATGACTCACCTATGGCAGATCAGAAAAGATATAGATCTATGATTGGAGGATTAATTTATCTAACCCAAACTAGACCTGACATAACGCATGCAGTTTCTCTTGTGGCAATATTTCAAGAAGAACCTAAAGAGTCACATGTGATGGCACTTAAGAGAATACTGAGATATTTGAAGGGTGCAATGGATTATGGTTTGTGGTATCCAAAAGATAATGATTTCACTCTCAGTGCATACACTGATGCAGATTGGGCCAGAGATGTGGATGATAAGAAAAGTACAAGTGGAGGTGCATTCTTCTTAGGAAAAAGGCTGGTATCCTAGTTAAGTAAGAAACAACACTCAATATCTTTGTCTATTGCAGAAGCAGAATACATTGTGACAACATGCAGCTGCACTTAGGTGTTATGGATGAAGCAGCCATTGGAGGACATCAGAGTTGTGTATGAAGATCCAATTGCAATCTTTGTGATAATACAAGTGTCATAAACATTTCAAAGAATCCAGTAATGCATTCAAGGACAAAGCATATATCCATAAGATATCACTTTCTAAGAGAAAACGTGACAGAGAATGAAGTCAAGTTGGAGTATGTGTTTACAAAAGATCAGATTGTAGACATCTTCACCAAGCCTCTGCCTAAGGATACTTTTGAGTATCTTAGAGAAAAGTTAGGGGTTATCAACCCTCCTACTCTAGACTAAGATGCACAAGAGTACATCTGTCTGGTGGTGTTTAGAGTCCCACCTCTAGATCCAGATTGATGCTTTAAGGTCTACTTCTCAAGGGGAGTAGTCAGAGAGTTCATAAGAGAGTTGGATCAGAATAGCAGAGTGCAAGTATGTTCCCTTTTCCATTGCTGTCAAAGGGGGAAAAAAATAATGTGAAAAAATTAGAGAGAAAGAGTGCAGAGTGTAAAGAGAAAGGGGCAAAATCTTGTCATAATGGCTATTGTGGTTTTTCACATCATATGTTGCCATCAATGAAAAAGGGGGAGATTGTCGCAAGTATGTGCCTAATCGATGTTGTCATTGGTGTCAACCATGTCCTATTTTGTTATTTTTTTAGAAGCTTTATATGTTGAGGATATATAGAAAATTATCCGCTCAGGAAGAATCAAAAAGGAAACAGTGAATCACAGTGAAGACAGTGAGTTGCATGCTGAAGAACAGTTCAGAAAACTTCTCCGCATTTCTTGTAGATTGAAGATCTTTCTATGGGGAATGGAATTTATTTAGAGGCATGTATGAAGATACTAAATCATATGTTTGAGCCTCCAATATGAAGAATTGAGTGAGTTACTTTCACCAAAGTAAAACCTGCTTTTTCTAATTATTCATTAGTGATAGGGAGAAAGTATTTTGCTCCGTATTCCTCCACATTGAAGTATTTTTCTTTGCGGTTCTAGAGGGAAGTTTGGCATGATGATAAGTGCCTACAACTACACTAGTTCATGATTTGGTGGTCCATGAGCTATCTTTCTTTTATGACAGTTGAAGACAGTGAAGTTCATGTGCTCCCGTGTGAAGAATCTCATGGATAAAGTGGTTAGATTTTGTGTAGTTGCTCCTGGTGATTACAACATTCTTGTGGTTACCTCCTGATTGTGTTCCTGCATTTACATTGGTCTACATTAAGGAATTGAGATCATGTTTGAAGTTTATTCCTAGATAACGTAGCGTGTAACCAGTCTTAGCCGACATGGTTAATTTCAGTGATTGCGGAGATATATTGAAGATTGTAGAAGCATTTCATGGCATGAAAGATCATGTTTGAGTCCCAACTAAGGCATGAAGTGATCCGCATACATCTTTACTACATTTCCTTAGCATTATTTTTTATTAGGTCAAGACCTATTTTGTAAATGTTTGTAATGCCAACCTTGGAGATTGTTCCAATGGTTGATGAGTGTAATGCCGACCTTGATGTACATTCCAATGTTGATGAGTTATATATATACTTGTAATTTGGTCATGGAAAATATGCCCCAATGTGAAAAATGTGAAGTTAAGTGAAGAGGTATAAAAGGCAAAGTAGAGCAGAGGAAGAGTATTGCGCTTCAATGGAACTGAATTTAGGCATGGAGTAGATTCTATTATCTCAGTTCAAGACCCTTGGCAGTGAGCCACCCCTTGGCATTGAGCCACCCCTTGGTAGTGAGCCCTATTGACAGCAAACCTCTAATTTTTAGTGTTTTTATAAATTATATATCATGTGGACTAACATCCACTATGGTTTTTCCCTTGACAGTGTTTTCCACATAAAAATCTAGTGTCACTTGTGCATGATCTTGCAATTGTTTTTATTTTTCTGAGTTTATGCTTTCATGAATTAATCATAACAAACAAAGGACAAGTGTATAATGTTTTAAGGTTCAAAATTGTTTAATTTTTGAGATAAGTGATTCAGCACCCTCTCAGTTGTCTGGTTCATTGCAACAGTTCTAACCCATCAAAAATTTATTCTAGAACTCATAGATGACCATTTATAGTAACTGATTTTCCCAATAGATCATCAACATAATATTGCATGATAGTGTAAGAAGTATTGTGAAATATTACAACCATTGCTCTTTGGTATGTTGCTCCAACATTTTTCATACCTAAAGGCATGACTTACCAACAATCATATGTTCCCCAAGGACATGTTAAAGCTATCTTATGTTGATCTCCATGTGCTGTAAGGATTTGATTGTAACTAAAAAACCATCCATTAAGGAAAGCATTTTGTGACCAGCTATTAAATCCACTATGATGTCAATGTTTGGTAGAGGAAAATGATCCTTTGGGCATGCTTTGTTTAGATCCCTGAGATTAGTACATATACGAATGCCCATAGTGACTCTAGAAATCGGTAGCAAATTAGAAACCCAATCAGGATAGTCAATTAGATGAATGAATTTCACATCTAGTAACTTCTGAAGTTCTCCCTTAATGAGCAATGCTATTAAGGGATGCATCTTTCAAGGTTTATGTTTAATAGGCTTGGCTTTAGGAAAAACTACTAAGTTATGGAGCACTAATGAAGGATCTAATCTAGGCATGTCTGTGTATGACCAAGCAAAGTTTATTGTTCTTTTTTGAGAAAGAAAGCTATAAAATCCTTGTTATCCTATTCTGAAAGAGATGCTACTAGAAAGGTGATCTTTGGATTCTATACAGTACCCAAATTGATTTCCTATTATTTCTCAACCAAAAGTGGAGACTTTTTCTAATATGCTAAAGTTAGGGGAAGCTCAAATCCTCCATACTCAAGCACCCCAGAGAAGTTTTCACCACTAGATACATCCTTTATTTCTACTATTTTAGGATCCGATGGGCACACGGTGTGGTTTTCACGAAGGGATCTTATTTTTTTATTATTTTTACTTTTATGACTAGAGGATTTGACCTTCTCACCATAGTATGTTTTGAGGTTTAGGTCCATAAAAAACATGGTTTGTCATCACCTAGTTGAATACCATCTCATAGTCCCATGAATTTTGTGATGGCCTCATCATTTTGAAATATGTCAAGAACCAAAGGTTCTTGTTGGTCCCAATTAATAAGGTCAAGGTATACAAGTGTAAGGATTTGGGTTTTGGTTGTGGATGTAAGAGAGATGGAGGATATCATAAATATGGAGGTTTCTTGCAACAGGTCAATGAGATGCAAATAGGAGTCATCAATGGTATCCTTGTTACAAATTACAACTCCAAGAAAAGCCTTCATTGCTTCATGAAGAATATACTCAATGCCTAAGGGCATCAATACCTCCTTATCATATCCTAACCCTTATCTATATTATATCTCCTTGTCACAATAATGGGTTATGTTCTTCCTTATCCATGTAATCCAAGGCCACCTTGGCCTTTATAACCTATGTTTTTAACAATGTGAAGACCTGTAGGATACTTTTCAACTGGGAGTTTTGTTGGATCATGGGCTTCATTATATATCCAGGAGGAAACATCTTCAACAGGATCATTCTCCAAAACCCCCCAACATATAAATTTTGTGGGTTTTCTTTGTATAAAAACTTCTAGACTTTCTTTTGCTAATGGTGGATTTCCATAAGATCTAGCTGACAATGGAAAATTTCCTAAATAGCAAGATTTATGTAGGCCATATTCACCAAACCATTTGTCTTTGTATTGGACCTTGATCTCAGGGAGAGGTGTATCGAATTTAGCTTTTATTAATGTAGATGGATCAATGTAAGAGGAAGACAGTTGAGTGGCAATATTACTAGGAATTTTGTTTGAATTTTGGTATCGACCTTTTATTGCTCTACAAAACTCAAAAGAATTAGGGTCCCCAAGGATAGTAATTTTTGTACAATCATATAGAAATTTGAGACACGGATCATATGTGGATGGTATGACTTGCACAGTATGTATCCATGAGTGACCTAGAATGATATTGTAGGGAAGATCATGGTCCAACACATGACAATGGGTTTCTATGATTATAGCACCAACATGGATGGGTAAATGGATAACACCTTCAGATTCTTGTTCTATATCATTGTATGTTTTGATAGTCATACTTTTATCTGAATCAATTCATCCTAAGATTATCCTAAATATTTTAGAAGATTTAAAAAATACATATTTAAGAAACACAACCATCTATAAGGACTTGTTTCACTTTACATTTGATGCAGGAGCATCCAGAAGTCATTCAAGTAAATTGAGACAATTAATGTTGAATTGCAGAGTGTTAGGAAGAGACATTAGAGATTACCGTATTTCACCAAATTTGTACATCAAATGTTGGGGAGTAGGACTTAACATCTACATATCAACATCTATATCATATCCAAAATTCAATTCATTTGGACTTGTTTCCTAAGAAATATCGTTATCAGAAGATTACACGTTTTCATAGAGCAGAGCGGTCAGTGTTCAATTGAAGCCTAATGGATTTGTAGAGAAATTCTATGAGCATGATGGAACATCATTGAAGGTAGTTTAGGACCTACCTAACCTTCATGGAGATCTGCATGAAGTTACCATCACTTGCGGAGAACTACCATATGTTTTAGGGCCGACCTATTTGTTTCCTACACGTTTCATGTGGCAGTTAACTTTTGGTTGAAAAGATAACATTTTGAAGGCTTGTAGAGGATATAAATGAAGAATAGAAGATTGTTACAAGTGATAGTGTGATGTCCGAATATAGGAAGAAAGAAGATGAATTGGTTTGATCCGGGGAAGTAACAAAACAAAAGCAGAAGACAAAGCAAAGAATAGAAGAAGATACAAAGCAGAGGATAGAGAGGAAGGAAGAGATAGAAGAAAGATGTGTTGTACAAATCTTTTGTAACCCTGGGCTAGGACCTGGCATCTAAAAATCCCTAGAGGCATATGTTATGTGATTTGAGATTCTAATATAATGAGAAATGATCTTGGAAGGGTAGGTTTTTCCCTTTGAGAGTTATCCCAGGATATATCTTATGTCATGTGTTTATGCTTAGCTCTTATCATCCTATTATTATCTGTATGTTTCTATTGCATCTTTGTTATGATCTAGGAATTGATTGTTTAAGGCTGCAAGGTTGCACAGTCCTTCGTTGGACCCTCCTACCTTGACTACATCAATGTTGATGGATATAATATTCTAAGTGTAAAGCATCATTATGGTATGGATTGTGAAATGGAAGGTCCTTCTTAGTGAAAACTAGGTGATGGGGTGACACAGTGTGGGACATATGACTCTTGAAGGGCCTTTTCGAGGATAACTTTATGTGTAGGTGATGCTTGAAGAATGTCTAAAATGGACATTTGGGCCATCATTTTACCTAAATGGCCTAAGATATTATACTCAGAAGATGGATAGGTATTAGGTACTACCCCACAAAGCATAACATAGTCATGACAAGTTGTAACTACACAATCTGGTGTTTTTCCCTTAATAGAAAGGGTAGATACATGAGAATGACTGTCTTCTATATGTCCTACAATTGAATCACAAGAACTAGATGCCTGATTTATAGTTTTACCTTTATCAAGAACATTTCCTTTACCATGAGGAGGGAATAGATCCTTGTATATGTTGAGATCATTGTTAGAGGATTTTTTAGGATGATCATCTAATGTTATGTCACCTCTGTCAATGAGATTATGGATAAGGTTCTTGAGTTTCATACATCCTGGTGTTTTTTGTCCTTTAACCTTATGGAATTCGTAGTATTTATTTTCTGTGTACCATGAGGGTTTAAATTATCATTCTTTGGTTAATGTGGTGAGACGTTTTTGAACTAGTTTATGTAAGATAGATTCAATGGGTTCTCCCAATAGAGTAAATTTACATCTTGGCATTGAATCTTGTTGAGGTTATTCTCTAGGAGTAGATATGGCATTCTTGACTGGTTGTAGATTGACAGGTGTTTGGAATCTACAACACCATTGTTGACAAATTTTTTATTTGTAGACTAGAAACATGGTTTCTCATTTGATTGTTAGGGTTGTCTTTGGTCTCTTTAAAGATTTTGACTAGACCATTAGTGATAAGGGCCTTTTCAATGTTTCTTCCCTCAAGGATATTATCTCATCAAAATAATTGGCACACATTGTATTTGTAATTGAAAACCTACTTCTAGGTTAGAGTTTTTGAAAAATATGTGCACCAATTGTTTCTCAGGAATAGGCAATGGGAATTTTCTAGCCATGTTTCTCTAATGTTGTAGAAAGGATATAAAGGTTTCGCCATTTCTTTTTTTATTGTTGCATAGATCTTTCATGGAAATCTCATGTTCTATGTTATATGAAAAATTATTTACAAACTTTTTAGCTATCTCTTTAAAGGTCTTAATACCTGGGGGTAAATGAGAAAACCATTCTATATATTGCCCTCCAATACTATGAGGGAGGAGGAATATAAGATATGTATCATTGTAGGACACTTCTAGGAAAGCAATATAGAAATCCCTAATATGTTCTTTTGGGTCTCCTTTTCCCTTGTACTTATCAAATTTGGGCATTTCAAAGTTATGCGGAAAAGGAATCATAGGGATAGATCGATGGAAAGGATAAGGACAAATATCTTCTAAAGTGATTTTTCTTTGTATGTCATAAGTTGATATCTGATATTTGTTTTTACAGATGTAAAAATTTCTGATCCAATTTTGATGTGTTATTATAATATGTAGAAAGACGCTGATAGTTAGACAATGGAGGTTATGATATTTGGGGTGGATTGGTGTGAGATAGATATGAATACAGATTTGAAGTTTGAGGGTGTCATGTATGTGGTGGATTGGTGTGGGATAGGTATGAATAAGGATTTGAATTTTGGGGTTGTGATTAAAGGTATGACAATGGATAGGTATCGTAGGTTGGGGCATGGTGGATATTGATGAAAGATTTGGAAGAATAGTGGATGAAATTTATGTAGAAATATGACTACACATTATGGGAGGTTGATATTGTGGGTTGCCAAATTGATTGGTAACTGGTAGTGAAGAAATGTTATGTGGTGGGGGTGAAGATGTAACTGGAATAGTGGGTGCTATGGTAGACATGGTAGTCATAGAAATAGGATGTGATTCTCCCATATCAACAATAGTGTTGTTTATAAGGTCTTGCTCCATAAGAGTGGAGGTAACAAAGTCACTGGGATTATTAGCTTCTTTTTTAGTAAGTAGAAGGAATATCCTATTAGGGTCTGATGCTAAGAAATAATCTATGGCTTGTAAGGTATCAGGATCTTGTAGTTCCTCTAAATATTGTTCTAATTCAATGAGGTCCATTAGTTCTTCATGTGAGTATTGACCTATATTTGTGGAAGATGAAGGTCCTAATATGTATCCACTTGGAAGAAAGACTTGGGGAGGCATACCTGTGGTTAAATGTCTAGCATCAATGGGAGGTTTTGGCTCATTTTGAGGAATCTTTGGGTCACTTTGATTGGTTTCCATGTTTTTTATTGTGTTCAGATCTAGTGAGAGGCATAAAAAGATTTCAGACCTTTTAGATGATGGGAGTGGATGATTGATGAGGTCTGGACATTATTAACAATGTTGAGACTCGAAGGGGGATTGACTGATTTTGATGATTGATTTTGGGATAGTTATGACAACCAAATTGGATTGAGATAAATCTAGATCATGGATAAGATAAAATTACGATTATCTTTCAAGAAACTAGACTAATGAGCTCAAGGAAGATTAGATGGGGAGTGAATTTTACAAAATTAAGAGGTGCCACTCTCCTAAGCTAGGTAGTCCACTAATGATAGGTACTAACTTGCTTTCCAATTTGAGAGAGGTAACTTATCAAACAAGTGGTAAGCTAGTGGATGAGATCTAGATTTAGACTCTAACAATCTAATTGGGATAGCAAGATAAAAATATATGTTTTTGGTCTATGATTATAAGGATGTCCAAGTTGTTTCCAAAAATCTCAATAGCGATAAGATTTCTAAAGTCCAAAAGACACTGGCTAGACATAGTGTTCCTGTTGGTATAGTAATAAAGGTATATATTTTAAGCTTTTAAGTTAAAATTTATACAATAAAATTTAGATTATATGCATGAATCCCTACACAATTATATCTTATACATGCAGGCATTAGTTGATATTCCTAGTTTGAGTGCAAGGCATGCATGCATGCATGCTTCACTCGGTGGTAGTGGGTAGATGAGACAATTTATTTATACATTCTAACTTTACAATCAAATTGAAACATGTAAATGTCATGTATATGTATGCATGTATGAAACATATATGTTCTAACTTAATTATCTATGTACATTCTTGTAGGGCTCTATTAATCTATTACAACATGATTCTCACTCCAAGGCTTAGACAACCAGGAGCTAAGTTGATGATCAAACAAGATAGTTTACATTGCATGACATGTGTTTATTTTATGTTTATATTTCACATGAACATTTATATTTGACATTTCACATGAACATGTTTATATTTTATATTTGACATGGATGTTTATATTTCACGTGAAAAATTTTATAATATGTTGAAATATGTTCAATACATGCATTAAAGTATGGTTGAAGCACATAAAACAAATTCAAACACCCTAGGCACATAGAGATAAGGCATACAAAAAGGTTGGAGGACTATTTATAGCCCCCAATTTCAAGTAAGCATTAGAAAACACATGGGAGTCACATAAGACACAAAGAAGACATGCTCGAACAGTCACACAATACACAAAGTATACAATGATTTAACAACTAAACAAATCCTAAACTAGGGAGCAGAGGGAACTCATTGCTACGTGCCTTTAGACTACCAAAAATGCACAAAACAAAAACCAAAATGTGGAGGGAGCTCATCGCTATGTGCCTTTATACCACACCAGGGGGAAGAAATACAAAACAATACCCAAATGTGTAGCGATCGACACTTGGGGGAAGACACAACAAACATGCAAACAAGACATAAAATACATGAGCGTCACATAGCATGTCATTGACACACTATACGTCTTATACACAATAAAAATGAGTGATGGTAAGGAGCTTAATACTAAGGCCCGCCGTTTAAAATATACCAAGCACACATGACAGTTGAGATACACTACCACAACCACCAAATACATGCTTAACAGTGAATGACTCAAGACCCACCCCACCTCCACAGAGGACTTTGTATAAAAGGATGTGCACTAGCTCAAGAGATACACCATCCCAACTCACGATGAGGGATTTTTCTTGAAAAAGGATACACACTAGCTCAAGAGATATGCCATCCCACCTCATGATGAGGACTTTCTTTCTTAAAATGGATGTGCACGAACTCAAGAGATACACCATCCCGCCTCGTTATGAAGGCTTTAAAACATGCTTTGTCAATGTAAATGCAATCAAACAGATGCCAGTATATATGCCTCCACCTTATGGTGGTTGATTCCGCTTGCCAGTGTCATGCACATTAAGGTTGAGTGAAAACACGCAAGGGAATAAGAGATTTTGCAAAGCCCATGCCCTAAAGGGACATGTGCCATGATCGTTGAATGTTATCACAAACACATCAATATCATTTGCTAAGTTAATGAACAAGATATAATCTTTGGTTAAAAAATGAAATGTAGAGGTGATTGGTTGTGAGTGGTCATGAAAGGTGGTTGAGAGAAATTACAGGTGAAAGGTGGTTGAGAATGGTTGTTCATAGGAAAAGACACCGTAGGTGCTAGGTTTTGATAGTTGAATGTCACAGCTTTGTATTTTTGTGAAGTAATGCTATTAGATGTTCCCATGCTAGTGGTAGCATTACTATAAGCTTGTGCATTAGTAGTGAGAATTGATGATGTGAAACTAGATATTCTCATAGTCGGTATAGGTGTAGATACATGTGTATGATTTCGTGATGACACATTGTTAATGATATTCACATAGTTAGCCACTAACAGAATGTTGTTACCCACTATATGGCCTATCCCATAGAGCATGTTAACACTATCTTGTCCTTTCTTTAATAAGCCTCTTTGATTATGAACAACAGGTACAACTTCTTCCACTAGTCTTTCTTTTCCCACAAATGCTTGAAAATCAGCTAGTTCATTATCACATTTTTGGATTTGCTTATTAGGCACATATGTTATCACCTCAATCGCATCTTTAGAATCATGAAATATTTGTTCTTCCATCATATTTAGGTTTTTTGGATAAGATATTATTTCACCTTGTGTGAAGTAGTGAGAGTGGATTTTTTGATGTTGGTACATCATTGCCATCAAGAGCACTAGAACCCATTAACCTATGACTTCTTCTTACTAAGGTGTTTATGTTAGGGCAGCAGGTTACCACACTCATGCAAAGTCTTATAACACACAATGCACTAATAAAAGAAGCAATTAATGATATTATTAAGATATGTACATATTGAAAGACACAATATGTAATTGTAAAAAGTGAAATGTTTGAAGCAAAGATGCAAAAGTATGCAAAATGAAGCCACATTACAATTGAAAATCAGATTTGAATGAATGTTGATAAAGGTAGTAAAATCTGAAAATGAGATTTTGACTACAACCCTTAGTTTTTGGAATTACTAGGTTATATGAAAAATGCAACTTTTTAAGCAGAATTCTAGCGAATGAAACCCTCAAATGCAAGATTAGATATGAACTAATGATGAATTGATATAATAAGGATCAGATCTAATGAAAATATCAGAAAATTAAATCTTTTTTATCATATGCAATGCAAATCATTCAAAACTATGCCTCTATGCAATCCTAGAATGCTTTTTTTTCAGATTTTAAAAAATCTTTGTAAGATTTTTCAATGTAAGATGAGAAATATGAAATGAATGAATGTAATGACTAATTATAAGACTCTGAAAGATGCAAAATGCTTACTGCTATAGGTTCACTAAAATTTTATATGTGAAATGGGAAAAGGGTGAAATGATGTTAAAGGTATATCAAATCAAACCCTCGTTACACAATAACATTCGAGGACAAGAACCGAGCCAAGTCACTATAGATGGATGAGGTTATCTATAGGATTTGTGCTTAGGAATGATATGGAAAGAATAGATTAGATTTAGAGATTTACCAAACCCTAGATCAAATAGGCCTCAAACCCTAATTATAATGCAATCAGGTATAAACAAACAAAATATTATATGAAACCATACAAGAAGGCACTAAAGGTGGATCATAAACATAGTAGAAGTTGAGTTTCTAGAAATAAAAACTTCATAGACTACGAGGCATGTGCTCAAGTCATACAAGGTAGAATTTCTAGAGATTTCAAATAGAGAGATGTTGTAGATCGTATCCTTCTTCTGAGTTCTGAAGCAAACTTATCGGGAGGACTATAGGGCAGGTGCCCTAGACCAAGAGGGAAGAATATTAGTAATATTCTTCGAGATCCTAAATCCTTATCCTTCAAACTTTTTCTTTGCACTTGTACTTTCCCAACTCCCACCTCTATAACCTACAAACATAAAGAGAGGGGTTTTGGGGTTGTGATGTTTAGGAGCTTGCATCAGTCAAGTCTCGGAAGGACATTCAAGTCTTCCAACACCATTGTTAGATAGAGTGCATGCCCAAGGAGGGTAGAGGCCAAATCAAATGATGAATTAAAATGATTGAAACACAAATTGATTTCACCTTAGAGGTGAAACCCTCAAGGAGATGAAGACACTTGAAATCATGAGGAGATGGATTGATTAAGCCAAATGTACAACAAAAAAACACAATAAGAACACAATTCTGCTCTAAAACACAATGAAGTCCTTTGAATACTCTTTTCTCAATTCCACAAGTTTGCATTATCCATCAAATGTAACATGAAGTCGTAAACCTATTTAAATATGCATTTCCACTAACATTCGTAATTTAAATCAAGAAGGGCAACAAAGGGAAACCTTTTGAGAGGGCCAAAGCTAACATGCATTTATTTTTATGCTAGTAAATTAGGCTGGAATTAGGCATAGGTGCCCAAGTCCCAAGGCCCTAATTTGGTCCTCCTTAAGATTTAGAATGGGCCCCTTAGTCCCATTTGACATGGGTTTTGGGGGAAATTGCTCCGAGATGATTATTTAGCTTGCATAATGTAAACATAGTGACCTAGGAGCTAAACTAGTTGGTAAAAAGGTGTGAGGTCACTTTTTACCTCATAATAATAGCTATTACATCCCTTAAAGGTCATGCCCCACCATTTCTTAAGGGCTTCTTGAAAGTCTAAGTGTTCATACTACAAATCTTCATCTTAAACATGCTTCCCAAAGGTTTTCTACTTTTGTTCAAATACAAATCAATCAACCAATGATTCATCCACCATACTAAATAACCCTAGAATAAAAGAAAATGGGCAAGAGCATCCATTCTAAGTTCACCAAGAACCTATTTAGCCTACATAAAATGTTCTCCTCACCAACCCTCATGCTAAATTCCAAGTAAAATAGCCAGACTTCCTCACCAACCCTCATGCTATATCAACCATTTAGAGAGCTCCCTAGAAACATTTATAAACTCCAAGGAACCTGAAAAGGTATTATTCTTATCTCCCTGACAAAGAATGGTGTTAAAATCTCTCCAAGCACCTAGTTATCCCTTGAATTTAGTGCTCTTAAGTCCTTTAAATACTCCCATACCCTAATTCTATCCCTCTCCAAATTCAGACTGTAAACATTTGTAATTATCAAAGAATCATCTTCCTTAAGAGCCTTGAATGTAATAGATAAATAGAACTATAATTCATCCACTTACATACCCGAGAAGCTATGTTTGTTCCACATAATGGAAAGACCACCAATAGTCCCATCCACATCTTTCATCACACCCTCACCATGCCTCTAGAGTTGGGGAAGAAATTCCTTGAGACTAAAACCCTCTGCCTTAATTTCTTGGAGGAGGAGGATATCAGGGGACTCAATATTGATAAGCCATTTGAGAAAACAATGTTTCTTTGGGTCATTATGGCTACAAATATTCCAACTTATCATATTCATTACTTTTTAGAGGTAAGGATGTGCTTGCATCCACCTTTGACAAATTTCCTCATCAAAGCTTCTGTGTCATTTTCTAGATCTTCTAGAGCCTTCATTTTAGATTTACTAGTGTTTGTTTTCATCCCCTTATTGCAAGCTACCTTGACATCTATCTAAATGATGTTATTTCCAAATAATCCTTTGGCCCTCTTGGTAGCAATGATCCAATTTATTGAATTCTCCTTATGCTCCATCACCTCTTAAATGGCTTCATTATCGCTACTATAACCTTTATGCCCATCCACTAATTCATCAACCATGGAAGAGGGGTCGCTTTATCCAAGATCCAAAGCTGAGACATTAGGGTAAATATTCTCTATTTCCCTAAGTGCAATTTGTTCATAAGAAGGCGAATGCACATTCTCTTTCATAGGTGAAACAACCTCCTCAGAAAGCAGGGTGGTGGATCACATGCTCATTCTCCTCCTTGCTTTGTTGTCCTAGCTTAAGCTCTTTTTGTATCACACAATTTCTAGTTAAGTGACCGATCTTCCAACAATGAAAATAACTAATTGGGAGGCATTCATAGTCAAGCTCTTGATTCCAATTTCCCAGAATGGAGGACAACTTTATAGTATGCTTGATCGTCTTGCTTAATTTCATTAGATTACACAAATTTTGGCACAAGTCACCAATTTCTTACCCCCAATAGCATTAGAACAATAAACACATTCACTGTAGCATCACTTTCCATAATCAACAAGATTTAACTGAACAAGTAACTTAATCAAGTCATTAATTAAGAATTGATAGAGATATTCAAAATTTTGAAATAAAAGAAATAAATTATTTTCCATCATTTAAGAATGCTAATCAAATCATGATATAACAAAGCTTATGATCTAATAAATCATTACAATATTTAGTGAATAACACCAATAATCAATTACATTATATGCTCTAGGTATCTTATTCAAATCTTTACATTATAATAGAGCAACTGGTCAAAATGCAAACACTATATCTGTAACCAATGACATCTATCTTCACAAGCCTCAGCTTGTCTCATGCTTGGGATGGAGAGCATCATCCTGCTGCTTTTCTTCCAACCACGAAACTGTGATCCCCTGCTCATCTTCCTAACTAGAAGAGGGCCTACCCTTCACAGAAAGGTTAGACATTGGAACCAATTGGTTAGCCATTTGAGTAACTGGTGTTGTGTCCTTCCTAATGTCTCATGGTCACACACTATAGATCCACTCTAACTAGTATGACACTACTGGAGACACTAGGCCATTTGGATCACTATGGATTGACAATGCATGCAGAGACCGATGCATTACTTGGGCCAAAGTTTTCATACAAGATGTTACGCAATGAACATTGTCATATGCCGACTAGCCTAACTCGACTTATAAGTTGTCATGTCCTATAGTCAGATCTTAATGACCTTGTCCTTTAGATCAAGTATGAGTGTGGGATCCATTCAAATCACAGTCCAAACTTTGAACATTCGACTCCCATCAAGGTTAATTATGACCAAATAGGTTAATTTAAGAGAAGTGAAACTAGTGACTCCATGTCACCTTGTTCCGTTCAATTCATTTCAATTTAAAACTTCATGACTGTCTTGGTCTCCTATGTTTATATGTCAATAACATTCATCACATATGATGAATTCAGTTTCATGATACTTAAGGCATACCTTGCCTTAGTAAAATAAACTATTTCCTTATGGATCAATAGCTCTTTTATTAACAATTGAGCTCATGGGTTATTCTCTAACCCTAAAAGAATTTATAACTCTTAATGTTATTCGTTAAATCATAATTCAATCCCAAATAGATTTAGTTTATAATCTAATATAAACTTATTCACAACTATCTCATAGAGAGACTATGATCATATTCCTTCATATTTGAAGGTTCATTTAACGTACATAATAGTATTAGTAGTACTACATGCAATTCATTGTTGACTGCTCAAGTAAGCCCAAATGGGTTTTGTTTGGGTGATAAATGTACACCGATATAGATATTTGCCTTCCCGGCAATCCTTATAGTCGATGGACTATGTTTTAAGATATCAAAAGTTTTCACAATGATTATAATAGTCGAGAGATTGTATGCCAAGCAATGATGCCTAGATGGCTATCAATACAGTTGTAAGACTGTTTAGTAAGTAATGATGCCTATCTAACCACCAATATAGTTGTAAGACTGTATACAAGAAAATGTTGCCTATGCGGCCATCAATACAGTTGTAAGATTGTATACAAGAAATGATACCTATGCGGCCATCAACACAGTCGTAAGACTATATACATTATCAAAAACACATGGAGTCATATTTATCTCCCCTCAAGTGCTCAAAAGCTTGACCCTTGTCATCATATGATGTGGGTTAAACACATAATGAAAAGATTACATGCTCAACCACTATGGCTTGAGCTCCAGTTGTCGTAATACATTATGCATTGCAAAATAGCCAAGTCGAAAGACTTAAGGCTCAATAAGAAAGAGTCAATCTTTACAAGGATCGACTAAGTCTATATTCAAGAAGATATATTTGGTTCCCTAGTTTGGCTCTCAACTACATGCAAGTTTCAAGGAGTTAAATATGGTTTCAACTCGGCTCCTCGCCTTGAGTATAGTCTTAACATTTATTATTACTAACAAACTCATCCAAGAGGCTTCGAGTATAAATGCAACTCAATGATTATCTTTAATAGGTTTGGCCAAATGGCATCCCCAAACCACAACATAAAACTTATTCAAAAAGATACACAGGTATCACTCAGCCGACTGGCCTAGAGCCATGACTTAGAGAAAAATAATTATCATGCATGGCATTGCCTAGTAGTATGTGTGCCTCATATTTCCATTGAATAACAAAGTCTTCAAAAATCTTAATTACCTATGTTGATCACAAGACCGAATCCAGATCCAGTTCTGTGATTCTTTCCACTGCTCCTTGTTTCCTTTTATCATTGTTCTTCCTCAAACAATTCTACCACCCGATACTTCCCAGAAAGCCAACCTCTGACTTCTTTCTTTCCCGCAGTCTCTTTTCTTATTTTTTTTTCTGCTTCCATGATGAGAGACTAATTTCCCCCAAAAACAAGTTAACTAATTCTACATGCCAATAAAGGCTAACAAATACCTTACACCTAATAGTGCCCCTAAAAAGGTGCCCCAATCAAAGCACATTATGGGATGGTTGAGCTCAAAGCTCCCATCAATCTCCATGAATGACTAACCACTTAAGAATATTCCATGGACTAAACTTATCAAAATACTATAATAGAAATATTATTATTATGGATAATATCCAATTAAAAGGATTCATCCTTGATAAGGATTATCATAAGGTTTAGTATACATAAAAATAATTCTCATTATTTACGTTGATTATCAGGGTTGAGTGATACTTCCCTGAAATTGTCTATTCCATTAGTCAAAAGACTAGGAATAACATAATGACCCTAAGAACAATAAATAAGAGAGACCTCTTTGTCTTCAAATATTATTATCTCACAGCT
The DNA here is from genome assembly GCA_027924645.1 of Cunninghamia lanceolata. Taxonomy (NCBI): domain Eukaryota; kingdom Viridiplantae; phylum Streptophyta; class Pinopsida; order Cupressales; family Cupressaceae; genus Cunninghamia; species Cunninghamia lanceolata. Next base: position 6,408,611 of record BSBN01000334.1, on the reverse strand, counting down.
AGGAATGATGTTCCTAAAACATTATCTGATCATCACGGCTTCCCGAGATAACTTCATTGACCAAAGATTAAACCAAGAACATAGAAACAAAAGACAAGAGACATGACACGTGACAACTTATGATTGGTTGAGAAAGACATAGGAGTCGATTACTCAGATGGCTAGTCAACTTATATTATCACAATGTTTAACCCCTTCGTCCAGGATCATACTCTCCTTCGTTCTTCAAAGAATGTTTAGTTTTCCTCTCACACTCATATCCACAAGATTACAATCAGTGCATCATTATGAAATCACATAATTGAAAATCATTTAAAACTATTTAACATTTGTTTCAACTTCATAATCAAAAGTTAAATCAGATATTTCAACAATATCAAATCAATTAACTATGACTAATCATCTTGATTATCATGCCAAGTTATTGATTAAGTCTAATTTGTAAATTGGGGATGTAACATTCACCTAAAGAGTTTTCAATTAATCAAAAAACTTCCTCTTATCATAAATCGTGAGGAAATGTATACAATTTGATCCATAGAGGGGTATCTTGAATCATCTCTTAATGCGGATCAAACCTTGGAGACCAAGACTGGATATATAAACCATCATTACCCATAAACCAAAGGCCACCCTTGAGAATGTTATCTTGTTCAAACTCATATTTGAAAACAATTTGGAAAAACCCTAACACAAGGAAGCTTACCTCTAGTGAAAGACCATGCCATTTTTCTAGCAATCCACACATTGATCCTCTCTATAGATGGCCAAATGCCAATGAATTTTGAAATCACCACCATCTTCTTCAATTTCTCCACCTTAGAATTTAGAATTCAGATATAAGCTATTTCATCAACCACCTCCACATTGACATTACTCACTAGCAGTTGCACATGTGTGCAATGGATTTGTTGATAGGCTATTTGGAGCAAAAAAAAGAAGAGATAGTAGTATTTTGGAATTAAGAAGTAATTTCTACTTAAAGTATATATGAAAATGCAATGATATATGTTTACATAATATATCAACTATTGGGGTTTTCTTCACTGAAAATGTTTGGAAAGTCACTAATTTACTTATGCTAAATGCCACATAAGGAGAAGAAATGTCTTATTAGACAAGGTGTCCCACACCTGAGACTATAGGGTACTGAAGTTAAGAATCCAAAAAGTATGGAGAGCATTTATGCTGATGGTAAAATAATCAAGGAGGTCATGATTAAGGGTAATACTGTCATGAAGGTGTATTTGAATGATTTAGCTACCACTAAGGCTTCCTTTAATGGGGGGTGGTTTATGATAGGTGATTTAGGGGTCATGCATCTTGATGGGTATATTGAGCTCAAGGACTGGTCTAAGGATATTATAATCTCATGGGGCAAAAATGTGAGTGCCATTAAGGTTGAATTTATTCTATACAATCATCCAAAGATACTCAAGGCTGCTGTTGTGGGGCATCAAGATGAGTAATGGGGGGAAACCCCATGTGCCTTTGTGAAGCTCAAGGGGACCAAGCAGGTTACTACAAAAAGTATCATTACTTTCTATCATGCAAGATTGCCACATTTTATAGCTCCAAAGATTGTGATATTTTAGGATCTGCCTAAGTCTTCGATAGGTAATGTTAAGAAGGTTGAGCTTAAGCAAAAGGAAAGGGCTCTGGGGAGCATCACAAAGAATCAGAGCAAACTCTAAATGTGATCACTCTATGTATGTAATGCAAACTATTGACCTGTCATATTGATATATCTATATATAGTGTCATCCTGGTGATTCATTTGGCACAGATATAATTGCAGAGTCTAGACTATGAATTATGGAATTTATCCTTTCAAGTAAAGGCCCAATGGAGGGGACATCTTAATTTATTTATTTTTGATAAAAAAAATCTATTGAAACAAAAATTAATCACCAAAACACAACATTTACTAGTTTTCATTGTTCTTACCTTCCATATAGAGATGCCATTCATAACATCACATGTAAGAATACTGGGGCGCTTCAGAGGCAACTGTTGGAGTGTTCTCATAAGTTTTAAAATGTAGCATAACTTTTCTGAACATTTCTATAATTTCTACCTACATAACTATTGTCAAAGGAAGATTTCTAGAGAAAGCTACAATTACTGAGCTTAATATATTCTTTTGAATAACTGAAATAAACGTTCAAACAATACATGTCCTAGTCCGTTGTTCAAGTTTTAATGGAATTGTAGAGTTTTAATGGGATTGTGTTAGCCATTTAAATTTAATTTCCTTCTTTTGAAAGTGTAGCATGAAGATTGAGATCCCATCTAATTCTAGAAAATTAGGTCTATCCTCTAAGATAATAAAAACAAGGGTTGCAAGGCAGCATCAGTCCCTGCCAAATGCTGTAAAGAGGAAGCACAATGTGAAGCTGGAACTAGAGTGGTTAGAAAAATGGCAACAATACTGTATTACCTAAATGCAAGATGCCTCTACACATTGTATATGAAAATGTACCTAGATTGTGTTAACTATTTCCTTATCAAGACATTGTATATGAAAATGTGTTTCAATTGTACTATTGAGTTTAAGAACCATTTTGAATCCCATAGAGTGATAACAAATAATTTCAGATTTAACTAAATCAATATGAGTGTCGTATAATTTTTAGAATATTACAATGTTTTTACAATGTTTAGTCTATTGTGCACTAGAAGCATTCACATGCAGTTTGTTGGTTGTTTTAAATTCCAAACCCGATCTCAAGGAAAAAACATAGATCTATAGAATAGCCACTTTCTAATAACTGACCTGCCTTGAGGGATTGGGCAATAAATAAGAAATAGGGGTTTTCAATCCCTCTTTCCTCCACACTTTAGGTTCTATGAAACCAAGGAGGATGTTCCTATTTTTTGGATCTTTCCCTTTTGGGGAAAAACAGTGTTCTATTCAAATGGATGGGGGGTCCCTAAAAGTACTCATTCAATAACACTGCTCTAATGACAGATGTGTTCCTTTAAGATTTCTTAAGGAATGTATGATAAGTAAAAAGATGGGCTAGATTCTTAAGCTTTAATCATTTTCTTTGCAGACGAACACGTAAAATAAACTTAACTCCTAACACCTATTGCTAGAAAGGAAAATGTGTTGATTTCTTTAAAATAATGATGAGGGTGATTAAAAGGATGTAAACTCAGCATAGTATTCATGAACAGGCCAGTGCCTATCCAAGGGCCATAGAGTCAAGAAACTTACAGAAGAACCAAAAGAACTATGTTATAATAAAACTTAGTTTATTGTAAAGATATAGTAATGCCTTAACATTAAAACACTTTACTAGTCTTAAAGTTGACCATACTTAGTTATCCCAGTAAACTCGTAATACATTCTATATCCTCTAGTAGCCAATTCTTTCACTACTTGAGAAAATGCTAAAAGAATAATATATAACACAAGAAAGACTATGATAATGAATAAACTTGATCCTTAATCAAATATATACATAAATATAAAATTGTATACATGAAGTAGGAGATAGTATACTTCAGAGACTCAATAGAATTTGTAAAGTAAACTATTCAGTAAATTATAACACAGCCTTTGTAGCTCTATAAAGATATCTTAAAACTTAGAATGAAAACTTGGAAACGGATGACTGATTTATTGCAGAAAACAAACTATTTACAATTCCTCCTTAACTAGATTGATCCAATATTATAGACTAAGTCTAGAAACATGACCTCAAATCAATATTTTTTACAATCCCTGAATTCCCTTTTATAAAGATAAGGGAGCATGCAAGCTTCAGGCTTAAGATAAAAGAAGTTACAAATTTTCAATAACCAAAATATGGAGCTACGAGAGGAGGCCAGTGTAACTGCTTCACAACTATATGTCCTGCTATTTTGATGGGGAAGGAATCGGGCTTTTGATGATTGATGCATTGCTAGATGTCGTTGAAGCCAAGCACTCCTCAAATGCCATCAACGTACTTAATGAGAGCATTCACTGCTTTGCCTTTCCAAGCCACACACCAAGAAATGAGAAAACATGCAAGGAATAATATCAAAAGGAAACCCAATAATTTTGAATCTCCTTCACTATTTCCAGGCTCCATTACACGGGTGTGATCTTGCCCTCCTAGTTGAGAAGTTTCATGCAACTTCAACCAAGCAAAAACTCAGGGAATCCACACCTGGCTAGCTTAAAAAGTGCTGGAAGCTAAGCCAAGAGAATGGCAGTAATAGTGACAATTCTCCACTCATCCCTTATCTATATCATCCTAGTGGGCAATCTCCCTATACCTAGAGTGGATGCTCTATTAGGAAAATTAGATGTAGGGGAGGGGTAGAGGAAGCTGAGAAGCTTCTCTACTCCAGAAGGGCATCTACCAACTCTTAGAAATAAGGAACTACTGGAGCAGGGAGATTCACCCTCAGGACCCATAATCAGATGAGATAATAGACGGGAAAAGAAATCACAGAGGTACAAGGGATGTTGCTACTATCCTCAACTTTTACTTGCACCACCTATTCCAAAGGAAGAAAACTCCAAGTCTCCTAATTATGTAAGGACAAGTTAATAGCCATGAGAACAAGGAAGAAAATCTAATAAAATAGGGGAGCAAATAGAACACATAGGAACATGGGAACTCCATACTGCTAGCACACTTTCAACAGTATAAGGGGTATCACTAATACTTGCCTATTTATAGAAATTCCAGGATGTGAGCATACATCTGCACATCTTTGGTCTAATTAATCCTAGTCACTTTGATGCATTTTTGTCATAAATAGAAATCTCTTGAAGATTAGCAAAATTGAATAGAAAGTTAGGATCTCATAAATCCACATAACTAAGAACATCACTTTTTGTACCGAATCATGCCAGGTCAGGCATCTTAGTTTCCTCAATTTAGCACTGTCATCACGTCAAATTTCATCACACAGCTAATGAAATGTCATTCCTGGTAGAAGCACAGATCTCCAAAGGTCAAGCCTACATAAGCCAAATCTTTCTATTAATAAATCTCTTTGTAGTGGTGGTGATGGAGACTTTGCAAATGCCTGAATAGTTAATGCTTGCAATAAAGCATCATCAGATCAGCACCAACTTTTTTCCCTGTCACATTTTTAAATTTTGTTCATCGATCACAATCCTAGCTAGCTTGATTTGAATGATGCTGATTTGGCCCTTTGTGAAGTAGCAGAGTGATGTCTGCTTTTCCCAATGACATCTTACCACATGGATAGCTCTCACAACCATGATCCTGAGAAAATATCTCCCTTGCAGTATAGTTAAGACCATATTCCATAATTCTGCATGCAAGGGATATGGCCAGAGATATGGTCCTGGTGGAATGGAGGATAACCATTGGAACATCTGCATGTGATCATGACAAACCTCTAGAAAGTGGCCACATCCATAGGATAATGACACATCATGTTCTTGTTATTTAATGCACCAGTACCATCCTTTTAAAATTCCATGTGTCAAGATTTCTGCCATTCTGCAATCTGGCGAAATGTATTGATTCATAGCCTAACAAAATGGCAGAGGAATGACAACTAGGATATTAGACATGTCCCTCTCCAGCTACACCTTTTCTTGCATAAACGGTAGCCACATGTCAAAATTTCACCTTTATGCGGCCCTCAGAGAGACTCCATGTTGAAGCATGGAAGAATAGCAGAAATAGAAAGAAATCATTTTATACTGTCTTGGGACCGCCATCCTTCACTACTCGATAATCACTGACCAGTTGTCACCCTTTCAGTAATTCATTAGGCACCAACTACATCAATATTTCATTGTTGGCAGAATGGCGGATACAAATCCACTATCACCACCTATCCAAAAAAAGAGTTAGTGACTCGACCTTGGCTTCTATGCATTAAAATATTATTTTCCTTATAGGAAAAGAAGGGGGCAATGGGTCGACTTCTTCTTTCCTTAAAATAATGTTTTTCTGGGCACGGGCTAGAAAAGGTAAATTTTCAGCAAGGGGCAGGTCAAAAGTCGTTCAAGGGGGCATAAGGAAGTAACTTAAACTCTTGGTAATGGGAGACAAGCGGTCACTGAAGAAATAGAATGAAGGTGGATTTTACATTCTAACTTTGGCATGGGGATTTAGGGTTTTAATGCCTCTTTTGGTATGCAAAGAACCCTAAGTCTAGAAATCCTTCAACCTGATGACACAAGCCTACGGATAAAAATACTAGAAAATTGAAAAAAATTTACATGGTTCCATCAGTGGCTCTAGTTGCGGACACCTGTTCAACCTAAACAGGGCAAGATCACATAAAAACCTTGGAGGAGCAGACCAAACACATAATAGCCCCAAGCTATTATGTAGAGAAGAAGCAAAACTTGCCTCTGTCAAACATTTTGTTCTCTAGTGACTTCATCAGGTTTCTTATGAAAACTTTATTGAAATGTAATATGCTTCTGTCATAAACATTGGGATAGCCCATTGAACAACAATTGCCTTAAAAATCTCCTTGTCTACTCTAAACCATAGACATTTGAAAAATATTGTCAAAAAGAGAGACATTATCTATTTCAGTCATATCCAACAATTTGAAATAACTATTTTCCTCTTATTTCTGCCTTTTGCATATATCTGGGAAATAAAAATAGTCATAATCTATTTCATAGTTGGTTTTGAAGGAATTTTCATATTTTGCTGAGTTAATGTCAAACCTAAAATAATCATACTCAGTTTCTTCTTTAAAGTTTGACATGATGACTTTATTTTCTAGTTTTTTGGCTGGCCATTCCATCTGATGGTGAATATGGGATTGGGAATTATCTAGGTCTTGATTATTTAAAGAATTTTTTGTTTTCCCATATACTCCTCCATGTTGATCTAATATCAGTCCACTAACCTCCTCAGGATCCTCTTCAAAATGCATCACTAGACTTCTTCTCTCATAGAGTGACCACCTCTGCTTATAGATGAATAAAACTTGATAACATACTACTCCTTTATAAAATCAACTTCTGAATCTTGTTTCATAGTAGAGTCATGTAGAACATTTTGGGATATGAAACTTGATGTATTAGATTTGTATCTACCTCAACTACAAATAAATAAACATAGTAGAGTTGCCAGTCCTTTTCTTGTAAGGAACATGATAATTTGACCTCTTACTCTTCAATATATAGGGGGATTCATTTAACCAAGATTTTTAGGATAAGACAGCTCTTATTCTAGTTCCCCAGTAGAGTTGCCAATCTATTGGTGACTTGAATGTGAAAACCATTACCAGAAACTCTAGGGCAAGATTTGACAATATTTTCACTACAACTCCCCAGTAGAATCACCAATCTATTGGTTATTTTAAATTCCCAACCTGATCTCAAGGAAAAAACATAGATCTATAGAATATCCACTTTCTAATAACTGACCTGCCTCGAGGGATTGGCCAATGAACAGGAAATAGTGGTTTTCAATCCATCTTTCCTCTGCACTTTAAGCTATGTGAAACCAAGAAGGGTGTTCCTATTTTTGGGATCTTTCCATTTTGGGGAAAAATAGTGTTCTATTCAAATGGATAGGGTGTCCTTGAGAGTACTCGCTTAATAACACTGCTCCAATGACAGATGTGTTCCTTTAAGATTGCTTAAAGAATGTAGGATAAGTAAAGAGATGGACTACATTCTTAAGATTTAATCATTTTCTTTGTAGAGGAACATGTAAAATAAACTTAACTCCTAACACCTATTGTTGGAAATGAAAATGTGTTAATTTCTTAAAAATAATGATGAGGGTGATTAAAAGGATGTAAACTCAACATAGTATTCATGAACAGACTAGTACCTATCCAAGGGCCATAGAGTCAAGAAACTTACAGAAGCACGAAAAGAACTATGATATAATAAAACTTAGTTAACTATAAAGATATAGTAATGTCATACATTAAAACACTTTACTAGTCTTGAAGTTGACCACACTTAGTTATCCCTATAAACCCGTAATACATTCTATATCCTCTAGCAGCTAATTATTTCACTACTTGAGTGAATGCTACAAGAATAATATATAACATAGGAAAAACTTTGATAATGAATGAACCTAATCCTTAATCAAATATATTCATAAATGTAAAACCATATACATGGAGTAGGAGATAGTATACTTCAGAGACTCAATAGAATTTGTAAAGTAAATTGTTTAGTAAATTATAACATAGCCCTTGTAGCTCTATAAAGATATCTTAAAACTTAAAATGAAAACTTGGAAACAGACGATTGATTTATTGCAGAAAACAAACTATTTACGATTCCTCCTTAACCAAATTGATCCCATATTACAGACTAAGTTTGGAAACATGACCTCGAACTAATATTTTTTTAAAAGCCCTAAATTTCATTTTATAAAGATAAGGGAGCAGACAAGCTTCAAGCTTAAGACAAAAGAAGTTACAAATTTTCAATAACCAAAAGATGGAGCTGTGAGAGGAGGCTGGTGCAACTACTTCACAACTATATGTCCTTCTATTTTGGCGGGGAAGGGACTAGGCTTTTGATGATTATGCATTGCCAGATGTCATTGAAGCCAGGAACTCCTCAAATGCCATCAACATACTTAATGAGGGCATTCACTGCTTTGCCTTTCCAAACCACACACAAAGAAATGAGAAAATGTGCAAGGAACAATATCGAAAGGAAACCCAAGAATTCTAAATCTCCTTCACTATTTTCAGGTTCCATTTCACGGGTGTGATCCCACCCTCCTAATTGAGAAGTTTCATGCAACTTCAACTGAGTAGAAACTCGGGGAATCCACACCTGGCTAGCTCAAAAGTACTGGAACCTAAGCCAAGAGAATAGTAGCAACAACAACAATTTTCCTCTCATCCCTTATCTGTATCATCCTAGTGGGCAATAGCCCTATACCTAGAGTTGATGCTTTGTTAGGAAAATTAGATGTAGGGGAGGGGTAGAGGAAGCTAAGAATCTTCTCTACTCTAGAAGGGAATCTGCCAACTCTTAGAAATAAGGAACTAATGGAGCTAGGAGATTCACCCTCAGGACCCACCATCAGATGAGATAAAAGACCAGAGAAGAAATCATAGAGGTACAATTGATGCTACTACTATCCACAAATTTTCCCTGCACCACCTATTCCAAAGGAAGAAAAATCCAAGTCTCCTAATTATGTAAGGACAAGTTAATAGCCATGATAACAAGGAAGAAAATCTGATAAAATAGGGGAGCAAACAGAACACACAGGAACAGGGGAACTCCATACTGCCAGCACACTTTGAATAGTATAAGGGGTATCACCAACACTTGTCTATTTATAGAAATTCTAGGATGTAAGCATACATCCGCACATCTTTGGTCAAATTAATTTTGGTCACTTCGATGCATTTTTGTCATAAATAGAAATCTCTTGAAGATTACCAAAAGTGAATAGAAAGATAGGATTTCATAAATCTCCATAACTGAGAATATCACTTCATGCACTAAATCATGATAGGTCAAGCATCTTGGTTTCCTCAATTTACCATTGTCATCATGTCAAATTTCATCACATGGCAAATGAAATGTCATTCCTGGTAGAATCACTGATCTCCAAAGGTTGCCTACATAAGCCAAATCTTTTTCTTAATAAATTTCTTCATAGTGACGATGATGGAAACTTTGCACACACCTGAGCAGTTAATGCTTGCAATGAAGCATCATCATATCAGCGCTAACTTTTTTCCCTGTCACAACTTTAAGTTTTGGCCGTCAATCACAATCTTAGCTAGCTTGATTTGAACGGCGTTGATTTGGCCCTTTGTGAAATCGGAGAGTGATGCCTTATTTTCCCAATGACATCTTACCACCTAGATAGCTCTTCCAACCACAATCTTGAGAAAATTTCTCCCTTGCAGTACAGTTAAGACTGTATACTGCAATTCTGTACGCAAGGGATTTGGCTAGAGATATGGTCCGGACAGAATTGTGGATGACCGTTGGATCTTCTGTACATGATCAAGACAACCCTCTGGCCAGTGGCCACGTCCATAGAACAATGACACATCATGTTATTGTTATTTAATGCACCAGTCCCATCCTTTTAGAATGCCATGTGTCAAGATTTTGGTCATTCTATAATCTAGTGAAGTTTATTGATTCATAGCCCAATGGAATGGTAGAGGAATGACAACTAGGATATCAGACGTGTCCCTCTCCAGCTAGACCTTTTCTTGCACAAATGGTAGCCACATGTTAAACTTCCACCTTTCTGTGGCTCTCAGAGAGACTCCATGGTGAAGCATGGCAGAATGGCAAAAATACAAAGAAATCATTTTATACTGTCTTGGGCCCGCCATCTTTCACTCCTTGATAATTGTTGACCAACTGTCACCCTTTCTGCAATTCCATAGGTGCCAACTCCATCAATATTTCATTGTTGGCGGAATGGCGGATACCAATCCACTATCACAACCTATCCAAAAAAAGAGTTAGTAGGACTGGACCTTGGCTTCTATGCATTAAAATATTCTTTTCCTTATAGGAAAAAAGGGGGGCAATGGGTCGACTTCTTCTTTCCTTAAAATAATGTTTTCTAGGTGTGAGCTAGAAAAGGTAAATTTTCAGCAAGGGGTTGGTCAAAAGATGTTCAAGGGGGCATAAGGAAGTAACTTAAACTCAGGGTAATGGGAGACAAGCAGTCACTGAGGAAATAGAATGAAGGTGGCTTTTACATTTTAACTTTGGCATGGGGGTTTAGGGTTTTAACAACTCTTTTGGTATGCAAAGAACCCTAAGTCTGGAAATCATTCAACCTGATGACACAAGCCTGTGGATAAAAATACTAGAACCTTGAAAAAATTTTACATGGTTCCATCAAAGTCCCAACAGAGAGATTTAGAATTTAGATATACATTTGCAATATGGATTACTGCACATACATGTTTGTATACACTCTTGTATGTATTTATGTGTTTAACATGGGTATTAAGGCTATTACATCTAGCTTGGGCCCATGCGGATTAACTCTTGCCATTACTTCCTCGTGTGATGCCTCTGGTCTTTCAATGTATGATGTGCCTAGAATCAAGTTTTTCAATTGTAGAGTTGAATGAAATGCCTTTTATCACTATAAAAAATCAATTTTGAGTTGGAAATTCAGTCACAATAGACAGGTAAAGATATGTCCTAGTGCTCGTATGTGCGATGTGGCTTTGCCTTGTCCAAGCAAAATGCATGTTTCTGTGTTTACTTTAACTATTTGGAATTTACTATAACTAAATGTTATCATGTTAAAACTTAGAGAAAAGAGTGTTCAAGTTAATTTTGGAAGAAGAATAGACAGTAATCAAGTTGATTTCAAATCAGATGAGTTTCCAACATACTATGTTCTTGTGCCAAAATAGGAGCTTATGAATTAGAGTTTAATAATAGGGTTGTGAATTTTTTTTTTGTTTATGAGAACTAATATTATTTTAGTGAGGTGAAAACTAAAGTTTGAATCAGAGTTGTACCTACATTAAAAAACCCCTTGTGTCGAGCCATGGATTGCAATTAACTTGATTGCTACATGCAAAGCAATCTCTATGCAGCATTTTGTACAAGCATGGAATGTAGAACTTGAGAAGCATTGGAGTGTCTTTAATTTCAATGAATAGCTATAAGTATCAATAGCTGGAGCAGGTATACACATTTTGAGTCAACATGAAAGTAGATATTTAGTTAATTGCAACTCGTGGTCTGTTTCTAGAGGTTTCTGAAGTAGCTACAACTTTGATGCAAAAGATAGGATCCATGACCATAGCCATTTTCAGTTTCATTCTGAAAGCCCAACACATAGGGGCAGAGTTTCATTCTTAGCAATTGAAAATCAAAAAAATAAATAAAAAGTATTGCATCTGAGTCTGAAGAAGCAAGTGGACAATATTGAGGTATACATAGGAAGACATACACATCCTAATGTCTATGAGGGTACACACTTCATAGCCATGACAGAAATAAACCAGCTAAATTCATCTAAAATCAAACTTTGAACCTCCTAGATTGTAGAGTTATCTGTGAATGGATTGTCTTGGCAAAACTCAACTATGCCTACCACTAACAAGTTTCTTTTCCTTTAATTTGACTGCTACATGTTGAAACTAAAGTTTTTCATTGCATCAATTCATAATCTAGCAATGTTTTATTGGCATAGAAAATAATCTGCAAAAGGAATAAAATGCAATGTTAAATACACACATAATTTGTTGAGCAGGGCATTTGGTATGATGGTAATAAGTCACACACTAAAAGCTTGATGCAAGTTAGAATACTACTACAATCAAACAAAGAAATAATGTTGCATGTAAATATATTGCAGTTAGTGAATTTATCTAGGCTTAAATTTAGTCAGGGCACATTTAAGCTAAAAAAGTCATGTAATTTTAACAACCTTTGGTGTAGCACAAACAGGAGCCCAAAACATTCCCATATATTCATAGCAGAAATATAACTTCTTGATGCAGCCAAGTCTATACTAGTAAAAACCACCAACAAACTTATAACCAATACTCATTCCAATAGCTACCATTTGGATTTTTACATGGCTTTTCTAATACCTAGTGCTAGCCATGAGAGAAATAGAAATACCAAAAATAATCTGGCAATAGGAAGAAATCTCCACATACAAGGATAGGACGACATTTTAAATTTATAGACATGGATGGCATTGCATTCGATTAAATATGAGTATTCTAACAAAATACTATGAAATGTTTTGGATGTTTTGATATTTTTGAAAAGGTCTAAATTAAACAAGCACTATTATATTATAGAAATATGAGTATAGGTATGGATAAGATGTACTTGTAGGTTTTGTGGCCTTTACTATTATTGTTATCTTGTTCTACAAAGTTTTATAGATATTGTTAACAAGAGCATGCAGTACATGACACACATTTGCCCTACTTGAGCCATGTAGTATAAATCCTTGCCATGTGTCTGCCCTCTACAATAAAAAACCTAGTTCAATCACTGCAATGTTTTCTCTATTCTCTACAATTAAAAAAATCATGAAAATTTGTTGCCCAATCACTGCACAAGAAACTGCTATCCTTTGCAATAAAAAACCCCAGGTAAATTCACCATCCATTCGTTGCATGTCAAAGTGTTGTAACCTCAAAAAATTAAGAACCAAACTTTGTCTAAGTTTCAAATATTGTATAATGCATGTTTCCCAAAGAGAAGAAATGCAAATTTAGAGACTCGAAAACTATAGTCTCATGCTTATGGTGGGGACTAATAATTTTGAATAGAGACCCCATCAAGTTCTATAATTATGACTTAGTTGGATTAACTATGGAAGCAATGAATCAAGATTGGATAAGAGATTACTATTTTTCTGTCTTTTTTAGGGAGGTAGTTGCAAGTCTTTGTTTTAAGTATTGTTAATATATTGCATAGGAAAGTGAGCAGGTAGAATACAACAATTTGGAAGAATATGAGAAATGGTTTCTTGTAAGATTCTTATTGCTAAGAACTTGTAATATGTGTAGGCCTGAGATGAATATGTTAGTTATCACCAAGATGTTTAGGGCTAAGAGCAATATATTTTGGGTTCTCATTGCTATGAACATGGTTGACTTTTGGTTATAATGTTATTGTCTTGTGACCTTTCTAGAAATTAAATATTGTACCTGATTGGAACTAGAAATATTATGTTCATTAGTGAATATCAAATTGTTTATAAGTAGTTTTGGTGATTATTGATGTCCTATTGAGTAAGAAATGTTATCCCTATCAAATTTAAACCTATGAACTATAACATTCTACATCATAGTGAGTGTAGAAACATTCCAAATAATGGACTATTTAGAGACTAGTGTTCATTGCTATAACTCATTATCGATTTTAGTGATGTTGAATGGGTCTGACTATTGTTTATATTTCTTCTATAAGCTAAGAGAGCTATTATGTAAAGTGTATGTGTGTTTCAAATGATGGAGTGGTGTAAATGTACAAAGATTAGTCCACTTAAGGTGGAAGTTTCAGACTTAGACAAAAAACCTAAAATTGGGTACACCAAAATCCTGTTTTCTAGAAATGGGATCCTGTTTCATAAAATTTGAATTTCTGACCCAATTTTTTCTATGGGTTTTGGGTCGAAAAAAAGGCTTGGGAACTCAACCCTTGGCTTTCGACCTAGTTTTGATGCAAGTTGAAGGTCTTGTCAATGTCACAACGAAATAATGACTTTGGGCATATGTCTGAAGGCCTTTTTTGTAGAATTTTTTGACGAAATTAAAACCCATTATAGATGAGATAGTGTAGATTCTAAATATGTAATTCTTTTTACAATTGGATTATTTTTTTTATTTTTTAATTAATTTCTGATGAAATAGGTCCATAAACTTGAATTATCAGAGTTTTTAAGTATTTTAATAACTTTTTATTAAAAAAATTTGTACGAAAACTACTTCAGACAATTCTTTTCAATTTGGAAAAAAAAATTCAAAAAATGATAAGTTTAGGTCATCCTATGTATGATGTACACGATGATTTTTTAAAACACCAAAAATGAGCAATAAAATATTAGAAAAAAAAAATATTCAATAAAAAATTACAAAAAAAATGGAAAACATGCTTCAGTGAGTTACAAATCATTTTCCAAAAGGATTTAGATAAATATGATTATTTAGGTCAAAATATGGATGACATACACATGCATGGTATAGTAAAAAAAAAAGTGACTTTTAAGCAATGGTTTTTAGAAACGCCTATTAAAAATCAATTTGTATCATCTGGGTATTAAAAAAATTTACATATTTGGAAACAAGACTCTGATTACTACATTTCATATTTACTAACTTTTTTCAAGATTCTACCTTTAAGTGCTTCAAATTTTTAGGTCAAATGTGACAAATTCTGAAAATCAGGGAAAACACATCCACTTTTTGGCCAAAAAGTGGACTCAACTTCTTGCACACACCCAGTGTGTACAGACTAGCTTGCTATTATGTTAGTCAATTGCAAGAACTAGTATCCGTTGCTATAACTCATTATGGATTTTAGTGTTGTTGAATGGGTTTGAATATTGTTTAAACTTCTTTTATAAGCTAAGAAGGCTATTATTTATAGTGTGTAGAAATGAACTGTAGGAATATTTTGAATGATGGACTATGTATAGACCAGTTTGCTATTATGTTAGTCAGTTTGTGTGTAGAAATGAAGTTTAGGAATCTTCCAATGATGGACTATGTACAAACTAGCTTGCTATTATGTTTGTTAGTTGCAAGAACTAGTGTTCATTGTTATAACTCATTTTGGATTTTAGTGATGTTGAATGGGTTCGACTATTGTTTAGACTTCTTATATAAGATAAGAGAGATATTATGTAAAAATTATTCTGAGTTTGCGTGTACGTGTCTACACCCTCACGTATAAGTAAAATAGTACATAGGTGTGGTTAGGTACATAATTACACATTTACCTATAATGAATCTATGATTCTATAAAACATGCATATGATGAGAAAACACACACATACATATATATACTATAAGAATTAAAAAATCAACGACCCAAGAATATAATGGGTATTCCATAAGAAGCATGTGACCGATCTAGCTAATTGTTATTCTCAATGCTTTGTAAAAGCTAGAATTTCAATGCTCTGATTTACTGAACAAGGCCATGGAAGTACATGTAACTGGGTCCCCATGGAACTACAAAAGAATCCTCATGAAAATAGATTTATCCTCTTTGGAGTTGAAGCTTTCTTTGTTAGATTTTATAATGTTGTTGGTAACCTCGTACTAGAGAATTCATTATAGATAGAGGGTACAATGTTGAGTGATATGACATTTGTACTCGATATTGATGTATAAGTGATATTGTTCTTTTCTAAGTGCTTAGTAGGATCATTTCAATTCCTAGTTACAATTGACGTCTCACTTATATTATTTGTAACATGTTAACTAGAAATACAAGCTTTTGTCGCATGTTAACCTTTAAATTGTCAATGAATTGCAGGATGCTACTAAATTGACTGTAATGAAGAAAGACTTGAAGCTAAAAGATAGAAATCTTAGATTAAATGAATTGCAGGATGCTGCTAAACTGACTATAATGAAGAAAGACTTGAAGCTAAAAGATAGAAATCTTAGATTATGTAAGGCATAGCTTGATTCAAATGGATGACCACAAACAACATCAACTTCAAGATCGAGAGATGATGTGACTCCAAGAGTTAAAGCATAGACTAGGAAGTGTTTTGTTGAGTCAAGGGAGTTGTCAAATACACCATTGCAAAAGGCGGCCAAAAGCCCCCTTTCCTATCAAGGGACTAAGGCAAGCAAAATAGATAAACACCCTATAAAATCAGGATCAATGGGCATGCACAACCCACAAGCCAATGAACCAACCCACAAACCAATGAACCAAAGCCATGCATGTTTAAGAGGCCATCAGTTGTAGCATGGAGGGATAGGCCATCACAAAATGTTAAACAAAATCTTGTTGGTAAAAAGCGTGTTTGCAACAATGTATGGCGGAAATAAAGCTTTTTTGCCATTTTTTTTAAAGACACCCAGTGCAATAGGTGAGGACACTTGTTCTTTGAGTGTGAGCAATAGGAATACTTTGTATTTTTATATTAGAGTCATTGTAATGATATGGCTATTAGATCAAGAGGTAAAATGTAATTGACAATGAACATAACAAGACTAAAAAGGAAACTGGGAGTAGAGAGAGGAACATGTTATTGCTTAAACATAACAAAAATGTTAATTACACAAACAAGGACTAGACCATGTCTTTACCTATGATCTGTGTTTCTTGAGCCATTCAATTTAGGTTTTGCACGATGTGTTTGTACTAGTTTTTGTTTCATGCTCAAGCAATACAAAAGTCCAATAGACAAAAAAGTTACAATTGATATCAGCATAATAGTAAGGATAGATGTTTTTAATATTTACAAACAAACAAGCTAAAAAACAACTATGATGGTATATTGCTTGAACTGGTTATGATGACAATTTTTTGCAGTGTGGAAATAGGAACATGTTCTTGTTTAAACATAAAAAAAATGTTAATTGCACAAGCAAGGACCAGAGCATGTCCTTACTTGTGATAAGTGCATGCTGACGATAAGCTTTGTTGCAAGCAACTTGTACAAGAGCTCAGGAGTCTGAAATAAAAAGTAAACAGACAGAAAAGTTTATTTATCATACAAAAGATACTATCATAACAAATAGTCAAAGCTCAACATTGTACATACTACATACAAAAATGTCTAAATTCTACACTCTCATCAACCAATTCTTAAAATAAAAATGTAACACATGTATCGTCATTAAGTGTCATCAGAATTAACTACACCAGGGGAAAATAGTCATGTTTTTATTATAGTAAATCCCAATATTTTATGTAAGAAAAAGAAGCACTCAATCACAAAAGTATTGACATTTTTCTTAAAATGTCATATCTTGGCATTTTCCTTATCATGTCATTATTTAATAACAAGTTTACAAGGATACATCACCTATATAAATATTAAACTTCATCTTTATTCACATCATTCAATTCAAACAAAATCAACACCCATGTATTTCTAATCCTCATAATAATCAGAACTAAAGATTAGGACGAACATTGGTGAAGAAAGCTCATAATGTATTTCTAATCCTAATTTTGGAATGTGCACTACTTTTTAGGATGCTCAATTATATCTTCACCAGTAACCCACATTAACATTGTGTCTAATGAAGCTACAAAGAAGAAAGATTATTATTCTAATAATCAGAACTCAAGATGCCTTGGGAGAAAAAATAAAATTAGTGTATCTGGTCCGTAGGATACAGAGCTATCTTTTTCAACATGTTAAGATGTGGTATGTTCAACGTAAATGTTTTGTGCATTTTTGCATAGATGAAAGCCCTCCTTTTGTCACAGGTTGAAAGTATGTTTTGTTTAAACTAGATTACATCTGTTTTAACATTGTAACTACTTTGAGAAATGTTACGTTTCTTCCACATTGCAAATTCCCTATTAATGTTGCATAATGCATGCCTAGATAAGTTGCTGGTACAACTTGAAGCAGAAATATAAGTGACTATTGGAACAACTTCTTTATTTCCACAAGTTTTCCTATATCTTCTGATTAAAGATAGATGTAAGGAGAATGTGACAGAATCAAGTAGCATCACTTCGATTTACCTCACATGTACTACTGGGATAAGATTGTATTGTTGTGCCTTGTATTTGAAGATGGCAATGACGTAGGATAACACATTTTACAGTTGGATCCGAAAATAGTTTTGACATTAGACACATGCTAGAATATATGGCAATGTCAAATTAGGAAGCTCAGTTCCAAAGAAGTAATTTCTTAACATATGGGGGATATGCATTAAGTAGCTAGTAGATTATGCAAGTCTCCCTTATGCCATTGCCACTGATACAGACACGTACAATGGTAGATTCTAACTGACCTGCCAAAGCCTTCAATCTTTTAATCTAGTGTCGCGCTTGCCAAAAATGTGATCAATCAAATAATGATATCATGAAGGTTCACACTGCACGAAGCAGAAATGGCAAAATGTAAGAGTCTAATGTTGATGAGAAGAAATTGGGATATGTAAATGAATCAACAATATGTTATAGTTAAGGTAAAGTGATGGCAGCCTTGCTGATCACAGGACAAATTCAGACTCAACAAACAATTTCCACAATACAGAAAAGAATTTCAAGGTTCAAATTGCGTTTAATTCCAGACAATAACTTGAGGAGAGATTAGAAACGATTCAGACTTCAACACTTAGACAGAGGATCTCAAATAATAGTGAGGGATTATTAATGCAAAGACAAAGCTAATGTATTCAAAAGAATTAACAGATACATGGGACAGTAAGAATAATAATCAAATATAAATAGAGAAATGCTATTATGTTATTTATGAACAGAGTGAACTTGAAATCACCAGAGATTCGATGATCACAGAGTTTTATTACTTCCACATTCTCTGTTACAAAGTATTTCTATCAACCATCAACTCACTCCTCCAGTCTTCTCTCCGTGGGCTTCTTATCCACATTCCCCCTTTTATAAACTTCGCTAGTTGCCACAAAACTGCCATTAAATAGTTCCAAATCAATAGTGAAAAATTGTCTTGAGTAACCATCGATGAGCAACTGCAAACCAATGCTTTTAACCAATTGTATCGATAACTGTTTGTTCTCCTTCTCATGTGGCGACAGGAACCTACCTTTTTGCTTTCTTCCTTTTCTGACATTTTCTCTACCCCCACTGTGCCAGGAAGCTTCCAAAACTTCCTTCTTAACCGTTGCTTTATAACTGTTTTCCCAACCTTCTGTAACTATTTCCACTGATCAAACCAAGATTTAAATAAAAAACCAAAAACTGAACCAAACAAATAAGAAAAATAAAATGGGTCTGATGCCCTTGCATCAGACTCCCCCACTGAATAAGATTCATGAGCTCCTACTCATGAGCTCTGCAATAGAATGCTCATATTTCGACCTCTTTTTCCACTTCTTCCAATTGTTTCACATCCCTTGTCGTGCCCCCTCCAAATTTGCTCTATGCTTGCATTTGCTCTTTCTGAGTTTCTCCATCTGTATTTATTTGCTCTCCACTTTCATCTGATATCTTCGGTTTCTAATTTCTTTGTCATCATCACATTGCCACAATATTGCTTCATCTTTATAGTACTTAATTGGTATAATTCCAAAGGGAAATAAAACTTCATCCTTAGAATGTGTAACGAAAGTTACCTCATAAGTCCTTACTTCCACAATGTTATCTTTTAATAGTAGATCATCTACATCACTGACATCCTTCAGTTCTTTCACTGCAATCTCAATTGAACATTCTACACTTTCTTTCTCTGCTGTAATCTCTTCCATTAAGTCTCCACTATCACCGTCAATATGCTCTTTCAAACTGAGCTTTGCCTTTAATTGCACTTTCGCCTTTGCAAACACGGTTTTGTCTTCCTCTTCATTACAGTTGGCATCTATAAAAATGAAAGCATGAAGAAGATTTTCTTCATCATCAGATTCGAAACCACTTCAAACAACATCTTTCCTCAAATCCTCAAGACAACCAAAGTGTGAACTTTCTAAACTTTGTGAATTAATATTTTTATCAATTTTTGTCTCTTCGTAATCTTCTTCCTTAACATCTACAAAATTTTCATAGTGAGCATCTTCTACATTCTTGTCATTAATGCCTTTTATGTTTGTTGCAGGCTTGCTATCTACCACCTTCGTATTTAGTGCAATCACAACATCATAAGGAAAACAATTATTTTCCAATGCATCCATTCTTCTTGCAATCATGTTCAACTTCTCACAGAGTTTTCTTTTCTCCACTTCATCCCAATACTCATTCCAAGATGGAATCCCAACGGGTCTTCTTACACTAATACCCATCCTTCTTATTGCTACAATCTTCTACACTCACAACTGCAACCAATGTTTTGTACCTCCTTCTCGACCTTTTGTAGTTATAGGTCTCCCCTTTCCTGCAACATATTCTCCTAGGGTTTACTCAAGACACAACCACTTAACTCTTTTCCCACACCCACTAGTCCTAGTATAGGTTGCCTCACTGTCAGCTCTCTACCCATGCACTCAGAACCATCGGTTCTGATACCACTTGATGGCAGCCTTGCTGATCACAAGACAAATTTAGACTCAACAAACAATTTCCACAATACAGAAAAGAATTTCAGGGTTCAAATTATATTTAATTCCAGACAATGACTTGAGGATAGATTAGAAATGATTCAAACTTTAACACTTGGATAGAGGATCTCAAATAACTGAGAGGGATTATTAATGCATAGACAAAGCTAATGTATTCAACATAATTAACAGATACATGGGACAATAAGAACAATAATCAAATATAAATAGAGAAATGCTATTATGTTATTTATGAATAGAGTGAACTTGAAATCACCAAAGATTCAATGAACACAGAGTTTTATTATTTCCACATTCTCTGTTACAAAGTCTTTCTATTGACCATCGACTCACTCCTCCAGTCTTCTCTCCATGGGCTTCTTATCCACATTGCTTTTTTACATTTACCTTGTATGTTATTCAAGGAGGTGTAGATTAACTTAGTGGTCTCAATACTCCCTCCACCTATCTTTAAACCTCTTTGTGTCCACATTTGAGTTGTGCTTGCTTCCAGAAAGGAGACAGTTTGAAGCTTTGCTCCAACTAGGTGCTGGTAGGAGCAGAGTAGGTTCCAGGCCTCTGCCATTTAGAAAAAGAATCTGTGCCTCCTCTATGGTACACATCCACCTTCAACTTCAGGCCATGTTTAAAGTACACTCGAACTAGGTAGTGGTAGTAGCAAGAAACAAACCATAGGGACCTCGATGGTAGATTATGCATTTGATTGTTACACCTACTTTTCCATAGTTCCTAATATCTTTTGCTATGGATCTCATTATGCAATGAAATGTACTAGTAATTGATATCTATAACTTGGAAGAAATAAACCTTGTGTCTAGTAGGGGATCCATTTATATAGAGTCAGAAATTAAGCTCTGTTTAATCCATCTTTTTAATAACTAAAGGAAAAGACAAAAAATACATTTGTTTCTTAACTAAAAATCATTTATTTTTTCACAATCTAAAAATAGGCTATGGGTGAAAGTCACATATTAATTATTTGGAGGCATAATATTCTTATCCTGATTTTATATTGGCAAAAGTTGGAAGTAGTAGAAGTAGCAGAGTAGTTTATAGGGCCTAATGTTGGAGTGTAACATTCCCTACTCTATGTCAATTCTTAGCGAAATTGGTACTAAAATATTTCATATTTGGTCCATCAAATAAGTAATAGAATACCATCTTTTTGTAATGTTAGCCCATGGAAATCAGTCTGTATACAATATAGATGGGCTAGTACCAAATTGAACAATTCATTGCTAATAGACATGAATGTTAGTTGAGTGCCCCACTGCCCAATGTTACCAGTTCGAGCCCTAGCTGGTCCATGAATTTCATACATGGTGAAAGTTAGGTGAGGTGAGCTCAAGCTAGTGTAGGCTTGAGGAAATGCTAGAAATTTAATGTCCTCTCTAACAAATCTTGAACCTAAGAAGGATAGATAGATCAGTGGCAGAGCACCCTGAAGTCCATCTTCAATTAACAAATCCATATCTTGTTTAAAGAATGTAAATAGTGTTTATAGAATTTTCAGCTAAAAATATGTAATTGACATACAGGTAACAAATCTTATCCAGAATCCAGAAAAGAAATAACGAAGAGTCATTTTTCTATTGTTATTGTTCTGACCCTAAAAAGTGAATTAGTATGATCTTATATCCTGAATAGTTTCAAGAAACCTAATTGAATTCAGTCAAAAATTGAGAAGAATATAATAGAGTAGATTCTTATTATTTGTTTAATAATTTGCCTCCACCAGACACCCTATAGGATTCATGGATTGGAGTATAGAAGTTAAAAGAAAAAATTAAATGTCTTTTTGGTAGCTTAAGCTTAGCATCCATTTACCTCAAGACTGTCCCTATAACCCATATTTTTAATATGCAAATTCAACAAGCTTGTTAAACTGTTTAAATCTTCAGGGCTTATAAAGTTGTACTTTTGTTGGTGTTGCTTCTCTTGTTTTCCTGACATATGTTTAGTTGCCCTGGTGGTTTTATACTTTTCTGTTAAGAAAGATAAAATTTTAAACTAAAGATTGGCATGGCCAAAGTTGTTTTTTCTTTGGTCTTATGGGCTCTATAGTGATTCTAGATAGCCTCGATTTTTTTTCCTATGATGTTAGCAAAATCAAACTTTCATACCTTCTGGTTTTTTAAAATAATATTGTAGCCTTTTAATTAGGAATACGACAGTACTAGTCACATCCCTCTACTTTCTCCTCGCTTGCAAAACAAACATATTCTCTTTAGTTTACTTGTTTCAACTATTAGGTGATGAGAGCTTAGTATGAATCCAAAAGTTATTTATCTTGTATGAATTGAGATTTTCTCTTGGAGGTAATCTTTTCTCCATAACTCTCTTTTGAAAGAAATTATCTCTGACCAAGTATTTACATGATGACTCTAAAACTGGAATAGATTATATCATCCAAAGAATTAGAAAGCTTTATTTGGATACTAGGACATAGAGAAACCTATCAAAGCTAAACAACAACGATCAAATTTAAGTTCAATAGATTGTGACAAAGGACATTAGTGATATTGTTGGTAATGGAGAAAAAATGAGGGTAAGTAATATTTTCTATTGCTATGGATGTTATTATGCAATGAAATGTACTAGTAATTCATCTCTATAACTTGGCAGAAACAAACCTTATGTCTACTAGGGCATCCATTGATATAGTGTCGGCAATTAAGGACTCAGATATACTTCAGGTACCAATCTTCAACACCATTGCTTTTTGAATTTTTAACTACTGCTTGATCTAGATTTGATTTAATTAGACCTATTTCTATATATTTTTTTTTAAGCTCTGTTTAAGCCCTCTTTTTAATAACTAAAGGAAAGGAAAAGAAATACATCTGTTTCTTAACTGAAAATTATTTATCTTTCACAATCCAGAAATAGGCTATGGGTGAAAGTCACATATTAATTATAATATTCCTATCCTAATTTTATATTTGGAGGAAACATTTATGTCTAAGAACTTGGGCAACATCTCAATTTTTTGGGGACAAATTTCCATAAAATAATATCTAATAAATTGCAGATGCCTAAGAAATCTATTACATCCCTAATTTTGGCTTGTTTTTACTTTTTACTTTTACATGGATAGAAGTGAATCTTTTTGATAAATATTTGACATTGGGTTTAATGTCATGGAAAATATAGATTTTATTGAATATCAGTTATGTAATTAAAAGCAATGCATATGTTGTATTGATTAAATAATTTGTATTATGTGAATTTGGTTTATTATTTGTAAGATTTATGAAGGACTAACGATGCACTAATCAAAATATGGTAACTGCAAGTTTTATGCAGGATCACAGGTTATTGATGACTCTCCAAGAAAAGAGAGAGAGCGTATCTTCTGAGGAGAGGAGAATAGACCTTGGGTTACGAATGTTCATTTGCCAACTAAGTATAGTGTCTAACAAATTGTGAATTTTGAGTTGGTTGAGGTAAGTCACATTTTGTTAGTTAAAGTCTTAGATCGACTCGACAAGTTGATGATGTCTTTTAGATTCATTTTTGGGTTAGTCATGTGTTGACCTTGTCTTTTTGTGAAAAGCAATGTTGTCAGAATAGAATGTTAGTTGTTTATGACTAACGCAACCTTTCATCGACCCCGTTGCAAATAGTTGTGTTTGCATTGTTAAAACATAGATGGTCATATTATTGTCATTTAACGCTAGGTGTACGTTCTTGGCAAGTCATAACAACTTGATTTAGTGTGTGATTGTGAAGGGGAGATATGCTCAACCCTATCACATTTTACGAAAGTCTTATGACTTATTATTATTATTTAAAATATTGATCAAAGTTATAAAAGGACCTAGGATTAATATTATTATTATCATTATTATGCTTTTAGTTACGTGTGGGTTATTTGCGAATCACCTTTGCTCTTGTGATGTTGTCACCTTTCTTGTTACTATTTTGTATCATTACCGTTGGCTAACCTTTATGAGATTAATGAAGTGGCAAAGAATATCTTGTTATCTTTTAAGCCACATGCTTGAATCAACGAGTAGCTGAAGGCATAAAAAGTAGAAACTACATCAACTGAAGTAGTGGTCTTTGTGACTCACAAGATAATATAATTGTCTTGAGTCATGTTTTTGTTAGAGTGTCAATCGGTTATGAGTTTTATGTGATGTGTACCACATATTCTCCCACATTGGAATAATCATCACCATGCACTCTCATTAGTAGAGTTTCACCTTCAAATTAATAGGAGGTTGTGTTCACCATACGGCAAGGGTCTCATTAATATGATGGTTAGTCGTGGCAAGAGGGGAAAGACTCACAACTGAGTCGTAGGTGATACATATGCAACGACTACCTTAGGATGGGAATGTAGGAAAACATGTTAGAAAAGAGTACTCTTTTGGTCTGTAGAAAACAGTGAAGAAAATCACTCTGAAGGGGAGAACACCACCTTAGATAAATAGAAGATAACAGATGGTAAAGGAGGGAGAGCATAGTAGTTTTGGTGCAATCTTGCAAACAAACAATTCCCAAGTTCTTTTCTTTTATAGAGGTCATTTAAATACTTCATTTCTTTCATATTGTATGCCAGCTTCATAGTATGTTTAAGTAGATAATCTTCTTCAAAAAAAATGCGACATCTTTGAATGATTTATGCTCGACTCTGGATCATTTTGTTTGTAAACTGAAACATAGAGAACTATGGTTTACATATGTGGAGAGCTTCTGTTAAAATCTATTTCTTTTGTTGTCAATATCGTAGACTGTAGTGTAAATCGACTTAATCGGATAAGAGTCTCCATGATTGATTTTATCTATGTCTCTTATAGGTGCATATCTATATAAACTTTTGATTTGATCTGATAGGAAGATCTCAGTACTTCTTTATACATCTATTATACTATGTGTTAAGCATGTGAATAGTCGATTAAGTGAAACAAGCCAAAGTTATTGTAGAAACCACTAAGTTCTATGTCAATCATTTTCATATGATCAGTTCGACCAATTTAGTAGGGCATTATGTAAGCAATTTATGTGAGGCTATATTGAGGGAAATAGTGCATGAAAGGCCATTTAAATACTCAAGTCTTAAATTACTATTATTACTATATCCATTTGTTCTTTTGAACCAAGAGACTTTTATAGTCATTAGGAGGTAAGATTTCCATGAAGGACTAAGTATTCTTATTGTGACTAACAATACTAAAATTTTTTATATTTAATAAATAGTCTTCGTATTATCCTTGTTATTAAGTTGTCCTTAGATAATATCTGATTTTGATTAGAACCAGTAGGTATTTCTCTACTTGAATTAGTCTTATAGTAAAGATTTCATTTTACCCAACAGATAAAAATGACCTCATAGATTGAGGTTCAACATTTATTTTAGACACGGATTTTATATATATATATATATATATATATATATCTTTCACTATTATAGTTAGAATAAGACCTAGGGGTGTAACCCTAATACCTTTTAAAATATTACTTTGTTATTTCATTAAGTTGAGATAGTATCAAAAAATTCCAAACTTGATCCAATTGGATTTTGTATTAAACTAACCCTACGTGATCATTATTTATATTGATTAATGAAGGTTCAAGTACCCTAATTTGATTATTTATTTTCCCAAGTGAAAGTCTTTTTTTTATCGAAACCCATAAAAGCCTAAACCTTGATAAAGTGTTTATTTTAGTCATTATAAATCGACTTAGGTTCTTAAGCATCGATAAGCTTAGGATCTCAGGTATTGCAAAGTCTATGGAATATTGACTGTTATTGCAAATTTATCTAACATCAGATAGACCAAAAGTAGTGAAGTTGTCAATACTATATAAGTTGACCAAGTCAAACTATAGGAAAATGATAGTATCTAAGTCGAGTTGGGGTGGGTGAACATTATGACCACAGTTGAATCCAAAAACTCTCTTGACTCATTATGACCACGTTCATTGTGAATGTCTATTTATAATGAAACTTTGGCCAAAGTAATCCATTCATTTTCTGCATGCATTGTCAGGTCACCGTATCTGAATTGCATAACCTATCGGAAAGATCATACTTAGTTAGAGGGTATCTAGGGTTGTATGATCAATAGAGTTATGTAGGATACAACACTATGTACTCGGAAGGCAAATTACCATTGGTCACCTTTGGTCTATACTCCTCATGAAGGGTAGGGCCACTTCCTATGTGGAAGATAAGTGGGAGACCACCTGTCTGTGGTTGGAGGAAAAGCACCGAGAAGATGCTCTCTCTCTCTAGCAGAAAATGTGTCGAGGCTTGCGATAACGATGTCAGATTTTTGGATGCAGTATATCTTTGTGACTTGTGTTTATTAAGACTATGTAAAACATTATCTATTTTAGATATTGTAATTGTAAAGACAAAATGTCCCTCTTGTATATTTCTATCATGTTGTTTATTTCAGATTGAAAATTATGCAATTGTTGTATCTTGATTTCAAGTTAAAAAAAATTACTATCTTTTCACCTTGTATACTTTATCTCTTCATAAATATCTATGTTTAGTCTTGTTTAAGAACTCGGTTGTTACAAAATCCTTCAGGCAATCATTTAATCATCATCTCAATGCCTTCCATGTAACATTTCCAAATAAATTTGAAGACAATTGCAGCAAAATCATTGGCATTGAAGCAAGTATCCGGTATCTTCTAACATTTTAAAGGAACAATGAATTGTCTTTAATGAAACATTTGGATAAGAACTAATGCACATCCTCAAACAATACCATGAAAATTTTAAGAATCACCAATAAAATCTTTGAAGCAATCTGGGTATATACTTGGAGAAACTTGTGCAAGTTTAAATAATTAACAGTGTTGTGGCAAACATTTAAAGAAATATAAAAAGAATCATTTTGAAGAACAATTCAAATATATCCTTAACCAAACTTGTGAAAGTTTTAAAAATCAACATCCCCAAAGTAAATAGTTTAATAAATGCACATTTGAGTTCATCATTAAGACAATCTTATGAATTCTATAGAGATTTAAGCAATTAAGCAAATCTTTAAAAAATGGTAAGGAAGAAGCATTTTCAACAAAAGCTTTGTCAAATCACCAAGCAAACTATCGATTTTTTCAACAAATCCTCAAAGAATTGGAACCATAATTCAGCGACGTTCTTAAGCAAACTTACTTTAAACAAATATTTATAGAGATTTAAAAAAGAAATGTTTCGAACCAGAATTAAACGACAAATAGAGAAAGTTTTACAAAGTAAAATTCTTTATGCAAAGCGTCAAGGAAATACAAACCATAAACATTGTTGAGAATGATTTGAATGAATCCTTAATAAAACTAATGGCATATTTGAGATAAAGGGCCTTCTAGAAAAGTATAGCATTGAAAAAGTAGTAACTTGAAATGTAAAAAAGAAAAATACAGTGCTCCAGTTCGGGACACTTGTTTTGGGAGAGCCCTAGCCACAAAGATATTTTACCTAACCACAATTTCCCTATTTAAATGAGCATGAGATGAAAAGAGTCCTTTCCCCACTAGCAAGGGCCTCCAAAAATTTGTGAGATCAAAACCTAAGTGCTATGAAATTTGAACAACACACAAGACAAAATAACATAAAACTGCTATTCCAAGAGGGGTTCTGAAACACCCATGACGTTTCTGCTCAGGCTGGAATCTGGAAAAAAACCCCTTTAAATGCAATGTTAAATACACACATAATTTGCTGACCAGGGCATTTGGCATGATGTTAATAAGTCACACGCTAAAAGCCTGATGTAGATTAGAATACCACCACAATCAAACAAAGAAACAATGTTGCATTTGGTTAATCAGTCAGTCAACCATACAAAAAAATAGCAGAAAACTGAGCCAGATAAAACATAATAAAGCCAAAAAAAACTCTAGTAGACAAACGCCAAAATGTCTTCCCCCGAACGCAAACAATGAAAGCAATCTTCGTAACAATGCATGGCCGAAATAAAGCTTTTTTGCCCATTTTTTGGAAGACACCTAGTGCAGCAGGTGAGGGCACTTATTCTTCACAACCCTTGTACACAAGGCATGTGAGTTGTTTTATAGAATGCCACCCAAGAGCATGCAGTACATGACAACATGAAGAGAGGTTAAGGATAGAGAGCCAAAAGAATTTATAGCGTCAACAATAAAGTTCTATGCAAAGATTTGTGATTTAGAAAGTATATGGAAGGAAAGTGTTCAAAACCAATATAGAAAATGTGTTGCCTCACGAGGTAGTTGGTATGAATAAAGAATCCCTTGGTTTAGGCCGTCAAGATAATCCATCAAAATCACCCATCAATATTCTTGTGGAGTTCATCGATGGTTAATCTGCTTCGAAACCATTTTTTCAGGCAAAGAAGAAGAAGAATTATAAGTGGCTAAGAAAGATGGTTGTGGCCATCAAAATGCAGGCCGTGTATAGAGTGTTTCGTGTTAGGAAGTCTACGCCATTGAAGAATTTGAAGGCTATTACATAGATGAAAGAGAGTATGGACTTAAATGGCAGGTTGGAAATGAAGATTCTGTGGAATCGCCACTTTGGTTGTGCCACACTGGTCAGAGAAAATAAGTTATAACATCTATTATTAAATTAAACACTGCCACCTAATAATCAATCTGTATGTGCTAGAGGATTTCGTTGCTGTTAGTTTGGAAAAAAACTACAAGTTTCTCTCGTCGGGTTTCCGGCGTACTGAATTGTTTACTATAGCAAAAGTTCTCGTAATCAAGCCTATCGGCTAATAAATATTCGATTAAGTTTCTTTCATGTCTCTTCAAACTCCTTATCCTTTTCCACAGCATAAAACTCCTATACGAATAAACTTCCTAGCTCCTAACATTCATCCTTATCCTTGGAAAGGGATGAAGGCGACTTAGCCTTAGGACCCCCATCCTTTTGGAAGGGCTTAACCGGCCAGTGCATTGTAAATGATTGGCTGGTAAAAAATGGTACAGCCTGTAATAGATGATTGAAAAGCAGTCAACCAGTAGTACGGACGAACAGGTCAAGCGCAGCTGAGTGACTTTGATCGTTAGTCAAAAAATCCTAACAAACTTGTCGAAAAATCCGTATAGCTGATTGTTTACAATGCACTCGTTGTTTATGTGGGCTCAAGGCTTAAATTTGATGGCCATATACCTGTATTTAAAGATTTTAACCGTAAAATATGATCAAAATAAATATTTGACCATATGTTAATACATGTAAATTTTTTTAGAAACTATAAAAAAACAATTAATATTAAAATTTGATCGTATATATATATATATATATATATATATATATATATATATATTCCTTTTATTTTTAATTTTTTTAATATAAACTTTATATGTGTGTGTGTGTGTGTGAAAAACAATACAAAATTACAAATACACGTTTTTTGTTTTTGTTTTTAATTGTTTTAATAGAAACTTTCAATAATTTCTATTGTTATTTTTTTTTCTAAATTTTTTAAAGATATTATTGAGTTTTTTAATATTATTAGCAACTTTCAACAAGTTCTATTATTTTAAATTTTTTTTGTAGATTTGTCAAAGATATTCTAAATATTCTTTGATTTTTTTTATGTTATTAGCCGATATTCTAAATATTCTTTGACTTTTTTAATATTATTAGCTACAGTCGCGAATAATATTTTATATTATAATTTTTTTTGTAGAGTGAAAATTCTCAAATAGAAACTTTCAACAATTTCTATTATTTTAATTTTTTTCCTAAATTTTTCAAAAATATTCTAAATATTCTTTGATTTTTTTTATATTATTAGCCTGTAGGTGCAAATAATATTTTATATTATAATTTTATTTGTAGATGAAAATTCTGAGGGAACAACAGCACCTCTCAATTTGTTTTTTTCTAAACTTCAAATGATTGTAGATTTGGACTGGATCTTTAATTGTTAACTACATGACTGCATCAGTTTGTGGTATTGGTAAGTCTCTTTTAATCTTTTTGTGCTTCTTTCTCGTATTTTTTTAATATAATTTTTGGTAGGATAAATTTATTTAGTGCTTGATTGCTATGGTAATAGCTGCTTGAATGAAGTAGTGTTGACAAATTGGGATCTACATTATACAATGTAGAGGTGTTTTGTTTTATCTGTATTATAGTTTATTTGGTTGAAGGTATTTTTGGATTCAACTATGTAGATTTTTCAATAAATACTTCCAAAAACTCTTACCATATTGAACAAATGATATTGAAGAAATCGATAATGATTTGGTCATTTTCTGATCATAAACAATGAACCATGAAATTACTGTACACTTTAAATTGTTAGGGAATGTGTAAATTTAGATATTAAATTATTTTATTTATGATTAATTTTTATAAATTAGATTAATTTTTATTTATCAGATGTGTTTTTCAAACACTGTGATATAGTGAACTGAACTATTTGAGGACAAGAAACGTTGTGATAGGATAGGATATGATAGCTTCAAATCTAGTTTAATTGGTATAATCATCCTTCACGTCACTTTAATGCATAAAACCATATCCATAGAGTTTTGTGTTAATAACAAGGATATTGGGTACAAAATGCTCTTAGAAAATTTGACTTCCATTAAAAAAAAATTAATTGTCATGTCAACAATAATAAAAACGAAACCGTAGAAAATAAATTTCTTGATAGGCAAGGTGGACAGTCAAATTTAAGCCCCGGATGGGCTCATCCTTTCCAACGCTTGCTCCCGCTTTGCCACCTTCGCCAATTTCGCCAATTTCGCAACCTTAGCTCATTTTCAATGCCATGCTGTGACAGCGACATTAACTTTGTAGCAAAAGATGAGACATATTTTTCTCTATCGAGTAGATCGTGTGGAATCTAGGCTTTTCCAGCGTCACTTCTTAATTACGTCTTTGTAAAGTACTATTCCAATTCCTGCAGTGAATATTGAAAGCCAATTTGCAGCAAAGAAAGAGAAGATGGGTCTATCTAACAATGGAATTCCTTCTCTATCCATATCGGATTATTCATTCAACTCCTTACTCGGCGAGTCAGATAGTACTGAGCATGACCAATATCTGCCCATGGCCATGGACGACACCTTCGCACTGCCAGACAATGAAATGTTTCCCTTGGGGGAGGACCTCACTAGCCAAAATTTATTTCAAATCTTTCCATTCGAGGAGGAGCTGATAAATAATTATAGGATGTCCGGGCAATCGAAAGAACTTTCTGAAGCAGAGAATTCCCAGACTGTAGATGATATTTCCGTGCCCGGATCACAATTTCGTAATGAGATTCTACCAAACAAGGATATCTTGTCGTCTGTGCAAATCCTGAATTTCGAAGGAGCTGAAACCGTAAGAATATGCGCTAATGATGGCCTCGACCACGAGGTTCTGCATGGAGAGAAAGAGAAGGGGTTGGAATTGGTTCAACTTCTGTTAGCCTCTGGACGAATGATAGGCAACGGGAAATATGATCACGCTACTCCGCTGGTGAGTAAATGCAAGAATTTGTCTTGTCAGCTGGGGGCTCCCACACAGAGGCTTGCCTATTATATCTCCAGCGCCCTACAGGATAGAATCCAACGCCAGGCTCTGGGCATGTTAGACAACGCAGCTAAACCAGTCCCAGATTTTGCCTTCAACATTGACAGTGAATTTGACAGAAAAGAAATTTGCGATCTCGTTGCTCGCTATAGTAGAACTCTGCCCTATTACAAAGTGTTGCAGCTCACGTCTGTGCAGGCAATCATCGACACCGTGGGGAATGCAAGAAAAATTCATGTAATTGATCTCGGGATGCGAATTGGCTCGCAATGGACAGTATTAATGGAGTATCTTGCGCACAGAGCTGTTTCTTCTTCTTTACCTCCACTTAAGCTTCTCAAAATTACATCAGTCGGTATGAATAGGGAAGAGCTTAGAAAAAGCGGAAAAAGACTTCATGAGCACGCTCAATCTTTGGCGATTCCCTTCTCGTACAGCATGGTGGAGATCCTAAACATAGAGCAGATTAAGGAAAGTTTATTCACTGTTAAATCTGGTGAGGCGCTGGCAGTGTACGCTCCAATTATTCTGAGAAGTTTGTTATACAACCCAGTCCGTCTGGACAATCTTTTAAGTGTTATCAAGAAACTGAGGCCTCAGATAATGGTGACTTACGAAATAGAAGCAAAGCATAATTCTCCATCCTTTGCGAATAGATTCAGCGACGTGCTTTTCTATTACATGGCGACCTTTGATCTGTTGGATGTTACCTTACCAGACAGAAAAGATATTATGAGGGTTAGGTGTGAAGAATTATTTAGCGGAAGTCAGTTAAGGAATATGATAGTCTATGACGGGAAGGAGAGGACTGTTGGGCATGTTAGAACTGAGGTGTGGAGGTGTTTCTTTAATCAAGCAGGGTTCACGGAAAAGAGCTTCAGCTTTCAAGCTATGTATCAGGCTAGATTGTTATTAGAAGAATATGCTTCCGGACAATATTATACTCTGGAGCCAATGGACATGCCATAATTGTAAGGTGGAAAGGAACACCATTATTTGCACTCTCGGCATGGAGTGGTATCAACTGAATGTTCATGGTTATTGCTGAAACAAATGTCTGTATAATGTAAATATGTTATAATAAAACAGAAAGAGTTTGTGGCCTCATTTTCATTTTTCATGGATAACAGTTAGATTGACTGAGTGTTTGGGTTTTCTTTTACTCATATTTTAAATTCACTACATACCAAACCATACCATACTATCTAAGAAGAACTACTAGCAGTGAAAATGTATCACTACTTCGGGTATTATGTGCAAATGGAATGCTAGTTTTAGTTAGATAATTAAATAATTTAATTAAAGTTACATTTATGGGAATTTATTTTTAATGGAATAAAGTTTAAATATAAGGTATATAAATATTGTGTTGATTTTTTTTGTATTTGCTTTTTTTTATTAGAGTAAACTAAATTAAGTAACATTTTTATTAAAAAAATTTGTGTTAAATCTTTTTTATTTTTTATTTTTATTAGAGTGAATTAAATTGGAAACACTTTCTATAAATATCTAGTAAATCATTGTCTCTTGAAGGATAGTCAAGACTCTTCAAAGAATTCTTATTTACAAACATAATTCTTATTTACAAACATGATTAATAAATCAAATATTTTTACACATTAATCTAATGTAAATTAACTTCTTCAAGAATACATTAAATAATTTTACTCATAAAAAATACTATCTAACATAAATTAACTTCTTCAAGGTTTGTGTACACAAATTCTCTACTCTAAATGTTAATTTCAAATTATTGACAAATTTTGTCACATATAAGGCTCTTAAATTTTGGTTCTTAGAAAAAGGAGATCATTACTTATGTTCCTAATATCATGGGATACTAAATTAACATTACATGATGTTAATATGTCAAATTTGAAGCCCCCTTAGTCAAAATTTAAAAACAAAAAAAATTATTTCTCCAATTCCAATTTCCAAAATAGAGACCAATAGTTACAATTTGTGAAATAGAAAGTCAGAGTAATAATAACATTGTTGACTTGAGATTCTTATTTATTTTTCTTCCTACTATCTACTTTTTCTTTCATTTGATCTGTAATAATACACTTCTCCTTCAGAAATTTATTCTACATAGCTTTTAAAAAAAAGCAATAGAATCTAGTTGTGGGGTTTGCCTTAATATGATTTAGTTAAGAAATTTTAGCCAAATTATGTATTGGTTTACATTGGATATTTAATTTATTTATCACCAGTAAATTTACTTGGGAATGTGTTTTCTTCAAGTGAAACATCAACTATATTAATTGAGTACATTTCTCAACTTATATATTACATTGTTCATGTTTATATGGGATAGTTTAGCTTTAACATATTCATAAATTAAATTAGATTTCATTATATAAATATTAAAATTAAAGTTCAACAAGATAATTTAATATTTTTACTTGTATAATTATTTAATTTATTTAATTTATCATTTTTCAAAAAAATTAAATTTTTGTTTTAAAACTTAGTAATGACCAAAAAAAAATAAAAAATTAAGAGTTTCTCGTAGAACTAGTGATATATAGATGTTATGGACACCGAATATTACATAATAACAGTGAAATGACTTTCTAGGCGTGCTTCAAGAAAAACTCACATACATAAAATGCAACTTATTAAAAAAGTATGTCCAGGTTACACTATTCTCGCCAGCCTTGTTTTTGCACATTCATATCACAAAGCGGTGAAAACTATGCGGAATCTCTTATTAGTCGGCACATTAATATCACAAAGCAGTCAAATCTATGCGGAATCCTTTATTAGTCGGCACATTAGTATCACAAAGTGGTCAAAACTCTGCGGAATCTCTTATTAGTCGGCACATTCTGTTTAGAAAAAAAAATGTCGGTTCTTATTTATCGATATGTCCGCAGACGGATCGATAAATCGACGAATAATAAATCAACTCCAGTCAGCCGGCAAAGCGTATGCCTGGCATTTAATGCGAGGCGGGGCCATTGTCACAAGCTCGGCATCAATTCCAGACGGCGAGGCCATTGCCACATACTAATCCTTATAAATATAATAAGTCGAAGGTTTAGATTTTGTTGACAGCAAAATAGGTGGCAGCAAAATAGCAACAACGAAGGCAAAATAGTGATAGCAAACCCATGACCTTTTTCAAACCATCTGGATGAGGACTTACCATCCCATAGTGACACATAGCCTTTGAACGAAGGTCATCAAGTTGAGTTTGCTGCCATGGATAGGTGATAGAGTGCATATTGAATTGAATCTGTATTTCTAGACCAAGTATTTCTCAAAACCTAATTTCTATTTCAATTTGCAAATCTAAAACTTAATCTTTATTTGAATTTCCATATTTAAAACTTGATTTAAAATTGAATTTGATTTCTATTTGAATTAAAAAAATTTAAAACCTAAAAA
The DNA here is from genome assembly GCA_027924645.1 of Cunninghamia lanceolata. NCBI lineage: Eukaryota > Viridiplantae > Streptophyta > Pinopsida > Cupressales > Cupressaceae > Cunninghamia > Cunninghamia lanceolata. The sequence continues at coordinate 6,373,094 of BSBN01000334.1, read as the reverse complement.
CCTAAACATTAAAATAAAATCGTGAAACCTTAAACCCTAAAATATAAAACTAAAATCATAAATGCTAAAACTAAAACTCTAAACACTAAAACTAAAAACCTAAAACCTAAAATTTATATTATAAAATGAAATTCTTAGCCCTAAACTTGATAAATTATAAACATTAAACCCTAAACCTAAACCTCATAAATTATTTACCATAAACTACACAAATTATAAACCCTAAATACATGTATATAATGTTTTCTCTCAAAATGAATATCACTCCTATTAAACAAGCAATGAAGTTGTTTTGGTAAATTCTCACAAAAATAATGTACAACTCCCTTACAAATTTTATTTTCTACGGCTTGGTCAATAAATATTACTAGTTTTCTATTGTTATTATGAGTTTAACATACAAAATAACATGTGGTCTAGAGGTAAAGTTTTTGTTCCTATGTCAGAGCTCTTGTATGCTCAAAATCATGACCTCAGTTGCCTGGGGCTGTCGAGTCAGATTTCGGTATGCACACGGACCCTTCCTTCCTTGCCAAATGGGTGAACTATCATGTCACACTCACTCTCATGGAAGTAGCCAGTCAAGAGGAGGCGAGACACGACAGTGGTCTAGCTCGTTGGAGAGCTCAACTTCGCGGAGAGGGGTCGGCACGTCTTGGGGCCTTTGTTGTTGTGTGCTAATGTAGATGTTTTGTTAAATGATCGTTGTTGTAGCTATAACCATATGACCCGAAGGGTCACTAGTCACTCTTCTCCTATTGGGGTTTCTAAGATTCCACCTTTGTGTGGGTAAGTGATTATTTTCGTTGATGGCTTCTTGTCTTTCAAATTGTTAGGTGTATGTCTATTTTATTTGAAGTTGTCTAAATGCTTGAAGTTGTTGTAAGACAAGTGGATCCTATTCTGGTCTCTGATGGATTTCCTCTCTCTCATCGAGGATCCCCCTCACCCACTCACCACTTAATCCTAGACACATTCGTGAGCCGAGACAAGATATAGGTGTATGTGAACTAACCTTCACTAGACTTTAGGTTTGACTTAGGGTTTTGATCGACTTAAGGTTTGGTTGTGCATTGACTTTTGTTAACCTTGTGATGATATCAAGTGTTTGCAATTTATCTAAATGCCTAATGTTTTTGTTCTTTTGTTGGTATTTATGAATGCAACATTATATGAAATGCAAAACTTGTTTTTGTCCTTTTTTTGGTATTTTTTGAAATAAAAAACACTTTTTAATCTAGCAAAGGAAAGATTGATACAACTATGATGAATTATCGTAATGCAATTATTCTATGTTTTTGGGGTTTTCAAATGTTTTGAAATGATTTAATCTAGGAAAGGAAATTGCAAGTAAATGAATTAAACTATGAATGCAAATTACACTAGAATGCTAGATCTAATTATTGTATCAAGGAAACATCAATAAATTACTAATTCCAAGAGGAATTTCAATTATCTAATTACTACCAATTGACAAAAAGCATAGAGGAACCTGAAATAAAGAAGACTTGTGAGCCTCCACTACCCTCAGAAATTCTTGATGAAAACCTTGTATCCTTTTGTAGTAGCGGGGAAACCTCTTAGCAACAAGACAACAAAAAGAAGTGAAAGAAGCTTTAGAAGCTTTGCAAAGAGAGATCAATGAGAGCTATTGGTGAGCATGATGGCTTGATTCAAGCAGTGTATGGAAGGAAAATTGAGCTTTATGTGAATGCTTGATGAACAATGAACAAATAAAAGGTACCTTCGTCTTGTATGAGTATGAGAATACTGAATGGATAGCAATAACTAGCAAGAGTTGTGTGCACAATGAAATTGCCTCCCTTTGTGCTTGAGGGAGGGGGTATTTATAGGTTAGAAGAAGGGATGAGAATTGGAATTGATCAAGAAGTTAACTCAATTGATTGAAGAGTTAACAAGGATTGATTGGGGAGTTGACAAGATTGATTACCTAGTGAACTCAATTGATTAGGTAGTGATAAAACAATCAAAACTTATCACTAAAGAAGAAATGGAGTTAGAAGAATGCATGGGTTGTTAATCTTAGATCAAATGGAGCTAATTATGCATGGGTGGGTGCATGAAATAGGCAACTCCATATTAGGGATCAAAACGTATGTGAAGTGGAAGAAAAATGGGGGAAAATGGAGCTTTTTTTAGTTAGAAACTAGTTTTTCCATGGCTAGAAATGTGACAGGGTCGCCCAGGGGTTGCCCCTTTCACCAGTAGGGTCACCCGGGGGGAGACCCATGGGTGACCCTAGCTAGAGGGCACATGGGTATGACCTGACAGTGGGAGATGGTAGAGGAAAGGGAGGAAAATGAACCTACCTCTAGAAACAGGTATGTCACATGCAAAAATCCAAATCTCCACTTGTAAAGTAGAATCTACTGGCGGGAGATTTGGATTGGTTGAGTGAAACTAAAAACCAAAAGAGGGAGATGGCTAGGGGGACATTTAGAAGGCTTCTAGGGGGTGGAGAAGATGAAAACCTAGGGGAAAGGTGAAAAGTCACCTACTAGATGCATACAAGGCTTAGAAATAGGGTCACAAGCTTAGAAAATATGAATTGACAAGTGTCATGAAAGTGTCAAAGAGAGAGAAAAGACAACGAAGGGGAAGCAACACCAGATGAAAGAGAAGACATGTCACCAAGAGGTTTGTTGTTGAGAGGATGTTATTTCACACTTACATGTATGTGGAAAGGATTAAAATCATCATAGGGGTCCTCATGGAGGCTGCGCATGATTCTTGTGCTTACATATTTGTCCTCCCTCGGGGACAGTAGTCTACATGAAGGGTAGGTACCATTTCTATACTAGGCCTTACCTACTGTCAATTTTCCTACAATTGTACCTACAATAACTAGTATTAGTCTGGCATATGGATATATCAAAATGAATAATGAAAACTGAAATGATGAGCTTACCGTAAATCGTGAGAGTTTGATTAGTTGTTTGCCTTTGTCGATGAGACCTACAGGAATGAATGCACACAAAACAACACACAGAAGATGTATAAAAGCAAAAAACAAATCTAAGAATGCATAAACAAAACTAAGCTAAGGGAAAATGAAGTAATCAAATTAGTGAGATTTGACTGAATCAGCGATAAAATCAATTGTGTGAATAGTTGTTGGGTAGATATCATTAGGGAAATTGCAAAGATGGCTGCCTCTTCTTCATCCGTTGAGAATCAAGTATGCAAATGGTACAAAAACCTTCTCTAACCCCTAGGTTGAATTTTGTGAAAATTTTCATGAAATTGTCTATTTTTGGTGATCTTTCTTGATGCATTATCTTTGTTTTGTCGTCTAGAGTAGGATCAATCTTTCATTTACTAAAATCAGCTGAAAAATGGGGATTTTAGAGCATTTTTTACTCAGGGGATCTCCACATAGGGTCACCCCTTTCTTCAAGTGGGTCACCTAGGGGGAGATCTAACAGACAATAGGGTCACCCAAGGGGAGATCCTGCTGACAACAGGGTCACCCGAGGAGAGATCCTTTGACATCTAGGTCGCTCGGGGGGTGACCTTGGTGGGTGAATTCTGTCTGAAATGTGATGTTTTGTGACATTTGTTTCACTTTGTTTCGACCTAATTTGACTATTGTATTCACCTATTTATTGCAATTTTGATGGTTTATATGCTTTTTTGTGTAATTTTCTGCAAGTTTTATGATTTTTATGATTTTTGTGATTTGACGAGATCTAATCTAAAGTTCTTTTCTAATTTACAAGACATGCACTTTTGATGGAATGCTTGCCAAGAGCAAGTATGGCTCTTAGAGATGTTTGATTCATTGATTGATGATGACCATGTTGTTCTAAGGAGAGCATGCTTAGCCAGAATATGTACGCTCAAAATTGTGACCTTAGTTGCGTGTGGTTGTCAAGTTGGATTTCAACACACATGGACCCTTCCCTCCTTGCCAAATGAGTGAACCATTATATCACTCTCACTCTCGTGGAAGTAGCCAATTAAGAGGAGGTGGGACATGGGGGTGGTCTAGCTCATTGGAGAGCTCGACTCCACAAAGAGGGGTTGACACATCCTGGGACCTTTGTTGTTGTGTGCTAATGTAGATGTTTTGTTCAATGATCATTGTTGTAGAGATAACCGTATGACCCAAAGTGTCACTAGTCACTCTTCTCCTATTGGGGTTTCTAAGATTCCACCTTTGTGTGGGTAGGTGATTGTTTTCATTGATGGCTTCTTATCTTTCAAATTGTTAGATGTATGCCTATTATATTTGAAGTTGTCTAAATGCTTCTAGTTGTTGTAAGACAAGTGGATCCTTTTGTGGCCTTCGATAGATTTCCTCTATCTCGTCGAGGATTTCCCTCACCCACTCACCTCTTAATCTTGCGCACATTCAGGACCCGAGACAAGAGATAGGTGTATGTGAACTAACCTTGAGTAGACTTTAGGGTTGACTTAGGGTTTTGATCGACATAAGGTTTGGTTGTGCATTAACTTTTATTAACCTTGTGATGATATCAAGGGTTTGACCAATTTGTTGATCGTGATTAACCTTGTGATGATATCAAGGGTTTGCAATTTATCTAAATGCCTAATGTTTTTGTTCTTTTGTTGGTATTTATGAATGCAACACTATATGAAATGTAAAGCTTGTTTTTGTGCTTTTATTGGTATTTTTTGAAATAAAAGATGCTTTTTAATCTAGGAAAGGAAAGATGAATGCAAATAGAATGAATTTTACCTAATGCAATTATTCTATGTTTTTGGGGTTTTTGAATGTTTTGAAATGATTTAATCTAGAAAATGAAATTGCAAGTAAATGAATTAAACTATGAATGCAAATTACTCTAGAATTATAGATCTAACTATTCTATGAAGGAAAAAGCAATAAATTACTAATCCCAAGAGCAATTTTCAATTATATAATTACTACCAAACACAAATCATAGAGGAATGTAAAATAAAGAAGACTTGTGAGCCTTCACTACCCTAAAAAATCCTTGATGGCAACCTTGTATCCTCTTGAGGTAGCAGGAAGACCTCTTGGTGACAAGACGACACAAAGAAGCGAAAGAAGCTTTAGAATCTTTGCAAAGAGAGCTCAATGAGAGTTTTTTATAAGCACAATGGATTGATTGAAGCAGTGTAAGGATGCTTGAAGAGATTTATGAGAAAGTTTAATGAATAGTGAACAAACAAAAGGCACCTTCATCTTGTGTGAGCATGAGAATGCTAATTGGAGAGCAAAAACCTAGCAAGAGCTATGTGCACAATGAATTTTCCTCTCTTTGTGTTTGAGGGAGGGGGTATTTATAGGTTAGAAGAAGGGATGAAAGGTGGAATTGATTCAGAAGTTAACTCAATTGATTGAATAGTTAACAAGGATTGATTAAAGAGTGAACTAGATTGATTACCCAGTGAACTCAATTAATTAGAGAGTGGTGAAGCAATGACAACTTATCACTGAAGAAGAAATGGAGTTAGAAGAATGCATGGGAAAGAATGAGTTATCAATTTTAGATCAAATGGAGCATATTATGCATGTGTGGGTGCATGAAATAGTCAACTCCATATTACGTATCAAAAATCATGTGAACTAAAAGAAAAATAGGAAAAAATGGAGTTGTTTTGAGTTAGAAACTCAAGTTTTTCCATGGTTGGAAATGCGACAAGGTCATCCATGGGTCATCCATTTCACCAGTAGGGTCACCCATGGGTCACCTATGGGGAGATCTTGATTTATGAGGGTCTCTTGGTGGGAGATCTAGAAAGAAAGGTGTCTGGGTGAAAATGCATGGTGGGAGATGGTAGAGGAGATGAAAAGGAGGGGATTTGCCTCCAAAAATAGGTTAGTCATGTGCAAGAATCCAAAATTCCACTTGCAGAGTAGGATGTCTCAGTGGGAGATCTGGAAAGAATAGGGGGATATTTGGATTGGTTGAGTGAAACTATAAACTGAAAGTGGGAGATGGCTTCAGGGGACCTCTAGAAGGCTTCTAGGGGGTGGAGAAGATGAAAAACATAGAGGAAAGATGAAAAATCACCTACAAGATGCATACAAGGCTTAGGAACATGGTTGAAAGCTCAGAAAAACACAGATCAACAAGTGTCAAAAAGTGTCAAAAAATGTCAAAAACAAAGAGAGAGGGAAAGTGACAAAGAGGAAACAATACAAGATGATAGAGAAGAAACATAACTAGGAGAATTGCTTCTTAGAGGACATCATTTCACACTTACATGTACCTAACAAATATTATATATCATCATAGGCATCCTCGTGGAGGCCGTGTGTGATTTTTGTGCCTACATATTTGCCCACTCAGGGATGGTAGTCTACATGAAAGGTAGGTACCATTCCCTAACTAGGCCTTACCTATTATCAATTTTCCTACAATTTTACCTATAATAACTAGTATTATCCCAGCATCTAAATATATCAAAATGAATAAAAAAACCTAAAATGATGAACTTACCATAGATCATGAGAGTTTGACTAGTTGTTTGCCTTTATCGGTGAGACCTGTAGGAATGAATGCATGTAAAACGATGCACAGAAGATGCATAAAAGAAAAAACCTAATATAAGAATGCATAAATAAAACAAAGATAAGGGCAAACCCAACAAGAAAACTAGTGAGATCGGAGTGAATGAGCGATAAAATCGATTGTCTGAACAATCATATTGCAAAGATGGCTGCCTCTTCTTCAGCCACTGAGAATCAGGTATGCCAACAATGAAATACCCTTCTCTAAACTGTAGGTTGAATTTTGTGAAAAATCTCTTCAAATTGTTTATTTTTGGAGATTTTCTCTATTGCATTGTCTTTGTTTCATCATTTAGAGTAGGATTGGTCTTTCATTTACTGAAATTGACTGAGAAACAAAGATTTTAGAGCACTTTCCATACGGGGGTCTCCACATAGGGTCACCCCTTTTGTTAGGGAGGTCCCCTGGGGGGAGATCCTTTTGACATTTGGTTCACCTGAGGGGTGACCCTGGTGGGTGAATTATGTCAAAAATTTGATATTTTCTAATGCTTATTTCACTCTATTTTAAACTAACGTAGCTACTATACTTACCTGTTTATTGCAATTTTGATGGTTTATACACCTTTTTTTGTGAGATTTTCTACAAGTTTTACAATTTTTAGGATTTTTATGAGTTGACGAGATCTAATCTAAAGTTCTTTTCCATTTTGCAGGACATGTGCATTCACTGTAATGCTTGTAGAGAGCAATTGTGGCTCTCAGAGATATTTTATTCATTAAGTGATGATGATCATGTTGTCTTGAGGAGAGTGGGCTTAGCTAGAGTTTGTCATGTGCCAATTATTCATCCTATGGCACGTATCTGTTGTGATATCTTGAGATACTAGGATGCGGATAGGAACACCTTTAGGTTCCCGCAGGTTTCAAGAGAGTGGACTATCACTCTTTTCGATGCTTACCATATAGTTGGAGTTCTTGTGAGAGGGCATCCTCTTGTCCTACCTACTAGTGAGTCCTTCAAGGACAAGGCTTCTTGGGCACAGTTCATGGGGGTTAGTCAACCCGAGGATTAGACAGGAGTTCATCTTACCTCTATTCCAGGACTTTGGATTGCTCATTTGAGGAAGTTCCTGGTTGGCTTCATCGCTTAAAGGTTATTTAGAGACAAGGCCTCAACTCTCTTGAGATGGTGTGGGGCACCAATTATATAAGGTCTTGAGCAAGGCAGAGTCTATGCTTAGGGGCCAGACATTTTGGCCTTGGTATACTGAGATTTAGATACTGCATTGCATGACAAGGGGTTGTTGCTTTTAGCCACTCTTCTTTGTTTATGACTTGGAGTTTTTAGCACATTAGGCCCTATCAAAAGATAGTTCTAATTCTTGATAGACATTTACTGAGAGTAGCTAGATGGATTTAGGTGGGTCACTTTGATGCTTCGCTGCACACTGTAGCTACTCTTACAAATGTGGACATGATTTTTGATCCTTATGTGGACTTGGAGGGATCATGGTCACATGATGGTGAGATCAGAGAGTACTATCATGGGGTATCAGAGATTTCAGACCGTAATGGTATGGTAGAGGCTCAACACATTGAGTGCATTTTGTAACAGTTCAGCAAGGATTTTCCTAAGGAGTTTCCCCCAGTGCCTACCTACTATAGATCTGTCCAGGAGATGGGTGAGGTTAGTTAGAGGATGGTTACTGGAATCCTTGGACTCCTTGAGTCTTCATTACTAAAGTTCCTAGGACTTCGAGATGAGGACAGAGGGGAGAGAGAGGAAATCCTTCATGAGCACTTATTGTGGTCAAGGACTCAGATTCTAGTGATGAGGACTACATTCCTGATGAGGATGATTCAATAGATGAGGTCCCACTAGCGGATGCACAGGGGGATGGTTCTAATGATACAGATGATGCTCATGATGTTCCAGAGGGTCCACCTATGGTTCCTAGACCTCCTCACTTTGATGAGGTGATGCAGCAGATTGACCCTACCTGGCAACCTGGTGATCCATGTAAGTCTATGTTTTCTTTATTGTTTTCACATTTCGTCCTTCCTCTTTCCTTTCTTTTCATGGAGAATTAACACACTTTTCACATTTTGGTTCATTTCGTAAGTAATGTTTAGGAGTGGAGGGCTTTTGTTCACAAGGTCAATGTTAGCTTGGTTGTCTCCTTCACTAGGATGACTCAAGAGACACTTTTGAATGATCCTAGTATGCCCCTACTGTTGGGTGACACACTAACATTTTTTCTCCTTCCTATCATGGATGTCAGGCAAGTGTGGATTTGAAAACTGAGAATCTCATTCTTAAAGGAGAGAATCAGGTTCTTCATGAGATGTCTCATCTTGGATTTGGACAGCGAGATGCTAGTGCAGTGGGACATTCACAATCACATGGTCATAGTAGGATGCCATGCTCCCATAGATCTCATGGAGCAACTAGTGGTGCACATAGGTAGAGGAGGAGTCCTGAGGGTTTCGTCGAGGGGAATCATCCTTGATTTTACTTTGCTTTCCTTTTGAAAGATCATGCCCCCTTGCATGGGGAGCCTTTACTTTTCTTGAGAGCATTTTCCTTTAGCTCTTTGTACTCTTATACATGTAAACTTTAAATATATCAATGAAAGTTTATCTTTTATGGTTCCATGTATCGAATAGGTACTCATCTCTTGTGGATTATGGAAGTTTAGAACTTTTTGATTATATTTTTGACCATCAACTCTAACCATGCAAGTATGATGATGATGACATGTTTTTGTAATTTTTTGGCATATATATGAGACACAGTTTATGATACGCAGATGCAAGAACACAAGGGATTCTTTGAAATGAAACATTTACTTTTACTAAATCTCACAAGTTATGACATTGAATTTATTGTTTTTTCACTCCATTTCTAATTTTGGTATGAATGCAATGTGGAACAAACAATATGACTGCTCTTTAATATGATTTTCAATCTAGGGGATTGCAAGTTGTCATGATATAAGAGACCTATTCAACTAGACAAGTAACAAATTTTATTGATGTTCACTAGACTTAGATCAGAGATGGAAAGCAAGATAGGCCTGGAGTAAAGGATAAATGGGGAGAACAAGGTTCTCTAGATAGAAGATGATCCTAGAGATTATTAGACTCTTGGCTTTGCTCAGCTAGTGTGTGTGTGTGTGCTTTGTACCTTTCTCTTTTATTTCCTCTATTATAATGTCACCCTTTAGGCTTCGATCTTAGAGTGATCTCCACCCAAGAGTATGAACATTCAACAATCTTCTCTCTTTCACTCTTTTTTTGTATCTCTTTTTTTACTTTTTTTGTATTTTCTAGAATTCCTCACTTGATTTTCTCATTATTTTTGGATTTTGAATTTTTATGAAAATGAATGCCTTTAGAACTTTTGATATACAATAGCTTGATCTCTCAATAAAATACTCTTATTTTGATCACTCGTTGTTTTTATTCACTTGGATTTTAGATTGCTTCCTTTAGATTTTTAATCCTCCTGATGTTTTTGGCTAGGGAAGATAAGGGGTTTACCACCACCTAAAGTTTTTTTAATCTAGTTGGACTTCTCTTCTACTATGGAAGAATTGGGAAGGTCTTCTTGCAAGCTTCCTTTGAACACTGTAGGTTTGAATATTGACTTTATTTAGACCTAACATCTTGGCTCATTAAGACTGGGATTAGTGTAAAGCTAAGAGCTAGGCTTTGATTAAAATCAGTGGGAATGAAAAGGGATATGGTGATTATGAAAATGTGAAATCTCTAGGACCTATAAGGGTCACATATACCTAGGCAACCTTAGACTCCTTACAGTAATGAAAATAGTATAAGAAGAAGTCATTGACTGTAATGCAAGATGAACAAAACGATACTGAAATGCAAGAAATAAATTCCTTTTTGGCATTTTGATTTTTATAATTTTTTGTCTTTTTATGTTTTATGATTTTTTTTATTTTTTAGACATAGTATTTCTTGAGGTGAAAGGCATTGACCATTTCACCAAATTCCTCTCCCTCCATTGTACACAAGAGATAGGCACCATTTCCAACATCTTCTTTAACCATGTAAGGATTTATCCAATTGGGTCTAAACTTGCGTCCTTCGCCAGCTCTTTTATCGATCAAGATGTCTATCCTGAGTACTAGGTCTCCCACTTGAAAAGGTCTTGGGATGACCTTTTTGTTATATTAATTTTTCATTCTTGTGAGATAGGAATCATTTCTTTGGACAATTCCTAAGCATGTTTCATCCATCATTTTGAGTTCAACTAGTCTTACTGCTCGATACTCCTCGTTACCTAATAGTCCTTATAATGACACTCTTAGAATAGGTAGTTCTACTTCCAAGGGTAATACCTCCTCCAATGCAAATGTGAGGGCATAAAGGGTGGTTCCAATTGGAGTCCTTATGCTTGTTCTGTAAGCCTAGAGAGCTAGATATAGTTGTAAATGCCAGTCTCTTTTAGAGTCCTTTATGATTTTGACCAATATTGATTTCAATGTTTTGTTTGTGGCTTCAGCTTGTTTGTTCCCTTTAGGATAGCAGAATGAGGGAGAGTTATGATTGATATGGACCCTCTCACATAACTCTCTCACTTGTGGATTTTTGAATGATGATGCATTATTTGTCACTATCACTTGGGAATTCCGAACCAACATATAATTTAATTCAATATGAACTTGATGATTATGGTCCCTGAAAGTATAGTGAGAGTCATGGCCTCTACCTATTTGGTAAAATATAATGTCATGATGATGATGAACCGATATCCATCTGTTGATTGGGGAGATTTATTTCCCACAAGGCCCAAGCCCCAAGTGGAGAAGGGCCAAGGGGTAACTATTGGTTGCAAATCTCTTGTTGGTGTCTGGTGGACATGGGCATAGGCTCGACATTGTGGACATCTTTCTATGAATTTGATAGCATGTCCCTGAATACATGGCCAAAAATACCCCATCCTGTGTATTTTCCTTGTTGTGGCATGAACACCAAAATGTTCTCCACAAATTCCACTATGGCATTCTTCTAGGATTTTATGTACTTCTTCTTAGTCGAGGCATCAAAACAACATCCTACCTAGGCCCCTTTGATAAAGCACATCATCTATTAGAACATATCTTGTAGTGAGGATGCGCAATCATCTTTTTCCCTAGGGAATCATATTTTTGGGGTAGGTTTTGTTTGCAAGCTAGTTTACAATATCTCTATACGAATATGAGGTGGCATATTTCTCAAGATCAATTATGCAAATATCTTCATTAGGGAAGTCTTCGTTTATGGGCTCCTCTTGAGGAACTAGATTGTCAACTATCCAATCTTCTATCACTTGTCTTTTGACTAACTTTTGATTAACGTAAGTTAATTCAAACTCACTTAGTAATGTCACAAATCAACTAGCTCTTCTTGATAGCATTGATTGATTTAAGAAAGTCCCCAGCTCTTTGGATCGTATCATAACTCTGGTCTCTTGATTCAGCATGTAATGTCATAATCTCTAAGTTGCGAAGACTATGGATAGACATTCTTTTTCATTTTGAGTGTAATTCTTCTCATATTCCAGCAAGGTTTGACTTATAAAATATATGGTTCCTTCTCTCCCACCTTCATCTTCTTGAGCCAACATGCATGCTACAGAGATATCAATTTCTCTAAATTATAAGATGAAGGGTTTGTCATGTTTTGGTGGCATTAGTGTGGGAGGTGTCAACAAGAACTTCTTTACTTGCTCAAACACGTTTTGATAGTCCACTGTCTAGGTTATGCCAACTTGTTTCTTTAGTAACTTATTGATTGGGTGAATCTTGAAAGTCATGTTTGGTATGAAATGCCTGATTGCGCCTAATTGTCCTAAAAAAGTTCTTATTACCATCTCACTTATTGGCGGGGTTACATTTAGGGCTTCTTTAACTTTCATTGTTCAATCAAGATCAATTCCCCTTTATGACATGATAAAACCCAACAACTTTCCTATCGTGACCCCAAAAACACACTTTTCAGGATTTGACCTTACCTTGTATTCTTGAAGCCTATTGAAGATCTTGTAAAGATCTTCCACATGTGTTGATTTCTTCTCTGACTTAGCCAAAAGATCATCGACATATGTCTCCACTATCTTATGAATGTAATTGTGGAAAATGTGTGTCATGGCTCTTTAATAGGTAGCCCCTACATTTTTTAGTTCGAACGGCATGACTATGTAATAGAATGTTCCCCAAGGAGTAGTGAATGTTGTCTTGTTTTGATCTAGTTATGAGATTCTAATTTGATTGTATCTAGAGAAGCCATCCATAAGAGAGAGTATTTCATATCCTGTGGTTAAATTGACAATTTGACCTATGGATGGTAAGGGAAAGCCATCTTTTAAGCAAGCTTGGTTCATATCCCTAAAATCAAGGCATATCCAAAATTTTCCATTTTTCTTTAAAACTAGGACAATGTTTGATACCTAACTTGAATAATCCATTGGTTTAATAAATCCAACATTCAATAATTTCTTCAATTCTTCCTTTATCATTTCATCTACTTGGGGTTTTATGGGCCTGTATTTTATTTTTATAGGTTTTGCATCAGGCTTCATTACTAAATTGTGCACCATATTCTTTGGGTCTAATCCAGGCATGGCTGAGTATGTCCATGTAAATATGTTAGAATATTCAATAAGGAAATCAGTGAATTCTTCCTACTCTTCATCATTTAACCCCCCTCCCAATTTTAACATTTTTGGTTTCTCAGGAGTTCCCACATTGATATCAATGGTATCTCCAGTTAATGATGGATTTCCCTCTTCAAATTTTTGAGGGATAGGTGGTAAATCTTAATTTTCTTTGATCTAGAGGATTTCTTTTTTTAGTCCAAAACTAGTCTTCTAGATGTGGGAGGAGCATGTATCATTTCTTGTGTTATACTTTTGGGAGGCCTTCATAAGCATGTAGATACTCTAAGATGGCTTCATCATTCTCAGCCTAATCACGAGTGGGTTTTTTTCTTTATACATAGTGTAATTTAGAATGCTTGGTAAGGGTAAGTGCAAAAAGATGGGGGGCCAAAAAGTGGCCACATTATTTTGAAAAAAAATAATACATAACACGCTCATGTTATCATTTAGGCTTATCAAAACCAAACCATAACGCACTCGTGTTATAATGCGAGCGCGTTATAACGCGAGTGCATTATAACACGAGCATGTTATAACGTGAGCGCGTTATAATGCGAGCGCGTTATTACTTCCTATAAATAAATAAAAAGCACTTCACTTCATTTTATTTCTTTTTCCTCCTATATACTTGCGGCCTGCAAACCCTAGGAAGTGCGCTCGCATTTTAGAGATCTCAATTCAACACAAAAATCTTTGCAATTTATCACCAAAATGCCTCCATGACGTCGAGCACGCCAAAGGAGTGAGTTTTATTTATTTTTTTGTTTGAATTTGTTTCTAAATAGGTAGGTTTGAGTTGATTTTTGATGTAAATTTTATTAATTGTTAGGAAATGTTAATGCACCTCCTCCTCCTCCTCCACAAAATCCTACAGAACAACAACCTCCTCCATCTGTTCCTTGACATGCCCTTGGAACACAAGAAAATATAATGGGGTAAATTGAAAACAACAAAAAAGAAATTGAAGATATAATTGCAAGGTTGAAAGATCCTTCCACTTCAACCTTGCATAGGTCCACGCTTGCTCTTGAATCTATGTTATCAAATGTAGATTCAATTAACAAGTAAATAACTAGTTAGATGGATAAGAGGAAAGAGTTTAGAAATTATTATGCAGACAAGCTGTTATACCAAGATGTGAAAAAAATTACAAATCACAAAATTAGACTTGTGTTCAATTTTCACAAACCCACAAACAAATCAACCTCCACCCATTATGTTCAAGAGGTTCCCTATCCATTGGTGCAACAACCAAGCGATAAGGGACAATTTTGGACAAAGGTGGTGGATGGTTTTTGACCATCCTCCATGCAATAATAATGAGGTCTCACAATACTTTTTGAGGAAACTCTACTGCAAGTTTGTCCTGAATAAAGTGCTAAACTATTTTGATATGCAGGACTTCTATGGTAGAGGTGGGGGTTTAGCACAAGATAGACCAGGGGCACGTCTTGATTCACAGTGGGTAGTGAGATGAGTAATCAGCAAACCAGCCCATGAGCATGATTCTATCCCTTCCATTGTGAAGGAGAGTGTTGATGTTGATACACTTCAGTCCATTAGTGCCTTGACCCAGGGCATCATAGAGCATGCTAGTCCTACAGCATAGAGTGGGTTGGGAGATAGTGTGAGGAGTAGGGTCCCACCCCATGCTTGTCAGGCTTGCTGGTCAGCCTGTGGTTATGACCCTATGGATAGTCAGGACACAGGTGCACAGGCTACATCTGCAATTAAGCAGATGGTGATGATAGATACCCTCCTGAGTGAGACTTTCAACCTTGATACTCAGGTAAATATTAGTAAGTTTATTGAATTTAATTTATTAAATTTAATTTTAGAAATGCAAGATTAAATAATTTAAATTGATGATTTTAATGAAATTTTAGGGTCATAGCATCGATGCAGTTTTCAGTGGTTCTCCACCTGCATTTTACACTAGATCATCTACTGTCGAGGTATGTAACTAGTAAACAATTATAAATATTACATGTGAATAGCATCATTATATGAATGGTATTCTAATATCTGATTTTGGATATTGAATAGGTTAATATTGTAGATTTCACGGCAACACCTACCAGCGGTGGTGGACTTCAAAGCTTTATGGATGTAATAAAATAAATAGTTTAATAAATGAATTGTACTTACTAGATTTTTGTATGTGACTTGTGTGCTTTATTGTGTGTACTTCCATGTTTAAATGAACATGTGTGTATGTGAGGAGCCATGATTTGCATTTATATTATAGTTTTTGTAATTGAATAACGTTCTTTAATTTTAGATGATGCAGGTTGTAGAGACACCTCCCCATGTTCATAGGGCAATGGAGCATGGTGTGGCCTTTGCAATTCATAGCTCCATGGCATTAATAGGGGTATGAGGCAGATTAGTAAATTTTAATTTACATTCATTGTTATAGTTGTCTATTTTTGAAAAATAAAAAGATTATTGATTTGAAGTTTAATTTCTATCTAGATGGTTTCTATAGGACATGACATCACCATGGCCTATTCCTGCTACTGAAGTAAGTGAGGAGAAAGATTATATGGTAGCGGTAAGTGATTATTATGGTTCTTAGTAGACCACCCACCTATGTGTCTCCATCCCCTAGAAGATCAAAGGCTGCTCATGATCTATTCTCTTCACCAGCCAGAGGGGAATAACTTTTTATTGTGTTCCTTTGTTGTATGCCTATATGGCATTTGTGGACATATATTTTGTATTGTATATAGTTGACATTGTATGCTTATATGGCATTCTTGTAAGCCTATATGGCTATTTTGTATATATGTTATACTTATATTGAAAGATATTGATGTATGTCTATATGGATATTTGGTTAATACAAATTTTTTTTATTGATGGCGTCCATACTTGCATTATAAATCTATGTTTGAATGGATACTTGTAGATGGCTACTTCAAATATTTAAAGTCCAATTGTATTACATAGGATGTTTGTTGATCCAATAAGCTAGCTATTGTTATTCAAATATCACCTAAACCTCATTTTGGAACTAAAAGATAAAAGTTGTATTTAAAAAAAAATGAATCATCATGTTGAACAAAAAATATTAATATTCTTTATGAGTAGCATACAATGTCAACTATATGCAATACAAAAAAATGAATCATCATGTTATTCTATATGTTTGAGATCCTGAAAATGACTAAGTCTGGTAGCATGATATCCTAAAACACTAGGATGAATATCCAAGTCATTAGGATGATTGCCCCTTGAGAAAAAGTCATTAAGATGTGCGCCTAAAGGAGACTTTCTTAAACATTCAAACATTGAGCAATAAGCATGAAGGGTTAAGGCACAATTTGCAACTCATAAAGCCTCAAAAGGGTGCCCAACCTAGAGAGAGGATTCATTTATGACAAGGCACCCATTGACACCTGTTCCACCATGAAAATGCACCTAAGGTGGAAGGAGAACAAGCCTCTAGTAAGTGAAGCAGACCTATTGTCTAAACCACTTCATTATGGTGCTCTAGCATGAGGAGGAGTATATAAGTCAATAGGAAATGGCACCTATAATGCAAATGAAGGACTAAGTGGCATTTTAATAAGCATCAATTCACCTTGAGCTTTCAATAAATACATCAAATTAAGCCCCATAAACCTAGGCGCCCTTTGCCTTCAAAAGAACCTTGTATTGGCGCCTTGGAGGAAATCAACTTCTAATGACAAGTCTTGGAGGTTTCTCATTTTGGATGATGTCTTTTGAGATTAACTACAATGATTGAAAGTTAAGATGAGTGGAAAGAACCTATCTTGAACCTTAGGCACCCTTCATGTAATTTCCCACCATCATGAGCGCCTAGATCTAAGGAGTTAATGAAGGATCTTAACATCAAGATGCATGTTATCAATCAACTTGGAGAAGTCTTTGAAAATAATTATGATGAATTGAGTACATGGAAGTAAAGGAAGTACATATCAACTCCAAAGTGTGCCTAATGATCAATAAGAAATTCTTCCAAAGCAAAGGCGCTCATTGTGAATTTTACTACTAGTTTTGGCACCTTGAAGTCTAAGTGCATCAAAATCATGAGGATGAGTGCTTAGGGATAAGATAGTCTTCATAAGAGTTTAAATAAGAACATTATCAAAATGCACCTTGGTAAAGAGACTTGAGACCATCATCAAATAAGCCAAAATATCTATCTCCAATCTAGGCACAAATTCTAGCTCCTCCCAACTCAAATGAGCACCCAAGTTGAAGTCAACTTTCATCAATACAAACCTCAGATTGTGCCTTGATTGAGGAAGGGATTTGAACCTCAAAATTTAATCATCTCAAGACAAAAGCTTCCTTAGACACTTGGCATTTGATTGAAATCATTGAGAATTAGAAAGAACCACCTAAGGATGTAAGGCACCCTTTTCACCCATACAAGCCTAAAATTGCGCCTAAGGGAAATAACTTGATTTCATATCAATAGGTGAGTGCCTTGAGAGAAAGGATCACTCTAGGTCATTTTCATTTGTTGAAAGCACAAAAATGATAAAGATAAAGGCAATTGAGTTAGGCGCACTTTAGCCTATGAGGACACCTCAATGAGTGCCTTGGGTGAAATTGCATGAGATGACCTTTTGGAGTGAGTGCTTGAAAGATAGAATTCATTCTAAGACATGTCTCATCATTTAGAATTGCAAAATTGCAAGTATGAAGACATTTAAATCTAGGCACACTCTCCATTAGTACAAACCCATTATGGCACCTAAGGGAGAAATTGCATTGAAAGACACTTTTTGAATGAATCTCTTAAGAGAGATTGACCTCTTTAAGCCATTAAAATTGTTTGAAATCATTTAAAGTGATAAGTATGGACCAACTTGTGTTAGGCGCCCTTTGCTCTTCTTTTTACCTATATATGCGCCTAGATTTGTAGTAAGATTATTCCATGTTTAAAGATGATTCCTTTGTGTTATAAAATGTTTATCATGAGGATTGATGTGTTTCTTGGTTTGTATTGTAGGAAGATTGAAGGAAAAGGTAGGAGCAAGATCTTAGAGTCACCTAGAGTCATCATATAGCTGCTCCAAAGGAGCCTTTCACATTCATTCATGCCAGAGAGTTAAGATGGAAGTAATCACTACCAAGGAAACACCACTTCAAGAGGTAGCTTCTCCAAGAGGTCATAACAAGATATATTTCAAGTCTTCTTCATCAATGACATCACCAGTTGCATCATGTTCAAAGACTTCCATCTATCACTTCAAGTATCAACTAGATTCTTCATCAATCATCACTTCAAGATCAGCATGTAGCCGGTCCAAAGGAACGTCTCATCATCATCAAGCATTCCAAAGACATCCATTCAATTTGAAGTCCCTTTGATACATTCAAGCCTCCTTGAGAAGTCATCTACTTCACATATAAGGGAAAGTGTTATCATCAATATCTACACTTCAAAGGACCTTTCAAGTTGGAACACTTCTTCATCAAACATTCGAAGACATCCATCCAAGCTTCAAGTTCTTTCACAATCTTCAAGTCTAGGAGAAATTGCATCTAGTGAACTCATTAATTGGCGCCTAGGAGGAAAAGACCTGAAATTTACATTATTGAGATAGCACTTTAGAAATTGAGCCATTCCTAGTCAATTGGAGTCATAAAATATCAAATACAAAGTCAAATTGGACTTACACGCCCCTTCATGTAATTTCCCACCATCATGAATGCCTAGATCTAGGAAGATCATCTAATTGTGCCTAGGAATAAGATACAAGTCCAAGACCTCAAATTTGAGTGCCTAGAAGTGTGATGGATTGAAGAAGCTACATTAGCACCTAAGGGTAAGTTGTATCTAATGACATCGCCTAATTGAGTACCTAGGAGGTATAAAGCTTAACATTGACATGAGGACAAGCACTTAGTAAAGGAGAGCTTCTCAAACATTTAAACATCTGAATGAAGTCATCGAAATGTACTAAGTCATCTAGGCACCATTTTCCCCTTGTGTACCCTTACATTTGTGCCTAAGAAGAAGTTGCTTCAGTCCATTGGAGTGTTTGAGTATTGAGGATTTCTCAGCAATGCTTTGCAACTTTACACTATCTCGTTCTGACGATTTTTGGGGCAACAGAAAATCTTTCACCATGGGAAAATACCTCAGAGATATAAAAAACTGAGAGAGGTTATTGTAGAGACACTCTACATTATCACGTTACCTTAGAGGAAATGTTTCTAAGTGACACGGTTTGTAAGTAACATCTTGTCAAAGATTGCTACTTTTTTGCACTTTGGACTCTTCAGGGATATCATTGGTACAATGTAGCTCGGATTGTTTCGACATGTTTGGGTGAAAAACAAGACCATGCCTAGTGTAAATGTACCCATCTAGATATGTTGGAATAGTCAGTTTGGTCGCATCAGGACCAGTATGAAAGTTACACCCCTTTGCAACTTTACACTACCTCCTTCTGACGATTTTTGGGGCAGCAGAAAACCTTCCACCACGAGCAAATGTCTCAGAGATATAAAAAACTAAGAGAGGTTATTGTAGAGGCACTCTACATGATCACGTTACCTTAGATAGAATGTTTCTAAGTGACATAGTTTTTGAGTAACATCTCATCAAAGATTGTTATCTTTTTGCACTTTGGACTCTTCAGGGATATCATCGGTACAATGTAGGTCAGACTATTTCGACATGTTTGGGTGAAAAAAAGACCATGCCTAGCGTAAATGTACCCATATAGACATGTTGGAATAGTCATTTTGGTCGCATTAGGAGCAGGACGAAAGTTACACCCCTTTGCAACATTACACTGCCTCCTTTTGACAATTTTTAGGGTAGCAGAAAACCTTTCACCACGGGCAAATGTTTTAGAGATATAAAAACTTAAGAGAGATTATTGTAGAGACACTCTATGTGATTGCATTGCTTTAGATAGAATGTTTTGTAAGTGACATGGTTTTCAAGTAACATCTCATCAAATATTGCTTCCTTTTTGCACTTTGGACTCTTCAGGGATATCGTCGGTACAATGTAGCTCGAACTGTTTCGACATGTTTGGGTGAAAAATAGGACCATGCCTAGTGTAAATGTAGCCATCTGGATGTGTTGAAATAGTTAGTTTGGTCGCATTAGGAGCAAGACAAAAGTTACACCCCTTCGCAACTTTACACTGCCTCTTTCTGACAATTTTTGGGGCAGCAAAAAACCTTTCACCATGGGCAAATGCCCCAGGGATATAAAAACCTGAGAGAGGTTATTGTAGAGGCACTCTACATGATCGTGTTTCCTCAGATAAAATGTTTGTAAGTGACATCTCATCAAAGATTGCTGCTTTCGAGTAACATCTCATCAAAGATTGCTACCTTTTTGTACTTTGGACTCTTCTGGGATATAGTCGGTACAATGTAGCTCAGACTGTTTCAACATGTTTGTGTGAAATATAGGACTATACCTAGCATAAATGTACCCATCTAGATGCATTAGAATAGTCAATTTAGTTGCATTAGCAACAGGACGAAAGTTACACCCCTTGGCAACATTACACTGCCTCCTTCTGATGATTTTTGGGGCAGCTGAAAACCTTTCACCATGGGCAAATGTCTCAGAGCTATAAAAAATTGAGAGAGGTTATTGTAGAGGAACTCTATATGATTACATTACCTTAGATGAAATGTTTCTAAGTGACACATTTTTTAAGTAACATCTCGTCAAAGATTGTTGCCTTTTTGCACTTTGGACTCTTCAGGGATATTGTCGGTACAATGTAGCTCAGACTATTTCATCATATTTGGGTGAAAAAAAGGACCATGAATAGCATAAATGTACCCATCCAGATGTGTTGGAATAGTCAGTTTGGTCGCATCAGGAGCAGGACGAAAGTTACACCCCTTTGCAACTTTACACTGCCTCCTTCTGATGATTGTTAGGGCAACAGAAAACCTTTCACCATGGGCAAATTCCTCAGAGAAATTAAAAATTGAGAGAGGTTATTGTAGAGGCACTCTATGTGATCATGTTACCTTAGATAAAATATTTCTAAGTGACACAATTTTTAAGTAACATCTCATCAAAGATTGCTTCCTTTTTACACTTTAGACTCTTCAGGGATATTGTGGGTACAATGTAGCTTGGACTGTTTCGACATGTTTGGGTGAAAAAAGGACTATGTATAGTTTAAATGTACCCATCTAGATGTATTGGAATAGTCAATTTGGTTGCATCAGTAGCAGGATAAAAGTTACACCCCTTTGCAACTTTACACTGCCTCCTTATGATGATTTTCGGGGAAGCAAAAAAAAATTCACCACGGGCAAATGCCTCAGAGATATAAAAAATTGAGAGAGGTTATTGTAGAGGCACTCTATGTGATCATGTTTCCTTAGATGGAATGTTTCTAAATGACACATTTTTGAGTAACATCTTGTCAAAGATTGCTATCTTTTTGCACTTTAGACTCTTCAGGGATATCGTCGGTACAATGTAGCTTAGACAATTTCGACATGTTTGGGTGAAAAAAATAACAATTCCTAGCCTAAATGTACCCATCCATATGTGTTGGAATTATCAGTTTGGTTGCATCAGGAGAAAGACACCAAAAATGCATAACATGATGATGTAAAAATGTGTATATGTGTAAAAATGTAGCAGGAAATTGAAAAAGACAAACCTTACAAATTAATGTGCATACTTACAACTCAATGTAACATGACTTTACAAAATCAATGTGAATACTTACAAATTAATCCAATGAACCATCTGGGTCTGCTATACTCTTTATTGTGTCAGGTATTGCTTCATGGTCAGACTCACATACCTTCCATAAGATTTTGTTCAAAGGTCTACTCCAATACTTTATCAAATGAACATTGGATGCCATGACAAGGTTTGAGTAATGAAGAATCTTCTGATGCGTGTCAAAGTCCTGAAACATCCAAACATGAACACTCTTATGTGGATACCTTCTAAGCCATGTTCTAGTAATAACCACTGAGCCTGTAGGGTATTCAATGTTTTCTCCATCTGTAACAGGGGCCTCCAATTTCTTTTTGGCCTCAACACAACAACATAAGTAATAATCTGTTCCCTCTTCATTATCTTCATCTGCAATAACTGCATATACATGCCCTACATTGATATGTGTAGCAAATTAGATGAAATTAGTCAACATTACAAAAACACTACAAAGTAAGATGACATTACTTGGTTGAACTAGATGAAATTAGATGCATATACGTGCCCTATATTACCTGGTTGAACTAAATCTGATATGTGGTCAAAGTCAACTAATGATTCCATCTATGTTAGTTTCAGTGCCGTCAGGGGTTGATGTGTCAAGTGGGCTAAGATAACTTAACTGCCATTCGTCCACCCACTCCTTTGACTCGCACTCATCCCAGACTTGAATTATATAGGAAGAACAAAAGCATGAATTCTTTCATGTATGGATACTCCATGAACTTGCAATTGGGCTTCTGAAAGAGTGCATCTCATTTGATCTTGTCAGTGTACAACAGTCCTCATATGGTGCAATGTTAGTATCGTCTATCAACCAAAAAAATCTACGAACTGAAGACTTACATTCATTACCTGGACCCATAAAAGCATTACACCACTCGATAATCAATTTTGCATCTATCAACTTTGCATTGTCTTTATACTTTAACTCTTCTCGTGCTATGGCTCTTTTGATACATGCTCCTGCACCATCATGCTCCCCCTTTCCATGCCCGACCACACAAAAGTTCCACATATGCTGAATACCTATAAAATTATACCCCCTACTCAGCCAAAAGAAATTATGCAAGTTCTTTAATTATGATGTACAGTTATCTGACCATATGATATGCTGACTGAACAATATGCCCCTTCTAGCCAAATCATTGTAGAACACCTGAAAGCAACCTTGTATGAAATCCATAGATTACGTACGATCATCACTAATAAAGAAATTATACTCCTTTATGATCTTTCTATCATCCTCTGTACTATCATTTGCATGAATGAATGTGATGTGCACAAATATAGAAACCTGTGTGGAGTTGTAATATTGTGATTGCACCTCACGCTGTGGCTGTAGACTGTAGTTCTCTACAAATTCAATGACTGAAACAATGCTACCAACTGGAAATGTGTCCTTACATAACTTGAATTGCAAGTCCAACCATCGAGCTCTATGGGCAAGTCTTGCATACTCATACACTATGCTGTCATGAAATATAGGCATAAACTAATACACTGGAATCTTTTCAATAACCAATTCACACCTCTTTGCTTCTTTACCATCTTTTGTAATGTATGCCATTGTTTTATACTTGCCAAACTCTAGTAGTTTGTTTCCAACCGCATGTGTTCTTTCCATATGTTCACATATTGGCAAATGTTGCAAGCCACCGCAATGATGACATGTGCTATCCAAGCATAATTTCTTGTAGAATATTTGACCTTCCTCTCTTTCACATAAAATTCTTGATATGAAGTCTCTTAAAGATGTTGGTGGGGCACATATGGCACAACCTTGCAAAACATTGTTAGTATGCATATCTAAACATATAGACCTATAAGGATCAAAATGTTTAGAAAATTCAATATGTAATCTACAACAACAAGTAGTGCATGTGTGATTTATCTTGACATAGAAAGGTTTTAGCATTTCAAAATATCTTTGACAAATTTTAATTTGAGGATACTTCTCTAGAAATTTACCATAAAACTGTGTTTGAGTCTCATCCAAAAAATGCTTTAGATGTGGCTCACAGTTCTGACTACCGATTCTCCTTCTTACCACATCCCTTTGATTCGGAGATACCCTTGTGTAATTCTTCCAAAAGTCTTCAATTAGTGATCTCAATGCTTCAATAATTGGTTTATCTTTTCGTGGTAGTCTCCCCGAGAACACCCATAATTCATTGGCATTAGTGTCCTCAATTCTTTGGCATCTTCCAATGGCTCTTGATAAAGTTTTTCTATTAATTCTCAATTCTTAACTCGTCTTTCTAATGAGACAAGCTTTCTTTGTTTGACTACTTACTATAGTTGATGTAATCACACGCTGTGTTGCATTACTATCTTTTGTGCATGAGGTATTACCCACACTCTCATACACACTCATTAGATTCTTGGCAATAGATTTTTCACTTGAAGCCTCTGATGTTCTCAACCCAAGAATCTTCATGATGGACCTATATTTTATACTTTGCATCATTTCAATGAATAGTTGACATCTTACAATCTCATTTAACTTTTCAAAGAACAATCTCGAAATCTTATGAGCATATCTTCTACAAGTGCATTTTGGAATCTTACCTTCCATTGGCTACAAAATATTCTCATCAATTTCAATCAAATAGTTTGGCTTTCTATGCAAAATTCTAGGTGGTGTTAAGTTAGGTAAATTCATCTCAACATTAGGAATTTCATCAATATTTAAATGAGATGGGCTAGATGGCATACCTTCGATCAAAGATGGAATAGATGACATACCTTGAGGTTGAGGTGGGAACGATGGTGTACCTCATTCATCACATGTGAATGATGATGTACTCTCAACTTGAGATGTGGTAGATGGTGTCCCGACATGTTGACTTGCGGTAGAGGACGTGTCTCCAACTATGGTATTCAAATCTCTCATAGCACAAAGTTTTTGCATTTGTTCTCTTTGTGCCACCAATACCATATCTCTTTGTGATGGTTGTGGTTCCTCTTCAATTGGTATGTCTTCATTTATCATGTCCAATTTTCTCTTCTCACAAAGTTCCCTTATAGCCACTGCTTTCTTTGCATTCTTAGTTTCTATCTCTTCGTGTGTTGGTTTAATTCTTGATCATTTCCTCGGTATGATGAAGAATTTGTCTGTAGCATGATAAAAAGACCAATATTACTTCCTAAGAAATGAATACAAGATAATAGTGGGATTGTATTTTTTTTATGTCGTAAGGATTTATTCTTGTATAGTTTGACATCATGGTATGTTAAGGTCTATTCATTACACATAATTATTAAAGAGCCCAAGTGTAGAAAATATGCATGGCATCATGTGAGATTCTAGGCTACTTTCTTGATTGGGAATGTGTCTATTTTAAACATGTATGATAAAGCATGATAAAGTAATTCAATCCGAATTAAGGAAAATGTAAATAACATGCATGTAAAGACTTGACATACCTAAAAAATGAAGATTCGAATGGAGAGAGTACCCAATTATGTAGTGTTTTTTTCTTCTTGCATCAAACTCCTCAATAATTTGAGTTGTTCACCGCTTGCTTCCTTTTCAATGTTAAATTGAATAACACTCAAATATAATTACTAACAAAAATACTATTAACCAATCTATAATGTTAAATTCCTAAAATTGAATCACAATTAACATTGCAACACTACAAAAATTGAAACTTGAATAGATATATATCAAACTTGGTGTGAAAACTATGTTATTTCCTCCTCAAGTTGGAAAAGAAGAAAAGGTGGTGGAAAGATCATGCAAAGGTCGTATAATGTGTTAAATGTGCATGTGAACTTCCCAATAGCATGAAAGCACTTCTTTTTTGTTGGAGCACACGTAGAATCAGTATGAAAATAGAGCATGTGGGCCTGGATCACAGGGATCAACACTTTTTTATCATTTCTATAGTAGGACAAAAGATGAGTGTGTTATAACGTGCTCACGTTATAATGCGCTCACAATTTGTCCTGCTATAGATTGATCACATCCTATGCATTTTTTTTTTGGTGATCCATTGCTCTTTCCAAACCTTCCCCTTCAGACTTGAATGACCACAAGGTTTTTGAGGAAGAACTTTTCTTGTTTCCTACAAGAGCTTGCTAGATGCTCTGTCATATGATAGGCATATCAATGAAGGGTCAACCCTCATAATCAATTTCTTGATAGAAAATTCCCATCGAGGAAGAAAGACAGATCTTCTTTGGAAGTAGAAGTTCTAGTTTGTGAGAAATCCTTATCCAAGCATAAATAGCAGGGGTTCTATCAAGCGATTGCCAATCCACTTCCACAAAGTCTCCTAAAGACTTCTTGATTGATTCCAAAACATCCACGTCCCAAAACTAGAGAGGCAATCAATATAATCAAACCCATAAATCTGCATTTGAAGACAAAAACTCTCTTTAGGCTAGATTAAGAGTCCAACATTTTAGCTCAATTCTAAACCCATCAACATCTAAATATCCTGAATACAAAATCTCTATTTGCCTATCTTTATAACTCAACCCTCAGTGTCAAAACTTAATCCCTCAACCATATCCCTAAACCCTAAACCCTAAAGCCTCAACCCTCAACCCTCAACATCAAATCCTAATCCCTTGACCCTTCACTCTAATCCATCAACCCTAAACCCTAGCCCTAAACCCTCAACACTATACCTTAAACCCTAATCCCTCAACCCTAAACCTTATCCCTAAACCCTAATCCCTTAACCCTCAACCCTAATCCATCATCCCTCAACTCTAATGCCTCATCCTTAAACCCTAAATGCTATCCCTATTCCTAAACCCTCAACAAACTTGATACTATACCTTAAACCCTAATCCCTAAACCCTCCAACCCTATCCCTAATCCTTATACCCTCCACACTCTACTTTAACCCTAATCCCTCGACCCTCAACCCTATCCCTAAACCCTTGACCCTCAAACCTCAACCCTCAACCCTCAACCCTCAACATCAAACCCTAATCCCTCAACCCTTAACTCTGATCCCTCGACCCTCAACCCTATCCCTAAACCCTGAACCCTAAATCCTCAACCCTCAATGTCAAATCCTAATCCTTCAACCCTTCACTCTAATCCCTCAACCCTAAACCCTAATCCCTCAACCCTCAACCCTAAACCTTATCCCTAAACCCTAATCCCTCAACCCTTAACCCTAATCTATCATCCCTCAACTCTAATCCCTCATCCCTAAACCCTAAACACTATCCCTATTCCTAGACCCTCAATGGGATCGACACTATGCCTTAAACCCTAATCCCTTATCCCTAAACCCTCCAACCCTATCCCTAATCCTTATACCCTCAACACTCTACTTTAACCCTAATCCCTTGACCCTCAACCCTATCCCTAAACCCTTTACCCTCGAACCTCAACCCTAATTCATCAACCCTAAACCCTAATCCCTCAAACCTAGACCCTATCCCTAAACCATCAACCCTCAACACTATACCTTAAACCCTAATCCCTATCCCTCAACCCTTAACCCTTAAAACTTAAACCTTATCCCTACACCCTCAACACTTGACACTATATCTTAAGCCTTAAACCCTCATCCCTAAAACCTCAACCCTCAATCCTTAAACCTTCAACCCTAAACCCTATCCCTAATCCCTCTACCCTTAATACTCTAACCCTAACCTTGACATTAAATGCTAATCCGTCAACCCTAAACCCTAATCCGTCAACCCTAAACCCTATCCCTAAACCCTCAACCCTCAACACTATACCTTAATCCCTAATCCATCAACCCTAAAACCTAATGCCTCAACCCTCAACCCTAAACACTATCAATAAATCCTCAACCCTCGACACTATACCTTAAACCCTAATCCCTCAACCCTCAAACCTAATCCCTCAACCCTCAACCCTAATCCCTCATCCCTAAACCCTAAACGCTATCCCTATTCCTAAACCCTCAACCCTCAACACTATACCTTAAACCCTAATCCCTTATCCCTAAACCCTAAACCCTATCCCTCAACCCTTAACCCTTAAAAATTAAACCCTAAAACCTATCCATAAACTCTCAACGCTCAACACTATATTTTAATCCCTAATCCATTAACCCTTAGCCCTAAAGCCTCAACCCTCAATTGTTAAACCTTCAACCCTAAACCCTATCCCTAATCCCTCTACCCTCAACACTCTACTTTAACCCTAATCCCTTGACCATCAACCCTATACCTAAACCCTCAACTCTCAACATTAAACCCTCATCTATCAACCCTAAACCCTAATCCATCAACCCTAAAACCTAATCCCTCAACCCTCAACACTATATCTTAAACCCTAATCCCTCAACCCTAAACCCTAAACTCTATCCCTAAACCCAACAAAACTACTTTGCCTTATGTTAGGTTGTTAAACCCATCATTTTTGACACTATTCTCTTAAAGATATTTGAGTTGCAAGAATATGACAGAAAAATGGCTATGAAGATTTTTAATGTTAGTAATGTTATATGACATGTTTTTCTGGCCCATCTGGGATTCATTATCCCAATAGGTGTACACACTATGAGAAAAGCTTTGCATATGGTACATCCACAGTGAGTAATTAACATTTGAACTTAGAAGGATGATCATTATGAGAAAAGATTTGCATTGGGGTACATCTATGTTTCTTGCTGTCCACCCCGCACTTAGGGGAGATATATTGTTATGAAATAGGCAAATAATCTCCCATTGTTTATTGGCTCTATCCACAAGAACTACTAAACTATACCTTAAACCCTAATCCATCAACCCTAAACTTTCAACCCTAAACCCTATCCCTAATCCCTCTACCCTCAAAACTCTACCTTAACCCTAATGCCTCGACCCTTAACCCTAAACGCTATCCCTAAAGCCTCAACCCTAAACCCTAATCCCTCAAGGTCCTAAATTCTAATCCCTTATCCCTAAACTCTAAATCCTATCCCTAAACGCTCAACCCTCAACCTTAAACCTTAATCACTCAATCCTTATCCACCCCTCTCCTCCCCTATCTGGCTCACTCCCATCTCTACCCTCCTCTGCCCTCGACACTATACATGCATAGATATAGGCATACATAGATACATACATACATATAGGCATACATAGATACATACATACATACATATAGGCATACATAGATACATACATACATATAGGCATACATACATACATACATACATACATACATATAGGCATACATACATACATACATGATTAATAGCCTTGAACATAAAAAATTTTAAGGGGAACATAACGTGAGTGCATTATAATGCACTCGCGTTATTTCAAACTTGGCAAACAACACAAACTTTTGTGGAAAAGGAAAAATGCAAAGCAAAATATAACACGAGCACGTTATAATGCGCTTGCGTTATGTTTTTCTCTGGGAATCCCAAGCCTTGGGCTTGGGATTTTCTTTGGATTTCCAACCCAAAGGCTTGGAGTGCCTTTTGAACAGCCATAGATGTGTTTTTCCATATTCTTCAAGATTTCACATAATTTTGTTCGTGCTAACCCTCAGATTTGCACATGTTTCAAGATCGAACAAATTGAACACCTGGGTAATGTTAGGCTTTCTCAAGTAGCTATTTGACGATGTGATTTTTTTCACATTTTAACAATATTAAGCCTTTCATCTTTAATTTCTTTTGTTTGTGTGTCCATTTTTTGGCAAAAACCATTGATTGGTCTTTTTTTCATTGTAAATTAACTATTCATTGAAATTTTTAAAAAATTACATATTTAGAAACTAGACTCCATTCTACACGTAGTAAAAAAAGAAAAAAATGATTTTCAATTAGTTTCAAATTTTATAGGGGTAGCACGGCCAAAATTCTATTTTTTAGGATGTGTCCACTTTGAAAATTAGTAAAAAATCAAATATTCATCAAAAAATTATCAGAAAAATTGGGCATAAACTATAGGCTATTAGCTAATTTCTCACTAAAGTGATTTTAAAAATACCAAAAAAAGTTGACCTTTTGAGGGAGCTAGAAAACATGCTCTATTATGTTTTTTTGACAGAAACAATACCAATTTATGTGGCTCCCTCTTTTGAACCCCTTAATCTATGCCATTTTCAAAAAAAAATAGTAGTTTAGAAAGTAGACTCAGAGCACTACGAACATTGTTTTGGTTGCATCTCCAAATTTTGAGTGTAACTATGCTCAATTTCTCATCCAAGGCCAGTATTTCTTGATTTTAGAAAAAAAGTGGCTACTGAAGACCCCTTTTCGGCCCCCCATCTTCTTGCACTTACCCGTAATTCTTCACTTTCCAACAATGGCTCTCCATGAACTGATACAATATATTTGGAATTTTAAAGTTGAGCATGTGGCAAGAATACTGCGGCAGACATAGTCCTTGAATCTACCACTTGGTTATCTTCTCTAGGTATAGCTTTTATAGAGAAGAAGTCGAAGAATTGGACCAGTTTTCTGATGGTTTCTTTATATGGTTGTAATCACTCTGATTTTATTTCATAGTTCTCTACAACTTGGTTGGTCATTAATTGGGAGTCTCCAAAGGTAGAGATCCTCTTGATCCCCATTCTCATGGCTAACATGACTCTTAAGGATAAGGCTTCATATTCAGTGATATTGTTTGTGCAAAAGAAATCAAATCTGAAGGCAAATGAGAGGACTTTTCCTTCCAGAGGTGTTAGGATTATCCTTGTCCCTACTCCAGTTTTACAGCTAGCTCCATCGAAGTGTACAATCCATAAGTTTTGATTATTCTATGGTTGATATATTTCTTAAAACTCTTAGGTTGAGTTTTGTTTCTCCTCTTTTTCTTCTCCTTCCTCGATGATTTTGATTGTTCCCACCGAGAGGTTCTTGATGTCCCATTCATTAAAGCATGATATGGATGCTACGTCGAACTGAGCATGAGGCTTGGTAGTGTGAGGATCAAAGGGGAATTCTCTAAGATTGTCCATACTTTGATATGATATGTTGTGAGTACTCCTATTTGGTTGAGAGCCTTGAGTTTCTTCTTTTACTTTCTCTTGTGTTTTTATCTTTTTATCTTTTCCTCTTGTTCCCTCTTGTAAATGCTGAAAGGATTAGGATCTATCTTGATAATGTAGATCTTTCCCAAATGATGGAAGTAGATTTCTTGAAACAAGGTGGAGGCGATGGCCTTTATAGTGTGAATCTAAGGTCTTCCGAGTATCATGTTGTAATTGTTTTCTTTGATGATGACATGGAAGTATGTGGAAATAGTTTTATCCATTAAAGTGAGTGGTAGACTAATTTTCCCCACTGTTTGAATATCGTGACTATCATATATCCTTAAGGTAGCAGCCTGCTACTTAATTCCTATTTTACTATATCCCATTCTTCGTAAGAATGACATTGGCAAGAGATTGACTGTCGATCCTTCATCCACCATGACTCTTCTATGGTGACCTCTTCAAATTAAATTTGTATGTATAGTAGTGAATCCCTTTTCTTACTTCATTCATTTTGAAGTAGTTTGGAGATATCAAATGTAAGAGGGGTTGGTTCATTTTTTGTTGAACATCCCACTTCTAATAATTCTAAGAATGTTTTCCGGTGTGAGGGGGAGGCTCTCAACAAATTTATTACTTGTGAGAAGAGGTTTTCCATTTGATCTACTTGTTCTTCTTCTTGGATTACAAACACTTCTTGGTTCATCTCTATATGGTTGGAGTTGTTTTGACTGGCCTTACCCTTCTCATTTTTAGGTTCCTTCTCCTTCCTTTGAGATTGGAGTTTGAGGAAGTTTTGCTATTGATTCGGAGTAAGTTTCAATATAGCTTTGTTTCATGACCTTTTGTTCCATGGAACCAACAATACATATTAGGATAATAGAAGTGGCGACTTGGTCCTTGATTTCTTTTTTTCTGCCATTTGTTGTTATTGGGAGTGCTTTTCACAACATTCACATCTTTGTCCAAGGAGTCATTTGATGTAACCTTTTCCACTACTTTAGGCATTTTGAGCCTTCCATTCCTATCATAAATCTTCTAGCCACTATTGATGGCAGCTTGATCTATCCTCAAAGAACTTTCGAATGCTTCTTCATAGGACTGTATGGTAATTTTTCAACGTCTTCTCTCATATCCTTATTTAAGGCATGTAAGAAAAGGTGGCATAGTTCACGGTGGTTCATGCTTGGGGTACTGGTTGAGAAATAGAGGGCTTGCCTCCATCTAGTCACAAAGTAGGCTACAAACTCATTCAGCTCTTGCTTCATGGTGAGGAATTCTCTGATCCCTATGTTGATGAGATTCTTCATGTCAAATGCCATGACAAACTCTCTAATTAGTTGTCTAAAAGAGTGAATTGAAGCTTATGGAAAATGATAGTACTAGCCCAAAGCTATTCCTTCAAAACATTTCAGAAAGATCTTGGCAACAATCCCATCGCAAGGGAGGAGTTCTCTTATCACTGCAGTGTAAGACTTGATATGGGAGTTTGGATCTCCTTCTCCTTTGAACTTTAGGAGATTAGGTAGTGGCCGAGGTAATTGTATGTTCCTTATGTTTAAATCAAGAGGCTCTTTCAAATACTCAAGATATGTCCTGAGAAAGGCACTTTGAGAATAAGGGGTTGATAGCAATAATCCTATAGGTGGGTTTTGATAACTCAAATGTTGTTTGATTTGTTTGATTTCCCAACACTACTAGATTGTTCTGAATAGAAGGGTTCCCATTCAAACACATTTCATTACTTGTATTTTGTGAACAATAGTTGATATAGGGGGGATTCTGAGATGCCCCCTACTCTTGTTCATGGACTTTTTGCATTCTTTTAGTAGCAGCTTGTTCTACTTTCAAGTTTCTAATCCTTTGCACTAGAGTTGCAATTAAGTCTGCAGGTGTGGCAGCTATAGTTGTTTCCTCATTTCTAGTATTTTCTCTCCGAGCATTGTCATAGTGGTATGCTTCTTCTCATGTAGTGTTTTCTCTTTGTTCTTCTCGCAAGGCAACTCTTAATGCTTCTTGAGTATCTCTTGCCTCTTACAGGTGTCTTTCTAATCATTTCACTTACTCATCAAGATGAGTACTTGATTTCCTTATGGAAGGTTGATCGGGTCGATGTATTTCTAACCTTATCCTCATAGCTTTATGTGGCACATTTGGTATGGCCAGATTGTGCTCCCAAGATAGGTTATTAAATGACAGACAATGCCTGGGTTCTCTTTGGTCATGTTCATAGTCAAAGTCTTCATAATCATAGTAGTTGGTGATTGGTGAATCTAGATACGGAAACACATAACTATTTGAAGGAGTTTCTGGTTCTCTTGAGGGAATATTCCCTTAGCTTAGATCAAGTTTTGTCATATTTAGGAGTGGCATAGACACCACAGAATGAATGGAATAGATGATGGTGAAGGTGATAGAGGCTAAAGAAGCTATGAAGAATAAAGTAAAAATGCTTAACAATATTTTTTTTGAAGTGTTTAAGGTTTGAGATCTAAATAATGGGAATGTAAATCACAAAACTAGAAGATTTTGTAATTTCATGGCAGGTTCACCAAAATATGTATGCTCAAAATCATGACCTCGGCTGCCTAGGGTTGTCAAATTAGATTTTGGCATGCACATGGACACTCCACTCCTTGCCAAATGGGTGAACTGCCACATCACTCTCACTCTCGTGGAAGTAGCCAGTCTAGAGGAGGTGAGATACAGGGGGTAGTCTAGCTTGTTGGAGAGCTAGACTTTGTGGAGAGGGGTCAGCATGTCCTGGGGCCTTTGTTATTGTGTGCTAATGTGGATGTTTCATTCAATAATTATTGTTACAGAGATAACTGTATGACTTGAACGGTCACTAGTCACTCTTCTCCTATTAGGGTTTATAAGATTCCATGTTTCCATGGGTAAGTGGCTATTTTCATTGATGGCTTCTTGTCTTTCAAGCTCTTGGGTGTATGCCTATTGTATTTGAAGTTGTCTAAATGCTTCTAGTTGTTGTAAGACAACTCAATCCTATTGTGGCCTTGGATGGATTTCCTCTATCTTATTGAGGATCACCCTCACTCACTCACCTCTTAATCCTGGGCACATTCGTGAGCCAAGACAAGATATAGGTGTATGTGAACTAACCTTGACTAGACTTTAGGTTTGAATTAGGGTTTTGATCGACCTAAGGTTTGGTTGTGCATTGACTTTTGTTGACCTTGTGATGATATAAAGGTTTTGACCAAATAGTTGACTATGATTAACCTTGTGATGATATCAAGGGTTTGCAATTTATCTAAATGCCTAATGTTTTTGTTCTTTTGTTAGTATTTATGAATGCAACACTATTTGAAATGCAAAACTTGTTTTTGTGCTTTATTTGGTATTTTTGGAAATAAAATATGCTTTTTAATCTAGGAAAGGTAAAATGAATGCAACTAGGATGAATTTTACCTAATGCAATTATTCTATGTTTTTAGGGTTTTTGAATGTTTTGAAATGATTTAATCTAGAAAAGGAAATTGCAAGTAAATGAATTAAACTATGAATGCAAATTACTCTAGAATGCTAGATCTAACTATTCTATTAAGGAAAAAGCAATAAATTACTAATCCCAAGAGCAATTTTCAATATCTAATTACTTCCAAACTAAAAGCATAGAGGAACTTGAATTAAAGATGACTTGTGAGCCTCCACTACCCTTAGAAATCCTTAATGGCAACCTCATATCCTCTTGAAGCAGGAGGAAGACCTCTTGGCGACAAGACAACACAAATAAATGAAAGAAACTTTAGAAGTTTTGCAAAGAGAGATCAATGAGAGATATTGATGAGCACAATGGCTTGATTGAAGACATGTAAGGATGCTTGAAGAGATTTACGAGAAAGCTTGATGAACAATGAACAAACAAAAGGCACCTTCATCATGTGTGAGCATGAGAATGCTAATTAGAGAGAAAAAACATAGCAAGAGTTGTGTGCACAATAAATTTGCGTCCCTTTGTGCTTGAGGGAGGGGGTATTTATAAGTTTGAAGAAGGGATGAGAGGTGGAATTGATTGAGAAGTTAAATCAATGGATTGAAGAGTAAACAAGGATTGATTAGAGAGTGAACTGGATTGATTACCTAGTGAACTCAATTGATTAGAGAGTGATGAAGCAATGATAACTTATCACTAAAGAATAAATGGAGTTAGAAGAATGCATGGTAAAGAATGAGTTACTAAATTTAGATCAAATGGAGCTAATTATGCATGTGTGGGTGCATGAAATAGTCAACTCCAAATTAGGCCTAAAAAATCATGCAAACTAGAAGAAAAACAGGTGAAAAAAGAGATATTTCAAGTTAGAAACTCAATTTTTTCTATAGCTGGAAACACAATAGGGTCACCCATGGGTCACCCCTTTCACTAGTATGGTCATGCATGGGTCACTTGGTGGGAGATCCTAATTTATGAGGCTCGTTCAGTGGAAGATCTGGAAAGAAAGGGGTCTCAGTGAAAATGCATAATGGGAGATGGTAGAGGAGATGAAAAGGAGGGGATTTGCCCTTGCAAATAGGTCAGTCATGTGCAAGAATCCAAATCTCCACTTGTAGAGTAGGATCTCCCAGCAGGATATCTAGAAATAATAGGGGGAGATTTGGATTGCTTAAGTGAAACTGAAAACTAAAAGTGGGAGATGGCTTCGGAGGACCTCTAGAAGGGTTCTAGGGGGTGGAGAAGATGAAAAACATAGGGGAAAGGTAAAAATTCACCTACAAGATGTATACAAGGCTTGGGAATAGGGTCAAAAGCTTAGAAAAAGTACAGATCAACAAGTGTCAAAAAGTGTCAAAAAGTGTTGACAACAAAGAGAGAGGGAAAGTGACAAAGAGGAAAAAACAAAAGATGAAAGAGAAGACATGTCACCAAGAGGAAATCTGCTTAGAGGACATTATTTCACCCTTACATGTACATGACAAGTATTATATATCATTATGGGGGTCCTCGTGGAGGTTTTGCATGGTTTTTGTACTTACAGAGTTTGTCATGTGCTAGCTATTCATCCTATGGCACGCATCTATTGTGATATCCTGACGTATTGGGATGTAGATAGGAACACCTTTAGGTTTCCACAGGCTTCTGGAGAGTGGACTATCGCTCTATTTGGTGTTTATCACATTCTTGGAGTTCCTATGAGAGGACATCCTCTTGTCATGCCCACTAGTGAGTCCTTTAAGGACAAGGTTTCTTAGGCACAGTTCATGGGAGTCAATCACCCTGAGGATCAGTAAAGAGTTTAGCTTGCCTCTGTGCCACAACTTTTCATTCCTCTCTTTAGGAAGTTCTTGATTGGTTTAATCACATTGAAGCTGTCTAGAGACAAGGCCTCAGCTCACTTGAGATGGTGCTGGGCACCAATTATATGTGGTCTTGAGCAGGGCAAAGTCTATGCTTGGGGACCAGATATTTTGGTCACAGTATATAGAGATTTCTACCACATTGCATGCTGAGGGGATCTTACTTTCATCCACTCTTCTTTGATTATGACTTGGATCTTTAAGCACATTAGGCCTTATCAAAAGCTAGTTCCTATTCCTGATAGACGATTACTGAGAGTAGCTAGGTGGATTTAGGTGGGTCACTTTGACACTTGTATGCACTATGTGGCCACTCTTATAGATGAGGATATGATTTTTGATCCTTATGTGGACTTAGAGGGATCATGGGCTCATGATGGTTAGATCAGAGAGTACTGTCGTGGGGTATCAGAGCTTTCAGACCATAATGGTCTAGTTGAGGCTCATTGTGTTGAGTGCATCTTGTAGCAATTCGGTGAGGATTTTCCTGAGGAGTTTCCCCCAATGTCTACCTTCTATAGATCTATTCAAGAGATGGGCAAAGTTAATCAGAGAACAGTTACTTGGACTCCCTTGACTCCTAGAGTCTTCATTACCAGAGTTCCTAGATCTTCAAGAGGAGTACATAGAGGAGGGAGGGGGACTCCTTCCTGAGCACTCATTGTGGTTGAAGACTCAGATTCTACTAATGAGGACTATGTTCTTGATGGGTATGATTCATAAAATGAGGGCATGCTAGAGGATGCCTAGGACAAGGGTCTTGATGGTGCTGATGATGTAGATCTAATGCTCATGATATTCTAGAGGGTCTACCTGTAGTTCCTAGACCTCCTCATTCTGATGAGGTGATGCAACAATTTGACCCTGCCTAGCAGCCTGGCGATCCAT
Source organism: Cunninghamia lanceolata (assembly GCA_027924645.1). Lineage (NCBI taxonomy): Eukaryota > Viridiplantae > Streptophyta > Pinopsida > Cupressales > Cupressaceae > Cunninghamia > Cunninghamia lanceolata. The sequence goes on along the minus strand of BSBN01000334.1, from coordinate 6,336,133 downwards.
GTGAGTCTATGTTTGTTTTATTGTTTTCACACTTTGTCCTTTCTCTTCTTTTTGTGAAGAACTAACACACGCTTCTTCTTTGGTTCACTTCACAGGTAATGTTGAGGAGTGTAGGGATTTTGTTTGCAAGGTTAATATTGGCTTGGTTTTCCCCTTAACTAGGTTGACTCGAGAGAGGCTTTTGGCTGATTCTGGTGTGCCCTACTACTAGGTGACACACTGACATTTTTTCTCTTGCCTATCATGGATGTCAGGTGAGTGTAGATTTGAAGGACAAGAATCTCATCCTTAAGGGTGAGAATCAGGTGCTTCATGAGATGGCTCGTCTCAAATTTAGATGGCAAGATGCTAGTGAAACAGGGCATTCCCATCACATGCTCACAGTAGGGTACCTCACTCCCAAAGGTCTCATGGAGAGATTAGTGGCACACCTAGATAGAGGAGTAGGAGTCCTAAGGGTTTTGTTGGAGGGAACCATCCTTGACTTTTCTTTTCTTTTGAAATCATGTCCCCTTGCATGGGGAGCCTTTTCCTTCCTTGAGAGCATTTTATCTTAGCTCTTTGGTACTCTCAAACATGTAAACTTTGGATATATCTATGAAAGTTTATCTTTTTATGGTTTTGTCTATCAATTAGGTACTCATCTCTTGTGCATTTTGGAAGTTTAAGAAATTTTTATTATGTTTTGACCTTCAACTCTAATAATGCAAGTATGATAATGATGACATGTTTTTTTGTAATTTTTGGCATATATATGAGATGCACTTTACAATATGCAGATGCAAGAACATAGGGGATACTTGAAATGAAACTTTTATTTCTACTAAATGTCACAAGTTATGACATTGATTTTATTTCTTTGAGACTCTTTTTCTGATTTTGATATAAATGCATTGTGGAACAAAAAACATGATTGCTCTTAAATATGATTTTCAATCTAGGGGATTGCAAGTTGTCCTTATATAAGAGACCTATTCAAGGCTATGAGATGGGATTTAGAACTCAAGTGGGGAGTGGGAGAGAAATGGAGTGTTTCTGACTTTGGGCTTTTCTAAAGGCTAAACATTAATCCTTATCTAGATAAGATAATTTGACAAGCTTTCAACTTATGCAAATAACAAATTTATTGATGTTCGCTAGACTTAGCTCATAGATGGAAAGCAAGATAGACCTAGGGTAAAGGATAAATGGGGAAGAACAAGGGTCCCTAGATAGAAGATGATCCTAGAGACTACTAGACCCTTGGTTTTGCTCAGCTAGTGCATGTGTGCGCTTTGTACCTTTCTTTTTTTCTCTATTAGAATGTCACCCTTCAGGATTTGAGCTTAGTCTGATCTCCACCAAAGAGTATAGACATTCAACAATCTTCTCTTTTTTACTTTTTTTTGTATATCTCTTTTTTTTTCTTCTTCATTTGTTTTTTTATTTTCTCACTTGATTTTCTCAGTTTTTTGGATTTTGACTTTTTAAGAGATGAATGCTTTTAGAACTTTGATATACAACAATTTGATCTCTCAATCCAATACTCTTATTTTGATCACTCATTTTTTTATTCACTCAGATTTTAGATTGCTTTCTTCAAAGTTTTGATCTTCCTGACGTTTTTGGCTAGGAAAGATAAGGGGTTGAGTGCCACTTAAAGTTTTTGTAATGTATTTGGACTTCTCTTCTATTAGGAAAGAATTGGGAAGGTCTACTTGCAAGTTTTCTTTGAACAATATAGATTTGAATACTAACTTTGTTTAGGCCTAACATCTTAACTCATTAAGATTAGGATCAGTGTAAATCTTAAGAGCTAGGATTTGATTAGAATCACTAGGAATGAAAAGGGGGGCATGAAGACTTGTGAAAAATGAGGAATCTCTAGGTCCTAAAAAGATCACTTATACCTAGGTAACCTTAGACTTCATACTGAAATGCAAATATTATAAGAGCAAGTCATTCATTGTAATGCAAGATGAATAGAATGCTACTAAAATGCAAGAAACAAATTCTTTATTTGACATTTTTATTTTTATTTTTATTTTTTCAAGTGTTTTTATGTTTTATGATATTTTTTTTATTTTCTAGACATAGTATTTCTTGAGGTGAAAGGCATTGATTGTCTTGCCAAATTCCTCTCCCTCCATTGTGCAAAAGAGATAGGCACCATTTCTGATGTCTTATTTAACCATGTAAGGACCTATCCAATTGGGTCTAAATTTGCATCCTTTGCCAGCTCCTTTATCGATTAAGTTGTCTATCCTGAGCATTAGGTCTCCCACTTGAAACGGTCTTGCGATAACCTCTTTTTTATATTGTTTTTTCATCCTCGCGAGATAGGAATCATTCCTTTGGAAAACTCTTAAGCATGTTTCATCCATCATTCCTAATTTAGTTAATCTCACTACTTGATACTCCTCACTATCCAATAATCCTTATAACGACACTCGTAGACTAGGCAACTCTACTTCCAAGGTAATACCACCTCTGACGCAAAAGTAAGGGCATAAGGAATGGTTACAATTGGAGTCCTTATGTTGGTTCTGTAAGCCAAGATAGCTAGATATAGTTGTAAATGCTAATCTCTTTTAGAGTCTTTTATGATTTTGACCAATATTGACTTCAATGTTTTGTTTCTAGCTTCTTCTTGTCTGTTCCCTTTAGGATAGTAGATCAAGAGAGAGTTATGATTGATATGGAACCTCTCACATAACTCTCTTACTTGTGGATTTTTGAATGATGATTCATTTTCAATCACTATCACTTGGGGAATCCCAAACCGACATATAATTTGATTCAGTATGAGTTTGCCAATTATGGTCCCTAAAACCATAGTGAGAGGCATGGCCTCTACCCATTTGGTAAAATACTTGGTCGTAGTGATGATAAACAAATGTGCATCTATTGATGGGGGAGATATCTTCCCCAGCAAGTCTAATCCCCAAGTGGAAAAGGGCCAAGGGGTAACTATTGGTTGTAAATCTCTTGTTGGTGTGTGGCGGACATGGGCATAGGCTTTGCATTTGAGACATCTTATACAAATTTAATCACATCTCCTTATAAACATGGCCACAAGTACCCAATCCTATGTATTTTCCTCACCATGACATGACCACCAAAGTGTCCTCCACAGATTCTGCTATGCATTCCTCTAGGATTTTACATGCCTCTTCTTTATCGACACATCGAAGCAACATCCCTTTTAAGGCCCTTCGATAGAGCACATCATCTATTAGAACATATCTTGAGTGAGGATGCATAATCATCTTTTTCCCAAAGGAATCATGTTTTTAGGGTAAGCTTTGTTTGCAAGGTAGTTCACAATATCTCTATACCAATATGAAGTAGCATATTTATTGAGATCAACTACATAAATTTTTTTAGCAAGGAAGTCTTTGTTTATGGGCTCCTCTTAAGGAACCGGATTGTCTGCTAGCCAAATTACTATTACCTATCCTTTGACTGATTTTTGATTGACATATGTTAGCTAAAATTCACTTAGTAATGTTATGAATGGTCCAACTCTTCTTGATATGATGGGCTGATTTAGGAAAGTCCTCAACTATTCAGATTATATCATGCCAATGGTTTCTTGATTCAACATGTAATGTCATAATCTCCAAGTTGTGAATACTATTGCTAGACACTCTTTCAGCCTGAGTGTAATTCTTCTCATATTCTAGTAAGGTTTGACTGATGAAATATATGGCTCTTTCTCTCCCACCTTAATCTTCTTGAACTAACATGCATGCTACAGAGATATCAGTTACTCTAAAGTATAAGATGAAGGGTTTGTCATGTTTTGGTGGCATTAGAGTTGACGGTGTCAAAAAGAACTTCTTTACTTGCTCAAATGTGTTTTGGCAGTCTACCTATTGAATAGGGCAAGAGAACTAAGAGGAGGAGGGTGATTTAATTGTAACCAATATTTCAAAACCATTAAGATATCATCCACTTAATTACTATTATTAATTTTAACAATGAAAGCATGAAATCAGAAACTAACACATTCACACATAAACACAATAGACACTAGATTTTTATGTGGAAAACCCTATAGGGGAATAACCATGGTGAGTGTTAGCTCACAATATGTTATGTTATATCAAAACTAGAAATCAGAGGCTCACTTCCTTAGGGCTCACTCCCTTAGGGCTCACTCCCTAGATTCTCACTACAAATTAAGAGGCTCACTACCAATGGGATGGATCACTGCCGTTAGGTGGCTCACTATTGGTGAGTGGCTCACTGCCAAGATTTGATGAACTAAGATAGTAGCATCTAAACCATGCCAAGGTTTAGTTCCGTTGAAGCACTGAAAATATTCTTTTCTCTACTCTTCTTTTAACTTCACACTATCTTTTCATCTTCACACTTGGATACATTTTCACGACTCTATTACAAGCATTTATACAATTCATCAACCTTGGAATGATCATCAAGGTTGGCATTACAATCATCAACCATTGGAACATTCTCTAAGGTCCACAAACACATATACATAAGAAGAGGTCTAGACCTAAATAGATTAATGAAAGGGAAAGAATGAATGCAGACCAAACCAAAGCCTTATCTTAGACACAAACATAATATTCCATGCTATAACATGATATCACAATCTCCAAAGTATAATTGCAACAAGTGAAAACAACCAAGTCGGCTAAAATTTGTGTTAACACTAAAGGATTTGAGAACACGCTTCATGCACGATCTGGATTACACTTTGTGGACCATTCAAAAGGTAGGAACATGATCTAGAGACATTCACAACCACATTACAATCACCAAGAACAACCGCACAACCTCAAAACACTTTACCCACAAGATTCTTCAAACTAGAGCACTTGAACATCACTATCAGCCACTATCATTAAAGAAATATTGCTTGCGGGCCACCAAATCACAAACCATTAGAATTAAAGATACATATCCTCATCACAAACTTATTTCTAGGACCACAGACTATAATACTTATTTGCAGAGAAATGCAGAGCAGAATACATTCTCCTTGTAACCACTGAAAGAACAAAAAGATAGTTTTTATTTTGGTGAACATAACTCACTCAAATATTCATATCAGAGGCTAAAACTTGGAATATAGCAACTACATACAACCTTCAGCTTAACTCCAAAATTATAGACAAATATTTTCAATCTACAAGAAATGTGAAGAAAAATACTTTATTGTCTTTCTACAAACCAAGATACTTTGCAATACACTGTTTCCACTAGTAGAGCAAATTTTCTCAAAAGTACTTAGAAACTCAATACCAAGAACACTTTATCATTATCTTCAATACTTATCTAAGCCAATTATCTCAACACAAGAAAGCATCAAAACAAAAGCATAGTTGACACCAATGACAACACAGAGATGTTGACATCAATGACAACACCGGTAGGCACATACTTGGAACAATCTCCCCATTTGTCATTGATGGCAACATTGATGTGAAAAACTATAGCACCATCAAGACAAGACTCTCCCCCTTTCTTTTTATACTTCTAAATTCTTTCTTCCCTTATGTTTTTCACATGATTTTCTCCCCCCCTTTAACATTAATGGCAAAAGTCATTAGTTCTCCTTTCTTTGCACATACTTGCAAACAACTACTCTGATCAAACTAGAATTTCTTTTGTCATCAGCTCTACAATACTTATCTTTATCAGCAACTTCTACCTACTCCCCCTAAGAGGTAGCCTTCAAAACATCAATCCAGATCAAAGAATAAGACTTTAGGCACCACTAGACTGATGCACTTCTCATGTATCTTAGTTTAGAGTAGGAGGGTTAATAACCCCTAACTTTCCTCTGAGATACTCAAAAGTATCATTAGGTAGAGACTTTGTGAAAATACCTACAATCTGATCCTTTGTACACACATACTCCATCTTCATTTCATTCTCAATTACTTTTTCTCTTAGAAAGGGATACCTTATAGATATATGCTTTGTCAGTGAGTGCATCACTGGATTCTTTGAAATGTTTATAACACTTGTATTATCCCAAAATATTGAAATTGGTTCTTCATACACAACTTTTGTATCCTTCAATATTTGCCTCATCCAAAGTACTTGAGTACAATAACATGCTGCAGCAATGTATTTTGCTTCTACAGTAGACAAAGAAACTAATTCTCACTTCTTGCTTAGCCATGAAACCAATCTATTTCCCAATAGGAAAGCACCTCCACTTGTACTTTTTCTGTCATCAACATCTCTAGCCCAATCTGCCTATGTATAAGTACTGAGAGTGAAATTAGAGTCTTTAGGATACCATAATTCATAGTCTGAAGTGCCTTTCAAATACCTCATGATTATTTTGACTACCATCACATGTGACTCTTTGGGGTCTCCATGAAATCTTTCCACAAGACACACTACATACATTATGTCAGGTCTAATATGGGTTAGATAAAGAAGTTCTCCAATCATAGATCTATACTTTTTCTGATCAGTCTTAGGTGATTCATCATTCTTTCTCAACTTGTAGCCAGCTACCATAGGAGTACATATTGGCTTAGAATCCTCCATTCCAAACTTCTTCAACAATTCTTTTACATACTTGGACTAAGAAATGAAAATTCCTTTTTTCTGATTGAGTAATCTATAGTCCTAAAAAGAAATTCATTTCACCAAACATAGACATCTCAAATTCCTTTTACATTTCCTTTGCAAATTTCTTACACATACCTTCATTGTCTCCAAAGATAATATCATCAACAAAGACCACAACAATCAAAATTTGATCATTATTAATTTTGAAATAGAGATTGTTGTCAACAATACCTTTACTAAATCCTAGTTACAACAAGTACTTGGTCAATCTTGCATACCAGGATCTAGGGGCTTTCTTAAGTCTGTACAAGGCTTTCCTCAATCTGCATACCATGTCGCCTTGGTCTGATGACTAAATCCTTCTAGATGTTCAATGTAAACTTCTTGTTCCAGCTCTCCATTCAAGAATGCAGACTTCACATCCATCTGGTATACTTTGAAGTTTTTGTGTGCTACACATTCCAAGAACATTCTGATTGCTTCAATCCTTGCCACAGGAGAAAATGTCTCTTCAAAATCTATGCCTTCAACTTGAGAATATTCTTTGCATAACAGTCTTAATTTGTTTCTTACCGCTTCTCCATTTTCATTCATCTTGTTTCTAAACACCCATTTAGTTCCAATCACATTCTTATCAACAGGTCTAGGGATCAATTCCCAAGTTTGATTTTTCTATATTTGCATTAGCTCTTCTTCCATGGATTTTAGCCAACTTTCATCTTTGCAGGCCTCATTTACATTCTTAGGTTCAATCTATGAAAGTAAATAATAGTTCACCTATTCTTCTATAACTCTTTTCCTTGTCAATACCCCTTTGTTTTTGTCACCAATAATCTAATCCTCAGAATGATTAATCCTTACATAACTAGGGATCTTTTCCAGAGCTTTTTCTCCTTCATCTTGACTGTCCATTTGTTCAACTTCTTCTTCATTCTTTGTAGTATCAGGTTCATCTAATTCATAGCTTCCTATATCAGATATTCTTCACATGTCTTCATCAACTCTTACATTTGTACTCTTAATGATCTTCATTAATCTCTTAATGTAGCACTAATATGCCTTACTCTTAGTGGAATATGCCTTACTCTTAGTGGAATAGACAAGGAAAATTCCTTCATCACATCTAGCATCAAACCTGCCTAACTCCTCATCTCTTTTGACATAACATTTTCTTCCAAAAACTTTGAAGTATTTCACTGTAGGAACTCTTCCATACCACAATTCATAAGGAGTTTTAGTACCATTACCTTTGACTTGAACTCTATTTTGAATGTAGACAATAGTATGTTTGGCTTCTCACCAATACACTTCTGGTAGGTTTTCCTCTTTCATCATAGTCCTTGCAGCCTCTTGAACTATCTTGTTCTTCCTTTCCATAACTCCATTCTGTTGAGGAGTTCTAGGAGCAAACAACCATCTCTTTATCCCATGTTCTTCATAGAATGCATTAAATTCATTTGATGTAAACTTTGCTCCTCTATCAAACCTTAATCACTTGATCCTTACATCTAACTCATTCTCAAACATCACTTTAAAAAACTTGAACTTGTCTAGAGCTTCTGATTTATCCTTTAGGAAAGTAACCCAAGTCATTCTCGAATAACCATCAATAAGCAACATAAAATACCTTTCTCCTTGCAGACTTCTTATTCTTGTAGGACCACAAAGATCTCTATGCACTGACTCAAGAAATCCAGCGAAACATTGTTCCTTACTCTTGAAGATTGCTCTTGTTTGTTTCCCCATTTGACATTCCTTACAAATAGTGTTGGAAAACTTCACAAGCCTAGGAAAATATCTCACAACTTGCACTGAACTTATCTTCATCAAATTGTCAAAATTGATATGACACATCCTCCTATGTCATAGCTAATGCTCATTTGTCTGAGCCAACAAGCAATAATCATTCATTCCTCTCAAATGATAAATATTACCTCCAGTCTTCTTACTAGTTCCAATCATTGTTCCGGAGCTTTCCATGATCTTGCATGCATTTTCCTTGAAACTCAAATCATACCCTTTATCACACATCTAACCAACACTTAAAAGATTATGCTTTAGGCCTTTGACATATAGAACATCATTTGTATTGTGCTTTCCATTAAAATAAGTAGATCCTCTCCCACAGATCTTACCAGTTGCATTATCTCCAAACCTAACTAGTCCTCCATCATACTTTTCCAAAATTACAAACTTACTTTTATCACTGTTTATGTGATGTGAACATGCACTGTCAATAATCCATTCATCTTTATCCTTCTCAACCTGAACAGACAAAGCACTCTCTTCCACTAGTTTTTCTTCCTTCACACAACTAGTAGGATTAGTAGACATAGGTTATTCTTTAATAGCAATAAACAAGCATTCATTTGTACTAGTATTAGCATCATCAAACTGATCATCTATTACACCATCATCATTTCTACACAATATAGCATTTCTTCACAACTGTAGGTCTACTTTCAAATTTCTTCCTACCTCAAGTTTAATTCTCTTTAGACACCTAGAGACATAATGACCAATCTTACCACAAGAAAAGCATTTGAATGGTAATTTGACTTTAAACTTACTGGTACCTTTTTCCATTTTGTCCACAAAGTTGGCTTCAATCTCATCAGGATCATCATCAAATTCCACAACATATTTTTGAGCTCTTGAAGTCTTTTTTGAAGTGTTGGATTTGAAAGAAGTCTTAGTATTTGGTAGGGAATCACCAAACTCTCTCATTTCAAAATTGTAAGCTTACCAAGCAATTAAACCTTTGTAACCTTTTCCAAAGCCATAAGTTCTTCAATCATAGACACCTTATGACGATAGGATTTAGATAATAATCTCATAATCTTCCTGACAACCTCATCTTCTTTAATAGTTCTTCCAAGACCCTTAATTCCCCCAACAATTTCATCAACTTTTTGAATGTAGACTATTATGTTCTCATCTTCACTCATCTTCAAGGCTTCACACCTCACCTTTATATTTTGTAATTTGGCATTCTTCACAGAATCATCTATAAACTTTTCAACTTGTCCTAGATTTCATGAGAAGTTTCCAAATCCATAATCTTTACCAATTCAGTGTCAGATAAGGCATTTAACAAAGCATCTCTAGCTTTTCCATTTAATTTATACTATTTGATTTCATCTTCATTGTTTAGACCATTTTCAAGAATAGTGTATTTTATATCTTCAATTTTCTAAACACCATAACCAAGAGAAATGAGATGACTTTTCCTCTGTACCTTTTGAAGAGCATAATCCATTCCATCAAACTATGGTGATTCCTTCCTGTACACCATCCTAGATCGAGCTGTTAGACTCTTTACAAAGGAACCCTCGCTCTAATACCAATTGTTGAATAGGGCAAGAAAACTTAGAGGGGGGGTTGAATCAATTATAACCGATATTTCAAAACCATTAAGATATCTTCCACTTAATTACTATTATTAATTTTAACCATGAAAGCATGAAATTAAAAACTTAACACATTCACACATCAACACAAGAGACACCAGATTTTTACGTGGAAAAATCTATTTAAGGGAAAAACCATGGTGAGTGGTAGCTCACAATATATTATGTTATATCAAAACGTGAAATTAGAGGTTCACTACCTTAGGGATCACTACCCAGATGCTCACTGCAAATTAAGAGGCTCACTACCAATGTGGTGGCTCACTGCCATTGGGTGGCTCACTGCCAAGATTTGGTGAACTGAGATAGTAGCATCTAAACCATGCCAAAGTTTAGTTCCATTAAAGCACTGAAAACATTCTCTGCTCTCCTTTTGTTTTAAGCTCACACTATGTTTTCATCTTTGCACTTGGATACATTTTCATGACTCTATGATAAGCATTTATACAATTCATCAACCTTGGAATGATTATCAAGGTTGGCATTGCAATCATTAACCATTGGAACATTCTCCAAGGTTGACAAGCATATATACATAAGAATAGGTCTGGACCTAAATAGATTAATTAAAGAGAAAGAATGAATGTAGACCAACCCAAGCCTTAGCTGGGACTCAAACACAATCTTTCATGCTACAACACGCTATCACAATCTCCAAAGTATAACTACAACACATGAAAACAACCAAGTTGGCTAAAATTGGCATTAACACTAAAGCATTTGAGAACACGCTTCATGCATGATCTAGATTACACTTTGCAGACCAATCAAAGGAAAGGAACAAAATCTAGAGACATCCACAAGCACATTACAATCACCAAGAACAATCACACAACCTCAAAACACTTTACACACAAGATTCTTCAAGCCGAAGCACTTGAACATCACTATCAACCACTGTCATGAAAGAAATATCACTTGCAAACCACCAAATCATGAACCATTATAACTGAAGGTACATATCCTCGTCACAAACTTTATTCTAGAACCACAAACTGTAATACTTATTTGCAGAGAAATGTGGAGAAGAATACATTCTCCCTGTAACCATTGAAAGTACAGAAAAATAGTTTTTACTCTGGTGAACATAACTCACTCAAATCTTCATACTAGACATTGAAACTTGGAATATAGTGCAACTATAGGCAACCTTCATCTTAACTTCCTAACCATAGACAAAGATTTGTAATCTACAAGAAATGCGGAGCAAAATAATTTACTATCTTTCTATAAACCAAGATACTCTGGAATACACTATTTCCACTAGTAGAGCAAATTTTCTCAAAAGCACTTGGAAACTCAATACTAGGAACACTTTCTCATTCTCTTCATCACTTATCTATGCCAATTATCTCAACACAAGTAAGTATCAAAATAAAAGCACAGTTGGCACCAATGACAACACAAATATGTTGACATCATTGACAACACCTATAAGCACATAATTACAACACTACCATCCAGGTTATGCAAACTTGTTTCTTCAATAACTGGTTGATTGGGTGAATCTTGAAAGTCATGTCTGGTATGAAATGCTTGATTGCACCTAATTGTCCCAAAAAGGTTCTTACCACTGTCCACTAGTAGAGCAAATTTTCTCAAAAGCACTTGGAAACTCAATACTAGGAACACTTTCTCATTATCTTCATCGCTTATCTAAGCCAATTATCTCAACACAAGAAAGCATCAAAAGAAAAGCACAGTTGACACCAATGACATCACAGATATGTTGACATCAATGATAACACCTGTAAGAACATAACTGCAACACTACCATCTAGGTTATGCCAACTTGTTTCTTCAATAACTAGTTGATTAGGTGAATCTTGAAAGTCGTGTCTAGTATGAAATGCCTGATTGCACCTAATTGTCCCAAAAAGGTTCTTACCACTGTCTCACTTGCTAGTGGGGTTACGTTTAGGACTACTTTAACTTTCACTAGATCAACATCAATTCCTCTTCGTGAAACAATGAAACCCAACAACTTACCTGCCGTGAACCTAAAAAACACACTTTTTAGGATTTAACCTTACTCTATATTCTTGAAGCCTATTGAAGATCTTGCGAAGGTCTTCAACATGTGTTGATCTCTACTCTAACGTAGCCAAAAGATCATCGATGTATGTCTAGATACTATCTTGTGAATGTAATCATGGAAGATGTGTGGTATTGCCCTTTGATAGGTAGCTCCTGCATTTTTTTAGCCTTAATAGCATGACCACATAACATAAGGTTCCCCAAGGGGTGGTGAATGTTGTTTTGTTTTGGACTACCCCTAAAATTTTGATCTGATTGTATCTTGAGAACCCATCCATGAGAGAGAAAATCTCATACCCTGCGGTCAAATCGATGATTTGATCGATGGATGGCAAGGGGAAATCATCTTTTGGGAAGGCTTGATTGATATCCCTAAAACTGAGGCATATCTAAATTTTTCCATTCTTCTATAAATTTGGGACGATGTTTGACACCCAACTTGGATAATCTACTGGTTTGATAAAGCCAAATTTTAACAATTTCTTCAACTGTTCTTTTACCATTTTAGCTACATGTGGCTTTATGGGCCTTAGTTTTATCTTTACCAGTTTCACGACTAGTTTTCTTACCAAGTTGTGTATGACAATTTCTGGATCTAATCTTGGCATGTATAAATATGTCCAAGCAAAGATGTCAAAGCATTCAATGAGGAATTATGTACATTCCTCTAGTTCTTCTTCATTTAGTTCTCCTCCTAGTTTCAACATCCTAGGCTTTTTGGGTGTTCCAACATTGATGTCAATAGTATCCCTGATTAGGAATGGGTGTCCCTCCTCAAACTTTTGAGGGACAGGTGGTAAATCTAAATTTGCTTCGATCTAAAGGGCATCTTTCTCACTTCCAAAATTGTCCTCTAAGTGACAAAGGAGCATGTATCCTTTCTTATGATATACTCTTAGAAGTCCATCATAAGCACATGTAAATATTGAAGGATAGCTTCATCATTTTCAGTATAATCTCAGGTTGGTTTCTTTGTTTCACCCATGGCGTAATTCAGAATGCTTTGTAATTCTTCACTTTCTAACAATGGCTCTCCACCTACTAACACAATGTATCCTAAATTTTAAAGTTGAGCATGTGGTGAAAATAGCACTGCTAATGTAGCCATTAAATCTACTACTTGATTCTCTTCTCTAGGTATGGCTTTTATAGAGAAGTCAAAGAATTACACCAATTTCCTAATGGTTTCTTTATAAGGTCATAGTCATTCTAATTTTGTTTTGTAATTCTCCAGAATTTGGTAGATCACTAATTGAGAGTCTCCAAAGGCAGAGATCCTCCTGATCCCCATTCTCATGGCTAGCATGACTCCTAAGGATAGGGATTCATACTCAATGATATTTTTTTTGCAAAAGAAATCCAATTTGAAGGCAAAGGGGATGACTTTTTCTTCTGGGGATGTCAAGATTATCCCCTTCCCTACCTCAGTTTTACAACTAGCTCCGTTGAAATGTAGAGTCCATAAGTTTTGATGGTTCTATGGTTGAGATGTTACTCCAAATTCATAGGTTGAATTCCTTTTTTCTTCTTTCTCTTTTCCTTCTTCAATGATTTCTATTGTTCCAATCAAGAGGTTCTTGATGTCCCATTTGTCAATACATGAAATGGCTGCTAAGCCAAATGGTGCATCAGACTTTGTGGTATGAAGATCAAATGGGAATTCTCTGAGATCATCCATGATTTGATATGATATGTTGTGAGTGCTCATGTTTGGTTGAGTATCTTGAGTTCCTTCCATTATTTTCTCTTGTGTCTTTAACTTTTTTTCCTATTCCTTGCTATAAACACTGAAAGGATTAGGACCTGCTTTGATGATGTTAACTTTTCCCAAATGATGGAAGTGGATTTCTTGAAACAAAGTGGAGGTGATAGCCTTCATAGCGTGAACCCAAGATCTTCTAAGGATCATATTATAATTGGTTTCTTTGTTGATAGCATAGAAGTCTATAGAAATAGTCTTATCCATTAGAGTAAGTGGTAGGTTGAGTTTCCCAACTATTTGAATGTCATTACTATCATATATCCTTAATGTGGAAGCCTATTGTTTAAATCCTATTTTGCTATATCCCATTCTTCACATGAATGACATTAGAAATAGATTAACCGCTGATCCTTCATCCACCACCACTTTTTTTAAGGTAACCTCCTCAACATAAATTTGTATGTATAGAGGTGAATTCTTTTTCTTACCTTCTTCATTTGGAGGAAGTTTGGAAATATAAAATGTGAGTGGAGGTGGTTCCTCTTGTGTTGAACATCCCACTTCTAATACTTCGAAGAATGTTTTCTGGTGTGAGGGGGAAGCTCTCAAAAGATTTATCATTTGCAAGAAGACATTCTCTATCTGATCTATTTGTTCTTCCTCTTGGACTAGAAATACTTATTGGTTCAATTCCACATGATTGGAGTAGTTTTGATTGTCCTTCCCTTTCTCATATTGTGGCTTTTTCTCCTTCCTTTGAGATTGAAGGAGTTTGAGGAAATTTTTTTGTTGATCTAGAGTAAGTTTTGAGATAGCTTTTTTGTATCCATAGAAGGTTTTTGTTTCATGACCTTTTGTTCCATGGAAGCTTCTGGTAGAAGATAGTACCAATCCAATGTTATTCCTTTGAGGGTTTTCAAGAAGATCTTAACAACAACCTCATCCCAAGGGAGGAGTTCTCTTATTGCTGTAGTGTAGGATTTAATAAGGGAGTTTAGATCTCCTTCTCCATTAACTTCGAGAGATCTGGCAATGGCCAAGGTAATTGTATGTTCCTTATGTTTAGATCAAGAGGTTCTTTCAAGTACTTGAGATACATCCGAAGGAAAGTGCTTTGCGATTGGGGAGTAGATAACAACAACCCCATGGGAGGGTTTTGAGAGCCTACTATTTGATTTATTGGGTTTCCTACCATTGCTTGAATGCTTTGAAGAGGGGGGTTCTCATTTTGTTAGATGTCATTGCTTGTATCCCTTGAATAATAATTGAGGTAGGGGGATTATGAGATTCCCCCTAGTCTTGTTTAGATTAGATATCCTCATAGGATCTTTGTCTCTTTTCAAGAGTAATTTGTTCTTCTTCTAGCATTATAATCCTTTGCACTAGAGTGGTGATTAAATCTGTAGGTGTGGCAGCTCTAGGTCTTTCTTCATTTCTTGGATTGTCTCTTTGAGTGTTGTTGTGATGTGCTTCTTCTCGCACAACATTGTCTTTTTGTTCTTCTTGCAGGCCAATTTTTAAGGATTCTTGTGCATCTCTTGCCTCTTGTAAGTGTTTTTCTAGCCTTTTCATCTCCTTGTCAAGATGAGTGCTTGAGGTACTTGTAGAAGTTTGATCAGCTCGGTGGATTTCTGACCTCATTTGAACTCTCCTAGCTTTATTTGGTGCATTTGGGATGGCCAAATTATGTTCCTAAGCTAGATTGTTGAAGGATAGAGAACACCTAGATTCTCTTTGGTCTCTTCCATCTTGTTCATAATTTTAGTCTTCATAGTCATAGCATATTGTGATAGGTGCATCTAGGTGGGGAGGCACATATCTATCAAAGGAGGGAGTTTCTGGTTCCCTTCAAGGGACAACCTCTTGGTTTAGATCAAACTCTATCATATTCGAGGGTGTCGTAGACACTACAAAATAAATGGAGCAAGCAATAGCAAAGGTGATAGAAGCAGAAGTGGCTATGAAGACTAAAGTGAAAATGTTTGAAGGATTTTACTTTTTTGCAAGGATCTAGCTTTTGGAATGCAAACAACATAAAAAAGGATTTTGTTCTTCACGTTGGGTTCACCAAAATATGTACGATCAAAATCACAACCTCAGTTGCTTGGGGCTATTGAGTTGGATTTTAGCATGCACATGAACCCTTCCCTCCTTGCCAAATGGGTGAACCACCATGTCACTCTCACTCTCATGGAAATAGGCAGTTGAGAGGAGGTGAGACACGGGGGTGGTCTTGCTCAATGGAGAGTTGGACTTCATGGAGAGGCATCGGTATGTCTTGGGGCCTTTGTTGTTTTGTGCTAATGTAGATGTTTCATTCAATGATCATTGTTGTAGAGATAAGTGTAAGACCCAAAGGGTAACTAGTCACTCTTCTCTTGTTGGGGTTTCTAAGATTCCACCTTTGTGTGGGTAAGCGATTATTTTTGTTGATGGTTTTTTATCTTTCAAACTGTCAAGTGTATGCCTATTGTATTTGAAGTTGTCTAAATGCTTCTATTTCTTGGATGACTAGTGGATCTTGTTGTGGTCTTTGATGGATTTACTCTATCTCATCGAGGATCTCCCTCACCCACTCACCACTTAATCCTAGGCCCATTCGTGAACTCAAACAAGAGATAGGTGTATGTGAACTAACCTTGACTAGACTTTGGGTTTGAATTAGGGTTTGATCAACATAAGGTTTGATTATACGTTAACTTTTATTGACCTTGTGATGGTATCAAGGGTTTAACCAGATAGTTGATCATGGTTGACCTTGTGATGGTATCAAGGGTTTGCAATTCACCTAAGTGCCCAATTGTTTTTTTTTTCTTTTTAGTTTTTATGAATGCAACACTATCTGAAATGCAAAACTTGATTTTATACTTTTTTGGTATTTTTGGAAATAAAAGATGCTTTTTAATCTAGGAAAGGAAAGATGGATGCAACTATGATGAATTTTTGTAATGCAATTATTCTATGTTTTTGGGGTTTTTAAATGTTTTGAAATGAATTAATCTAGGAAAGGAAATTGCAAGTAAATGAATTAAACTATGAATGTAAATTACTCTAGAATGTTAGATGTAATTATTCTATCAAGGAAAATAAATAAATTACTAATCCCAAGAGCAATTTCAATTTTTTAATTACTACCAATTGACAAAAAGCATAGAGGACCTAAAATAAAGAACACTTGTGAGCTTCCACTACCCTTAGAAATCCTTGATGGCAACCTCGTATTCTCTTGTAGTAGTGGGGAGACCTCTTTTCAACAAGATGACAAAAGAAGTGAAAGAAGCTTTATAAGCTTTGCAAAGAGAGATCAATGAGAGCTATTTGTGAGCATGATGGCTTGATTTGAGTAGCATATGGATGCTTGATGAGATTTATGTGAAAGCTTGATGAACAATGAACAAATAAAAGGCACCTTCATCTTGTATGAGCATGAGAATGCTGAATGGAGAGAAATAACTAGCAAGAGCTATGTGCATAATGAAATTGCCTCTGTTTGTGCTTGAGGGAGGGGGTATTTATAGATTAGAAGAAGGGATGAGAGGTGGAATTGATTGAGAAGTAAACTTAATTGATTGAAGAGATAACAAAGATTGATTGGGGAGTTGACAAAATTGATTACCTAGTGAACTCGGTTGATTAAGTAGTGATAAATCATTGATAACTTATCACTGAAGAAGAAATGGAGTTAGAAGATGTATGGGTTGTTAATATTAGATCAAATAGAGAAAATTATGCATGTGTAGGTGTATGAAATAGTCAATTCCATATTAGGGATCAAAAATCATGTGAGTTGGAAGAAAAATAGGCAAAAATGGACCTTTTTCGAGTTAGAAACTCAAGTTTTTTTGTGGTTGGAAATGCGACAAGGTCACCTAGGGGTCGCCCCTTTCACCAGTAGGGTCACCCGGGGGTGACCCATGGGAGACCCTAGCTAGAGGGCACCTCGATAGGAGCTGATAGTGGGAGATGGTAGAGGAAAGGGAGGAGAATGAAACAAACTCCAGAAACATGTATGTCACATGCAAAAATCCAAATCTCCACTTGTAAAGTAGGATCTCCCAGTGGGAGATCTAGAAATTATAGGGGGACATTTGGATTGGTTGAGTGAAACTAAACATTGAAAGAGGGAGATGGCTAGGGGTGTAGAAGGATTCTAGGGGGTGGAGAAGATAAAAAACATAAGGGAAAGGTGAAAACTCACATACAAGATGCATACAAGGCTTAGGAATAGGGTCGCAAGCTCAGAAAACGTAAATTGACAAGTATCGCAAACGTGTCGAAAAGTGTCAATGACAAAGAGAGAGAAAAGATGAGGAAGGGGAAACAACACAAGATGAAAGAGAAGACACATCTATTGATCACAAAGAATACTGAGAGGTGGGGTGAATCAGTATTCTGTAAAACCTTTCTTTCATATATTTATTAATTCATTTACCAAATTCAATAACATGAAAGCAATGTAAACATAAGAAGAGTAGCCACATAGTCATAACACATATACACTAGGATTTTACATGGAAAACTCAAAAATGGAAAAACCACGGTGCGTGTTAGCTCACAATATATTACGATATCAAAATTGAATTATATGAAGGCTCAGTACCCAAGGACTTACTGTCCAAAGAAATGCTCACTGCAAGAGGCTCACTACCAAAAAAAGAAGAGAAGATAGAAAAGGATTGGCTCACTGCCAAGAGAGGACTGTTACAAATGCATCTACAAAATGCTGAAGTGTAGTTCCATTAATAGCTCAGTATACAAATTCAAAAGTCTTCATTATGTCTATCCTACTTTTCTACTTTGCTTCATATATACTCTATTCTTCTGCTCTTATTGCTTCTTTCTTATCAATAAATTCCCTTAGATTGCTTACATATCGAATTCGCACTATATTCGCATACTCCCATACCTTCAATGCTGAAATCTATCATATATATATATATATATATATCTGCATCAAGAATTAACTCAAACTTGGTCGACTTACTAGAGATGAACCATGTACACAAAAACCTCATACTCTATCAGCTTGGATTCTTTGCATGAAGTTATGTCGACCAATATAAACCTTTGAAGAATCTTCATTACCCATCACTAGTCATATCTTCATGACTACAGATCACAATATTCTTATGTGGCAAATTGCAGACCTCTAAACTACTTACACTGTCATTGTAGAACACTGTCAGTCTAAATGTCGATACTCAGTAACTGGTACATGATCTTCCGATGAACTTCAAACTCTACAACTTTAGAATTAGATACTCTTCATTTTTGTTTACAACACCTTAAAACTGTAAATTGAGATACTCAATAGTAGAGGAATGCAGAGTACATTACTCAAGTGTTCTGCATTGTTCCTCACTCCTATGCTTACCGGACTTAGGCAATTTCCAACACAACTTCCAGAGATGTTAAGAATATAAAACTTAGGATATAATATTGCATAACATCTAAGTATAGCATACCAAAACCACAAAGTAAGATCTTCATCTACGGAGGATTACCAACTAGATTTTTGTCCCTAGCTCAATGAGTTACAATACTTAGTCAATTTGGCTAGGTCAATCTTACGGAATCAAATACTATACACATCTTTGTCTCAGGAGTTGTCTTCAAACATGATAGGTTGTTTCCATCAATGACAACATTAAGTCTCCAATCATAACAGTCGTGTCACTTGACTATTTTGCCAACAATCTCCCCCTTTGGCATTGATGGCAACACTTAACGAAAAATGCTTAGCTACTCCCCCTTACTATGTACACCCTATTTTTCTTCTTTCCTTAAGATGTCTAGCCATTTTTTACTGGATCTTCTTCTCCCCTTCGACATCAATGGCAAAGGTGTATATACAGATAACAAAATGATGTGAAAAACTACAAAAATGTTATACTTAGCCGCATATGTACAGGTGCAATCTTCCAATTTAGTTAGTTGTGGGTGATAGGATATCATTGTAAACAATCTTTAATTGTGCTAGTTCTCCATCCCACCAATTCTTAGCTCTATCCAAAATTTTAATGTTGCCATTTATCTAAAAAACTAAGTCTTCTGCCCTCTGTACATCAATAGGTATTTAAGTTATTGCCTTGACTCTTGAGGCTTCAGCAACTAGACTTGTCATTGAATCAATTTTAGGACTTATCAACACTCTCAACTAGCACATTTTTCTTTTCATTTCTTCATTTTTGCTTAGTAGACTACTTATGCTATTGTGAATATTTACAACTTGTATTTCCTTACTGCTCATGGAATCAACTACCGGATCATAAGTCTTAGAAATATTCATTAATTAAAGTTCCATAACTTTGATCTTATCATCCATTTCCTTAGTAGTCTTAAGCCATGATAAGTAGAATTCATATATATCACAAGCTTCCTTAATAGCACTCTCTATATTCTTAATACTATTATCTAGCAAAATTATGGCATTGTCTAGCTTGCTCTTCAATTTAGTCAACTTTTTATCATCAAATTCTTTTTTAACTCTAGCAACTGTAGATTTCTCAAAAGATTCAAAATGTGTACTAATTGATTTTATCATACCTTTAAGTTGATCAGTTGATGATAATGATACATATCCTTCTGGTATGCAGGCATCAACTTTTCCAAAATGCTGGATGTCTCACCAATGAGTTCACTATCCTATATATGTGACTTTAGAATCTCTTCTTGAGATTTTTCTTGAACAATTGATACCAGTTTAAATTTTTGCAAAGGAGACATTGAAGCCAAATTTATTGGTCTTTGCAGAAACTCAGGTGCATCCAACACATGTGTTTCATGTTGCTTTTCTAAATTTTTTTTAACAAAATCTACTAGATCCTGTAAGGCAACAATGTCTCTTGCCATATTAGACACTTCTTGATTTTTCTCTGGCAGTTCTAAGTCCATATCCTCTTGTTCACCAATATTTTCTTCTGGTGGAGGGCTCTTCTCATCTTGATCATTATTTTTATTCTACTCAATAGTCTTTTCCTTGTTTTCTTGATCATCAATTTACTGATCCAAAGGAGGACTTGTCCTTGTTTTGTCCTTGTCATCTTTGTCTTGATCATTAGTGATTGTGGCTTGATCAGATTCTTTCTTTTCTAAGGTTATTTCCTCAAGATCTTCAGTTTTCTCAGGACTTTTCTCTTCCTCTTGTTCCTCCACTTCTTTGTCTTTTATAGGGCTCATTAGAGGATTTGTCTTAGTTTGCTCTAAGCCTTGATCCATGTTGACTTTGGGTAGAGAGGTGCCATCACCAACATTTGTATCTTCTTTATCATCTATAGTTGGGATGTTAAGATCTTTTAGAATTTGAAGAATTGTTTGCTCTGTGTCCTTAATAAGTTTCTCTATATTTCCTGCCATTAAAGTGTTGACTCTCCTTTTTATTTCAATTTTATTTCCAAGTATCTTGAAGGCCTTGGTTCTTTCCTCTAGAGTCACATCTGGACAAAATTTCAGCATTGAATTTTCTCTTACCTCAACATCTTTAGCCATGGCTGCTTCCTTCTTGGCACACATAATTTTTCCTAGGCTATCTAGGAGGTCATTGGCTACCTCAATAAGATCTCTATTATAAATCTACAAATATTGAATGGTAGCAGTCTCAATGATGCTTTTGTCTGCATCCTCATACTCATCATATAGTTGGGCTATAGGTTTCAAATTTCCATCAACTATTATAGCCTTTAGTACATCTTCAAGACTTATTGTAGCCTCTACTTCTTTAGGATCTACTTTCTTCTGCCTCTTCCTTCCTTTCCTCTTTCTAGATGGCTTGAGTTGCTTAGAACTAGTGGCTTCAGCTGATTTTGTTTTCATCTTCTTGACCTCTTCATCTGATTCGGTTTCTTCATCTTCTTCTTCACCCACACTGGCATACATTCTTTGTCCTTTAATCTTTTGCCTTTTATGACCTTTGTCAATGGATTTCTTAGAGGGTATTTCTGCAGATGGGGTAGAACCTAGGGATTTTGAGGTTGTTTCAGTAGATGTGGAAACTCTTGTCCTTTTCTTTGGAGCTACAGGTGCCTCTAATTTTATTTCTTTCCCTTTCAGAGCCTTTTCAGGCTCACTTTCCTTCATTCTTTCAGTTGCCCTAGTTGCTAATGCCCTTGCTCTTGTTTTGGCAATCTCTTATTTAGTAAGTCCCATGCTCTGGGCATGAACATCTACCAATTTCCTCATCGTTTTATGAGTTTCTTGTTTTCTTAGTTCAACATGCACATTCATAGATAACTCCTCCTAGGTTCCAAGTCTTGGCTCATTGGTGTCTCTAGGTTTCTTCAACATAAGGTCAACATAACCATCCAGTATGTTTTCTACCACTTCATAGCCCATTGGGAGGACCCAAACTATCCCAGGCTCAACAGCCTCCATCATACATTGGTCTTTGTTAATAATAAAACATATATAATTTTTATATTTTTCCATGATTGACCTAAGAATCCTTTTCCTAGACTACATGACCATTTGAAATTTTTTGAAATAGCCCTATAGGGCTATATTCTATGCATCATGGCTTCCTATGTTATTTAAGTGATTCCTAATTTGTGTGGCAACAGGTTTGTTGTTAAACCATAACAAGTTCTTCATCCCTAGTAATTCTTGTATAAAATAGAAGAATAAGAAGATAATCAACGTACCATACTTGAATGGATATTTTGATTCCTTTGTCTTCTTTAGGTTCTCTATTAACTATTGCCGGATCAACTCACAAAAGCCATAATCAACATTTTTCTTCACCATCTCATATGCTCTATATATGGCAATAGCGGAGATAGATTTTTTTTAGTTTATGAAGTAGATCTTATAGCTTATCACCATGGATGTAAACCTAACTACACGGTCCTCAATGTCATCGATTGTCAATGCCCTTTTATAAAATTTGGCTCTGGTGGCTTCTGTCACTGTGTTATTATTTACAACCTTCAATATAGGTATTGTACCGGTAGAGTTTAACCCTGTGACCGCCCTTATGGCATCTTTTGTGATCATGAATGGAGTGTCAAGCCACATAAATTCATCATGGATTCTGCTTAGTACATACCGGACCCAATCATTCTCTACAAATGGTTTTAAATCTATATACTGAATGAATTTCTTCTCTTCCAATCCCTTATATTTCTCCTTAAGATCAAAATTATCACTAGTTATATGTTTTAGATACAATTCTGTAATCTAGCTATCACTAACTTCCTCTAGAGCAACATGGATATAAGCCGTAATATCCTCTGCATGCATCACACCATTTGGATCAACTTCTATTGATTTGAAAGGGTGTTTCTTGAATTTTGGTCATACCCTCGTAGTGATTTCAATAACTCATGGTGTCTCTATTTCACCAAGAATTTAAACAAGTTCATAGTAGGGTTTTGAACTGTAAATACCTCTTTTGCCAAATTAGGGTTTTCTTCACTGAAATTGCTCTAAGTGCTTTAGATTACTGGAAATTGATGAAATCGCTTAGAATTTTGCTTCAGTTCTCCTCGGCCACTTGATATCTTGTATGCAAAGTGATTAGTCTATAGAACTCAACCCTTTTTAACCCTTGTTATATAAAAACATAATTGTCATAAATGTTGCTCTCAAAAAGCTATCAAACACCTCACTATTGAACACACTTGAATAAAATTATTTGAAATGTACCACATCAGCTCTTTTTCTATCAGTTTCTTCTCCAAATGATCCATACAATACTACTTTAGCTTATATCTTAGTGCTGGATCTCAACACCATCTATTTGGTTAGGGGATCAAGATTTTCAATAAGAGCCCCCCTGAGCCAAAGCACCCAATTCACTTCTTGGAGGAAGTATCTGCACTAGAGGCTGGTGTGGATCCATCCTTGACCTCATTTACATCCTTGTTAATCTAGACCTTGCTCATTTCCTTCTTTATTTCTACTGGATCAACCTTGTTCTTACCTTTATCTTCTCTCTGCTATGTTTTCCTCTTTTCTACAGGATAGTCTCTTTTCTCATTCTTGCTTCCACAGAATCTTGCA
This sequence comes from Cunninghamia lanceolata, assembly GCA_027924645.1. Classification (NCBI taxonomy): domain Eukaryota; kingdom Viridiplantae; phylum Streptophyta; class Pinopsida; order Cupressales; family Cupressaceae; genus Cunninghamia; species Cunninghamia lanceolata. Next base: position 6,312,448 of record BSBN01000334.1, on the reverse strand, counting down.
ACATGTCCAAGCCTATTGCAATTGTAGCATACCATATTCCTGTTGGCAAGAAACACTATATCGACTCATGAATGTTCTCATTGATGGCAATAAAGTTTATCCCACATGTCCACAAGACATGATAGGCCCTCACTAAAAGTTAGATTGAAGAACTGTTGAGGTCCGGTAAGCAAGAACAGAGCAGTCAGTAAGGTCTAACAGATAGGTCTGGATCTCTCAGTAGAAGTATCTCAGTGAAGTACAAATGTGGGTATGTCAAGAGGAGTATCTTGACTGATAGATTCTAGGGTTTGAGCCTCCAGTGTGGAAAGGATAAAGAGATATGAATGCTTGAGTGTCGGGTTCACAAGTGACAGTGTGAACAGAGGGAGAACTGACTGGCAGAACATCAAACATTATTCCGGATGTGTTACTGATGATGGAAAAGGTTCTTAAGGCATAAGTTATGTTTGACATACATAATTGATGACTTCTACAAGTATATGATTGATCCGCATTACTTGGTGTGCAAGGATTCAGCCGACAGATCAGAGTTTGAGGAAATTATTAACTATTCCGGATGCTGACTAGAAAGGTGATGAAATCACTTTTGCATATATATAAGATGGTTTTAGTTATGAGGGGTGTCATGGTTTTGTGAAATGTGTGAAGAAAAGCAGTAGACCCAAGTAAAAGTAGAAAGGAAGGTTCGGTATGTGAAAGGAAAGCAACACAAAAAAAGAGGAAAGATGAAGTGCAGTAGAAAAGTGTACTAACCCTAACCGGAACTGAACTCCAGCATATGTTGATGCTCCTTATCAGTTCAAGTATTGTATTACACTCTTTATAAATTGTAGACAGTGTGTCTCTTATAGGCAACATGCCTTTTCTGAGTAGTGTGCTCTGGCAGTGAGCCCTAATTGGCAAGTGCCATTTTGTATTTCCATTCTTCTAACAGAGAATACAATCTTGGGTTAATCACCCCATGGTTTTTTCCATTAACAGAGTTTCCACATCAAAAATATTGTGTCATGTGTATTTTCATTTCATGGTTATGTTTGCTTATTTGAATTAATGTTGCATTGATTATTAAGAAAGTTCAGAAAGTAGAAATTATTAGGATAACTGATTCACCCCCCCACTCTTAGTTATGAACAATTGGTATCAGAGCTAGGTTCCTCCTAACAGAGTCTAACAGCTTGAGGAAGATCTGGGAATTCAAATGGATGTATATGGGTTAAGGGAGCAACTCAAGACTGCCCTTGATGATCTTGAGTAGTCAAACTCTAAAGTCAATGAATTAAAGGAAAGACTCAAACAGGCTAATGATTTCATGAGAGAACTAAAAGACAAATTAAGTCTCTCTATGAAAAAGAGAAAAGAGCTACTTTAGCAATTGGCAAGTCAAGGTGAAGCCAATGATACAAATGAAGATCTGAAGGAGAAAACCAAGTTATGTGAAAAGTTATCAAAAGAAATCATTATGGTTTAAGACATGAAATGAAATCAGGAGTTATGAAGTTTACCCAAGAGGTTGAAGAGAAAAGAAAAACTGAAGATGATCTAAGACAATCCCTCAAGGAGAAATCAAAAGATTGCCACAAGATGGATAGAATTATCAGACATCTTGAATCTAATCTTGAAGATGCTAAAGATAATGAAGAAAAACTTGAGGATCAAATTATCTCTCTTAAAAGGGATCTTCAAACAACAAATGAATATAAAGAGAAATTCAAGATAAGTTTTGCTCAACTTGAAGTTCTTCTTGAAACTTAAAAGAGGGTAGATGACAAGTGTGGTTTGGGATATGAGAAAGGAGAAAGCTCTGGATCCAGTCAGAAGAATTTTAGATCAGAAAATCCAAGAAACAAGCCTAGAAGACCTCCAGTAAGACAGCCTAATGCTCAAAGATATCCATCCTTCAATGGATATTGCCACAACTACAATAACTTTGGTCATAGAGCTAATCAGTGCAGAAAGAGAATGAATCAGACTAATACATCCTTCTCCAGACAGTGTTTTAACCGCAAAAGGTATGGTCTCAAATCTCATGAAAGTAGAAATATGCAGGCAAACAATTCATTCAATGGTAGATGCTTTGCATGCAATAGAATGGGTCACATGGCTAATCAATATAGATCAAGAGGATATCAATAAAATATGGAAAGAAATGTTGTTTGCCAAATTTGCAATAGATCTAGTCATATTGCAAAATTTTGTAGAAGCAAGAATCAGGACAGAAGAGGTCCAGTATATCATAATTAGAATCAAGATAAGGGAAAACAAAAGGTGAATGTGCATGAAGTTCAAAGTGAGATGAACAAGATTTGGGTGAAGAAAAGTATAGAGAATGTAGGGGATGGATCAGCACCAGACTCTGGTGCTGATATTCCTCCCAGAAATTAAAAAGTGAGCTCTGGCTCAGGGGGAGACACAAAGAAAACCTTGTTCCCCCAGCCAGCCAATTGGTGCCAGAACTGGCACAAAGAGAGTTGCGGATTAAAGGGCTCATAAGAGAAACATCTAAGTAAACTATGGTTAAGATTTGGAAGATCTGCAAGATGTTTAAAATCAAGATTGATCCGGTTCTTCAAGTCATCCGAATAAGGCAAAAAGGAAAGACTTAGGTCGAGCATTTAATGCAACATGATATTAGGGTTTACAGAGAAATATAAGGGTTTTCTCATTAGCATTTGTTCATTCTTCTTTCAAGAAGAAATGAAAAGAAGCTCTGCAATAGAAATTCCTTAAGCCCATCAGAAGATCATCTGCAAAATCTAATTCATCCAGCAATTGATTCGGCTCACTTCGTACAACCTAGAAGTACAAAAGGTATTTTCTGTTCTCAATATCTCTCTGCAAATCTTTTGAAAGATGAATACACCGAATATTGTGAAAATCTCGTATAGACCTCACCCTAAATTCAAGAAACATCCATACAAATCCTTGGAAGTAGATCTCCTAGGAGCATTCTCCAGTGTTCCGCATGGTGTGTTACATATGGAAGATATTAGGGTTTACATACATGCAAATATTGAAGAGTTTGGGGAATTCAAACTAAGAGACATCTATCACAAATAATTGCTAGATGATACTTTTGAACTTAAACCACAATATAAGGGCATCTAAGAGAAACATTTTGATCAGTACATTCATTTCCCCTACTTTGAAGAAGATGAATGGGTCCGGTATGTACTGAGTAGGGTGCATGATAACTTCCTATGGCTGAACGAGCCTTACAAGATCACTAAGGAAGCAATTAGGGCAATAACTGGTTTACACTCCTCTGAAGGGATACCTGTCCTTAAATCTGTCAAAAACCACGTTGTAACTGAGGCCACTGGATCAAAATTTGATAAGAGGGCAATGACCATTGAAGACATCACTAACCCGGATATCAAGTTTGCATCCATGATAATAGGGTATAAGATATATCACTCTAGTAGGCAAAATTTAGTATCCAGAACTGCAGTGTATACTACCTATGAGATGCTGAGAAAGAATGCAGAGTATGATCTCTGTGAACTCCTTCTGAGTCAACTGATGGAAAACATACAAAAGATCAAAAAGGACAAGAACTCAATTTAAATATGGTGGATTGATATTGTGTCTATTTTTCTACTTCATAAATGAGCTACCCAGATCTAGTGGCTGGATATGGCAAAATAACAGACCGGTTGCCATACAAATCAGGGATTACTTGCATGGACTTGGTGATGTTAAGGCACAGAATACAACACTCTGGGGATATTTAAACAACTTTCAGAGTATGATGCAAGCAAGAGAGAGAATCCCCCAAGCTCTAGTTGAAAAGTATAGGGATATTGTTTGCTTCATAGTAGAAACTGATCAGTGCCTTATGGAGGCAGTGGAACCAAGAATGGTATGGATCATGCCGATGGGGTATGAATTTGATGAGAAAATTATTGAGCTGCATATTGAACACATGTTAAGTCAGCCAAAAGATCCCAAGGTAGAAAGGTTTGGAAGCTTTCAGGAGCTAAGTGTAAAGATTCATGTGGAACTCAAACAACCAGAGATCAAGAGGAAGGTGAGAAAAGAAGTTGAAGATTTTGCAAAAGGCTTTGGCATCTCAAAGGAGACACTTGATGCCAACAGGGAAAAGATGGGAAAGGTTGAGGAAGAGAAGAAAAAGGCAGAAAAGAAAGGTGGGCAAAGTGTTCCGGTGAAATCTTCTACCCAGACCAGATCATCAAGGAGATCTGTACCTACCACTGCCAAAAGCTCAAGGTCATCAAAACTGGAAAAAAAATCATCTGGCAAAGGAGAGAAAAGAAAAAAGACAAAAGCCACAAGGGCTTATGCCAGTCAAAGGGATGAAGAGGAGACTGAATCTGATGAAGAAATTAGGAAAATGAAGAAAAAGAAGAAAACATCCAGTGAACCCTCTACCGGACAAAAGGAAGAAGAAAAGATAGAGGAATATGTTGAAAACCCCACTCTTCACATTGATGACATAATCAAATCAGTCATAGTGGATGGAAATCTTCAGCCAATGGTTGAATTCTATGATGATTGTGGTGAAGCAGATTAGAAAATATTACAAGATGCCATAGTCAGGTGCCTAAATATCTACAACAAAGCATTTATTGAAATTATATCTCTGGTCCCTAAAAGCTTAGAGAAGGAACTAGAAATAAGAAAGAACAATGCCCAAGGCAAAGACCTAGAAATCTGGGAACATATAGCAATTCAGCTATATTTTTCAATCGATCCCAAGACAATGAATATGGTATTCAAAGATTGTAAGGATGAGTTCAGGAGCAAAGTAAGGATGAATCAACTTATGCTCGGAGAGACTGACAAAGTTGCAAAAGAGACAGAACAAATCCTCTAGAATGCATTCAAAAGATTCAACATTCCAATTATAGAGGACTTGGGTACTGACCCCTCGACCACAAGTGTTGCAGAAGAGTCTACTGAGAAAGTGACAGAAGAGGTAATGAATACTGGTGCAGAAATAGCGAAGGACTTGGAATCCTCTGCTTCAGAAGAGGTGGTCCATGATCAGACTAACATTTCTCCTCCGGTTTCCCCTGTTGACTCTAGATCTAAAGAAGAAGAAATAATAAAGGAGAAAGAAAAAGAGGTGAAAAGTAAAGAAGGAAACAAGCTGAAAAGAACAAAAGTGACACTGCAGAAGAGAAAAAGAATTTGTCAAGGACTTCTTGACAAAAGCAACTAATGAGATGGATGAACTAGAATTACTAAAAGGGCCATTAGATTTTGACTCTCTATCTTCGATACAAACAATGAAGATAGCTTCATTTGCAAATGCAAAGGTCAAAGAGAAACTACTGAAATCTCACATGGAAGACTGTGAACTTATAGAGGTAGCATCCGGAGTGTTGGAAAAGATCATGCCATCTTTCCAGAAGGATCCCACAGCCTCCTCTTCCAGTAATCTCAAAACTCTAGTCAATAGTGTTAGCACACATTTTGATTCTCTAGAGAAATCAACTGAGGAGAAGGTCAGGAAAGAGTTTTTGGATAAAAGATTCTCTGAGCTGCAAGGGATAACTTCAAATGACAGAAGAGTTATGGGTATTGGGATAAAATTTTTAGAAAATGCCCTTAAGGATGGAGGTGATGTATACAAATTTTGTATATCCTAGTCTAAAACAACAGTGGAGATTGAGAAGAAAATGAAAGAACCGGTGGATAAACTGATAAAACTTCCTCAAAATTTTGATCCACTTGCTACATCAATAATAAATCAAGAATGTCAAACAGTTGTAGTTTTGAATGAAATTAAGAAGCTTGAAAAAGAGAAGAAAAATAGAATCATTAGGTTGAGTGAGCTCAGAGGGATAATTGTCCCTAAGTTAGAGGCCATGCATGAGGCCATAAACGAAGCTCAAATCACAGCTCGGACCAATGATCCAACAGATCTAAAAGGGCAGATGCATTTGCATTCCTATTGAGTAGTCATATATCAATTTTGGACAGAATGAAGCAAAGTTGGGCTACAAAATTCATTCAATTAAAAACAACTTTTGCAGACATACTTCAGTATATGTAAGTATGCCATATGTATATACTTATGCAGACAAGTATAGTTAAAATTTTGAAAATTTTGATGTGCGGACCCTACCCTTTGCCATTGATGTCAAAGGGGGAGTGAGGAGAAGTGAAAAATGAGGAATCCAACTAAGGGGGAGCTTCGGTAAATGTACATAGAGACAGAGCATCAGCCAAAGGGGAGTATAGTGTGACACTTAGTCATTTTTCACTAAGTGTTGCCATCAATGCCAAAGTGGGAGATTGTTGGCAAGAAACACTATATGGACTCATGAATGTTGTCATTGATGGCAACAAAGGTTATCCCACACATCTACAAGACATGACAGGTCCTCACCAGAAGCCAAATTGAAGAAGTGTTGAGGTTTGATAAGCAAGAACAGAGCAGTCAATAAGGTCTGACAGACATGTCTAGATCTCTCAGTAGAAGTATCTGAGTGAAGTGCAGATTTGGGGAAGTCAAGAGGAGTATCTTGACTGATAGATTATAGGGTTTGAGCCTCCGGTGTGGAAAGGATAAAGAGATATGAATGCTTGAGTGTCGGGTTCCCAAGTGACAGTGTGAACAGAGGAAGAACTGACTGGCAGAACATCAGACATTATTATAGATGTGTTACTGATGATGGAAAATGTTCTTAAAGCATAAGTTATGTTTGGCCGAGATAATTGATGACTTCTACAAGTATATGATTGATCCGCATTACTTGGTGTGCAAGGATTCAACCGACAGATTAGAGTTCGAGGAAATTATTAACTATTCCAGATGCCGACTAGAAAGGTGATGAAATCGCTTTTGCATATATAGATATATAAGATGGTTTTTGTTATGAGGGGTGTCATGGTTTTGTGAAATGTGTGAAGAAAAGTAGTAGACCCAAGTAAAAGCAAAAAGGAAGGTTCGGTATGTGAAAGGAGAGCAGCACAAAAGAAGAGGAAAAATGAAGTGCAGTAGATCAGTGTACTGACCCTAACCGGAATTGAACTCTAGCATATGTTGATGCTCCTTATCAGTTCAAGTATTGTATTACACTCTTTATAAATTGTAGATAGTGTGTCTCTTATAGGCAGTGTGCCTTTTGTGAGCAGTGTGCTCGGGTAGTGAGCCCTAATTGGCAAGTGCCATTTTGTATTTCCATTCTTCTAATAGAGAACACAATCTTGGGTTAATCACCTCGTGGTTTTTTCCCCTAACAGGGTTTCTACATCAAAAATATTGTGTCATGTGTATTTCCATTTCATGGTTATGTTTGCTTATTTGAATTAATGCTGCATTGATTATTAAGAAAGTTTAGAAAGCAAAAATTATTAGGATAACTGATTCACCCCCCCTCTCAGTTATCAACAATTGGTATCAGAGCCAGGTTCCTCGTAATAGAGTCTAACATCTTGAGGAAGATCTGGGAATTCAAATGGATGTATATGGGTTAAGGGAACAACTCAAGACTGCCCTTGATGATCTTGAGCAGTCAAACTCTGAAGTCAATGAATTAAAGGAAAGACTCAAACAGGCTGATGATTTCATGAGAGAACTAAAAGACAAATTAAGTCTCTCTATGAAAAAGAGAAAGGAGCTACTTTAGCAATTGGCAAGTCAAGGTGAAGTGAATGATACAAACGAAGATCTGAAGGAGAAAACCAAGTTATGTGAAAAGTTATCAAAAGAAATAATTATGGTAAGACATGAAATGGAATCAAGAGTTATGAAGTTTACCCAAGAGGTTGAAGAAAAAAGAAAAACTAAAGATGATCTAAGACAATCCCTCAAGGAGAAATCAGAAGATTGCCACAAGATGGATAGAATTATTAGACATCTTGAATCTGATCTTGAAGATGCTAAAGATAATGAAGAAAAACTTGAGGATCAAATTATCTCTGTTAAAAGGGATCTTCAAATAGCAAATAAATATAAAGAGAAATTCAAGATAAGTTCTTCTCAACTTGAAGTTCTTCTTGAAAGTCAAAAGAGGGTAGATGACAAGTGTGGTTTGGGATATGAGAAAGGAGAAAGCTTCAGATCCAGTTAGAAGAATTTTAGATTAGAAAATCTAAGAAACAGGCCTAGAAGACCTTCGGTAAGACAGTCTAATGCTCAAAGATATCCATCCTTCAATGGATATTGCCACAACTTCAATAACTTTGGTCATAGAGCTAATTAGTGCAGAAAGAGAATGAATCAGACTAATACATCTTTCTCTGGACAGTGTTTTAACCACAAAAGCTACGGTCACAAATCTCATGAATGCAAAAATATGCAGACGAACAATTCATTCAATGATAGATGTTTTGCATGCAATAGAATGGGTCACATGGATAATCAATGTAGATCAAGAGGATATCAATCAAATATGCAAAGAAATGTTGTTTGCCAAATTTGCAATAGATTCAGTCATATTGTAAAATTCTATAGAAGCAAGAATCAGGACAGAAAAGGTCCGGTATATCATAATCAGAATCAAGATAAGGGAAAACAAAAGGTGAATGTGGATGAAGTTCAAAGTGAGATGAACAAGATTTCGGTGAAGAAAAGTACAGAGAATGTAGGGGATGGATCCGCACCAGACTCTGGTGCTGATATTCCTTCCAAAAATTAAAAAGTGAGCTTTGGCTTAGGGGGAGACACAAAGAAAACCTTGTTCCCCTAGCCAACCAATTGGTGCCGGAACTGGCACAAGGAGAGTTGCAGATTAAAAGGCTCATAAGAGAAACATCTAAGTAAACTATGGTTAAGATTTGGAAGATCCGCAAGATGTTTAAAATCAAGATTGATCTGGTTCTTCAAGTCATCCGAATAAGGTAAACCGGAATGACTTCGGTCCAGCATTTAATGTAACTTGATATTAGGGTTTGTGGAGCAATATAAGGGTTTTCTCATTAAGCATTTGTTCATTCTTTTTTCAAGAAGAAACGAAAAGAAGCTCTGCAACAAAAATTCCTCAAGCCTATCAAAAGATCATCTGCAGAATCTGATTCATCCAGCAATTGATTCGGCTCACTTCATAGAACCTAGAAGCGTAAAAGGTATTTTCCATTCTCAATATCTCTCTGCAAATCTTTTGAAAGATGGATACACCGAATATTGTGAAAATTTCTGATAGACCTCGCCCTAAATTCAAGAAACATCCATACAAATCCTTGGAAGTAGATCCCTTAGGAACATTCTCCAGTGTTCTGCATGGTGTGTTGCATACGGAAGATATTAGGGTTTACATACACGCAAATATTGAAGAGTTTGGGGAATTCAAACTAAGAGACATCTATCACAAACAATTGATAGATGATACTTTTGAACTTAAACCACAATATAAGGGCATCCAAGAGAAACATTTTGAACAGTACATTCATTTCCCCTGCTTTGAAGAAGATGAATGGGTCCGGTATGTACTGAGTAGAGTGCATGATAACTTCCTATGGTTGAACGGGCCTTGCAAGATCACTAAGGAAGCAATTAGGGCAATAACTGGTTTACACTCCTCTAGAGGGATACCTATCCTTAAATCTATCAAAAACCACGTTGTAACTAAGGCCACCAGATCAAAATTTGATAAGAGGGCAATGACCATTGAAGACATCACTAACCCAGATATCAAGTTTGCATCCATGATAATAGGGTATAAGATATATCACTCTAGTAGGGAAAATTTAGTATCCAGAACTGCAGTGTATACTACCTATGAGATGCTGAGAAAGAATGCAGAGTATGATCTCTGTGAACTCCTTCTGAGTCAACTGATGGAAAACATACAAAAGATCAAAAAAGACAAGAAGAACTCCTTTAAATACGGTGGACTAATATTGTGTCTATTTTTCTACTTCATGAATGAGCTACCCCGATCTAGTGGCTAGATATGGCAAAATAACAAACCAGTTGCCATACAAATCAGGGATTACTTGCATGGACTTGGTGATGTTAAGGCATAGAATACAACACTCAGGGGATATTTCAAGAACTTTCAGAGTATGATGCAAGCAAGAGAGAGAATCCCCCAAGCTCTAGTTGAAAAGTATAAGGATACGGTTTGCTTCATGGTAGAAACTGATCAGTGCCTTATGGAGGCAGTGGAACCAAGAATGGTATAGATCATGCCGATGGGGTATGATGTTGATGAGAAAATTGTTGAGCTGCATATTGAACACATGTTAAGTCAGCCAAAAGATCCCAAGGCAGAAAGGTTTGGAAGCTTTCAGGAGCTAAGTGTAAAGATTCATGTGGAACCCAGACAACCACAGATCAAGAGGAAGCTGAGAAAAGAAGTTGAAGATGTTGCAAAATGCTTTGGCATCTCAAAGGAGATACTTGATGCCAACAGGGAAAAGATGGAAAGGGCTAAGGAAGAGAAGAAAAAGGCAGAAAAGAAAAGTGAGGAAAGTGTTCTGGTGAAATCTTTTACCTGGACCTGATCATCAAAGAGATCTGCACCTACCACTGTCAAAAGATCAAGGCCATCAAAATTGGAAACAAAATCATCTGGCAAAGGAGAGAAAAGAACAAAGACAAAAGCCACAAGGGCTTATGCCAGTCAAAGGGATGAAGAGGAGACTGAATCTGATGAAGAAATCAAGAAAATGAAGAAAAAGAAGAAAACATCTGGTGAACCCTCTACCAGACAAAAGGAAGAAGAAAAGACAGAGGAATATGTTGAAAAACCCACTCTTCACATTGATGACATAATCAAATCAGTCACAGTAGACAGAAATCTTCAGCCAATGGTTGAATTCTATGATGATTATGGTGAAGTAGTTTAGAAAATATTGCAAGATGCCACAGTTAGGTACCTAAATATCTACAATAAAGCATTTATTGAAATTATATCTCTGGTCCCTAAAAGCTTGGAGAAGGAACTAGAAATAAGAAAGAACAATGCCCAAGGCAAAGACCTAGAAATCTGGGAACAAATAGCAATTCAGCTATATCCTTCAATCGATCCCAAGACAATGAATATGGTATTCAAAGATTGTAAGGATGAGTTTAGGAGCAAAGCAAGGATGAATCAACTTATGCTCGGAGAGACTGACAAAGTTGCAAAAGAGACAGAACAGATCCTCCGGAATGCATTCAAAAGATTCAACATTCTAATTACAGAGGACTTGGGTACTGACCCCTCGACCACAAGTGTTGCAGAAGAGTCTATTGAGAAAATGATAGAAGAGGTAATGAATACCGGTGCAGAAACAGCTAAGGACTTGGATTCCTCTGCTTTAGAAGAGGTGGTCCATGATTAGACTAACATTTCTCCTTTGGTCTCCCCTATTGACTCCAGATCTAAAGAAGAAGAATTAATAAAGGAGAAAGAAAGAGGTGAAAAGTAAAGAAGGAAGTCAAGCTGAAAAGAACATAAGTGACACTGTAGAAGAGAAAAAGAATGTCTCTGGCAAGAGAAACTACAAAATATGTCAAGGACTTCTTGACAAAAGCAACTAATGAGATGGATGAACCGGAATTACTAAAAGGGCCATCAGATTTTGACTCTCTATCTCCGGTACAAACAATGAAGATAGCTTCATTTGCAAATGCGAAGGTCAAAGAGAAACTACTAAAATCTCACATGGAAGACTATGAGCTTATAGAGGTAGCATCCAAAGTGTTGGAAAAGATCATGCCATCTTTTCAGAAGGATCCCATAGCCTCCTCTTCCAGTAATCTCAAAACTCTAGTCAATAGTGTTAGCACACATTTTGATTCTCTAGAGAAATCAGCTGAGGAGAAGGTCAGGAAAGAGTTTTTGGATAAAAGATTCTTTGAGCTGCAAGGGATAATTTCAAATGATAGAAGAGTTATGGGTATTGGGATAAAAAGTTTGGAAAATGCCCTTAAGGATGGAGGTGATGTATACAAATTTTGTATATCCTGGTCTAAAACAACAATGGAGATTGAGAAGAAAATGAAAGAATAGGTGGATAAACTAATAAAAGTCTCTCAAAATTTTGATCCACTTACTACATCCATAATAAATCAAGAATGTCAACCTTGGAAAAGAGAAGAAAAATAGAATCAGTAGGTTGAGTGAGCTCAGAGGGATAATTGTCCCTAAGTTAAAGGCCATGCATGAGGCCATAAATGAAGCTCAAATTATAGCCCGGACCAATGATCCAATAGATCTAAAAAGGGCAGATGCATTTGCATTCCTGTTGAGTAGTCATATATCAATTTTGGATAGAATGAAGCAAAGTTGGGCTACAGAATTTATTCAATTAAAAACAACTTTTGAAGACATACTTCAGTATATGTAAGTATGCCATATGTCTATACTTATGTGGACAAGTATAGTTAAAATTTTGAAAAATTTGATGTGCGGACCCTACCCTTTGCCATTGATGTCAAAGGGGGAGTGAGGAGTAGTGAAAAATGAGGAATCCAACTAAAGGGGAGCTTCGGTAAATGTACATAGAGATAGAGCATCATCCAAGGGGGAGTATAGTGTGACACTTAGTCATTTTTCACTAAGTGTTGCCATCAATGCCAAAGGGGGAGATTGTTGTCAAGAAACACTAGATGGACTCATGAATGTTGTCATTGATGGCAACAAAGGTTATCCCATACATCCACAAGACATGATAGGTCCTCACTAAAAGTCAGATTGAAGAAGTGTTGAGGTCTGGTAAGCAAGAACAGAGCAGTCAGTAAGGTCTGACAGACAGGTCTAGATCTCTCAGTAGAAGTATCTGAGTGAAGTGTGGATTTGGGGAAGTCAAGAGGAGTATCTTGACTGATAGATTCCAGGGTTTGAGCCTCCGGTGTGGAAAGGATAAAGAGATATGAATGCTTAAGTGTCGGGTTCCCAAGTGACAGTGTGAACAGAGGAAGAACTAACTGGCAGGACATTAGACATTATTCTGGATGTGTTACTGATGATGGAAAAGGTTCTTAAGGCAAAAGTTATGTTTGGCCGACATAATTGATGACTTCTACAAGTATATGATTGATCCACATTACTTGGTGTGCAAGGATTCAGCCGATAGATCAAAGTTTGAGGAAATTATTATCTGTTCCGGATGCCAACTAGAAAGGTGATGAAATCACTTTTGCATATATATAAAAGATGGTCTTAGTTATGATGGGTGTCATGGTTTTGTGAAATGTGTGAAGAAAAGTAGTAGACCCGAGTAAAAGCAAAAAGGAAGGTTCGGTATGTGAAAGGAGAGCAGCACAAAAGAAGAGGAAAGATGAAGTGCAACAGATCAATGTACTGACCCTAACCAGAACTAAACTCTAGCATATGTTGATGCTCCTTATCAGTTCAAGTATTGTGTTACACTATTTATAAATTGGAGACAGTGTGTCTCTTATAGGCAGTGTGCCTTTTGTGAGTAGTTTGCTCAGGCAATGAGCCCTAATTGGCAAGTGCCATTTTGTATTTCCATTCTTCTAACAGAGAATACAATCTTGGGTTAATCACCCCATGATTTTTTCCCTTAACAGGGTTTCCAAATCAAAAATATTATGTCATGTGTATTTCCATTTCATGGTTATGTTTGCTAATTTCAATTAATGCTGCATTGATTATTAAGAATGTTTAGAAAGTAGAAATTATTAGGACAACTAATTCACCCCCCCTCTCAGTTATCAACAATTCCTCTATCCTTGATTCTTTCCACTTGTTTGATTTATTCTTGACCTACATTGGTTAGCCATATGCACAAATCTATTGCAAGAAAAACACTTTCCATTGAAAGATTGAGTATTTCTTGCATCGTTGTTTCAATTCCTTATCATACTCCTACACTCATTTGCTTTATGACTAATTTTCTTGCAATTTAAACATTGACTAAAAAAAGATGCAACATTTTCATTCTTTCTACTCCTACACTGAGTGGCCCTATGACCATACTTATTGCATTTAAAACAATAGCCATTGAAAGATGCATACCTTTGAGCATTTGGCTGCTTGACCAGAGGTCTTCTAGGTCTCCTTCTCTAATTCTAGAACTGGTTGCCTTTGTTTTTCCTCATCTCAATATTTTTTTGACCTAATTTAAAACTTTCTCCTCTTTCAAATCCCAAACCTTTCGTGTCATCTAGATTTTTCTAATTGTCAAGCAACTTAACAAGCTTTGCAGAGCTTATTTTGAACTTTTCTTTGTAACTGTTTGCCACCTCCAAATCAAACTTTACAAGCACAACATCTTTTGCCAAATTTTCACATTCTTCATATTTGTCTTTCAAAACTTGATTCAAATGTTCCTCAACCTTTTCTTTCTCTTCAACCAACCTTGATAAATCATTTAGGGTTTCATTTTCTACAATCAACTGTTCACTTAGCTCTCTACTCCTATCCTTTAATTTCTTAACTTGTTCTCTTAGATTTAGGATGCATTCATCAGTTTCTTTGACATTTTCCTTCAAGTCCTGGATATCTACTTCATACATATGAAGATCTTCAAGAGCAGTTTTTAATTTGTGATCAATTGTGACACTGCCTGGAGTAGGATACCTTCTAGCTGCAATGAGTACTCTTTTCTAGATCATCCTCAAGCTATTAAACTTCTTCTAAGGAACCTTCCTCTGATGCCAATTGTTGATCACAAAGAATACAAAGAAGGGTGTGAATCAGTATTCTGTAAAACCTTTCTTTCATATATTTATTAATCCATTAGCAAATTTAATAACATGAAAGTAAAGTAAACATAAAAAGAGTAGCCACAAAGTCATAACACATAGACACCAAGATTTTATATGAAAAATCTAGAAAGGGAAAAACCATGGTGAGTGTTAGTTCACAATATATTATGATATCAAAACTGAATTACATGAAGGCTCACTGCCCAAGGACTCACTATCCAAAGAAATGATCACTGCAATAGGCTCACTACCAAAGAGAGAAGAGAAGATAGAATAAGGATTGGCTCACTGCCAAAAGAGGACTATTACAAATGCATCTACAAAATGCTGAAGTGTAGTTCCATTAATAGCTCAGTATACAGATTCAAAAGTCTTCATTATGTCTACCCTGCTTTTTGGCTTTGCTTCACATATACTCTGTTCTTCTTCTCTTACTACTTCTTTCATATCACAAAATTGCCTTAGAATGCTTACACATCGAACTTGCACTATATTTACACACTCCCATACCTTCAACATTGAAATATATATATATATATATATATATATATATATATATATATATATATATATATATATATATATATATATATATATATATATATATATATCCACAACAAGAATTAACTCAAACTTGGTCAGCTTGCTGGAGATGAACCGTGTACACAAAAACCTCATACTTTGTCATCTTGGATTCTTTGCATGAAGTTATGTAGACAAATGTAAACCTTCAAGAATCTTCATTACCCATCACCAATCATACCTTCATGACTGCAGATCATAATATTCTTATGTGGAAAATTGCAGACCTCTAAACTATTAACACAGTCATTGTAGAACACTATCAGTCTGAATGTTGATACTCACTAACTGGTAGATGATCATCCAGTGAACTTCAAACTCTACAAATCTGGAATTAGATACTCCTCATATGTGTTTACAACTCCTCCAAACTGCAAATTGAGATACTCAATAGTGGAAGAATGTAGAGTACATTACTCAAGTGTTCTATAGTGTTCCATAATCACTTGCTTACCGGACTTAGGCAATTTCCAACACAACTTCTGGAGATGTTCAAAATATAAAACTTAGGATATAATATTGCATAACATCTAATTATAACATACTAGAACTGCATAACAAGATCTTCATCTGTAGAGGATTACCAAATGGATTGCTGTCCCTAGCTCAATGAGCTGCCAATACTTAGTCAATTTGGCTATGCCAATCTTACCAGACCAAAATAATGTACACATATTTGTCTCAGGAGTTGTCTTCACACATGACAGGTAGTTGCCATCAATGACAACATTAAGTCTTGAATCATAACAGCAGTGTCTCCTGACTATGTTGGCAACAACGTCACCAAGAGGTTTGCTGTTGAGAGGATGTTATTTCATGCTTACATGTATGTGGCAAGGATTAAAATCATCATAGGAGTTATCGTGGAGACTGTGCATGATTTTTGTGCTTACAAGTCCTAATTTAGATTCTCGATGTAATGTTTTACTTATATTTACTCTCCTCTGAATAGTTTGTGTATAATAGAGGTAATAAATTACTCAGGTATTAAATTACTCTTTTTAACCTCGCAGAGGATCTTGCAAGTAATTTTGTTTTCACGGTAGGGTTGTATTAGTACTTAATAATGCACAATTTTCTAAACGTGAGAGGTGCAGATTCAATCCAAAGATCTTGAATTATATATACAGTTCAATGTGCATATACATTGTCCCATGCAATATTCTTGATATGCCACTATATGTATATCAATTTTTTTTTGTACTATTTGTATAAAAAAAAGAGAGCATACAAATCAAAAAGAGCCTCTAACAACGTACGTGGGCATATGTCCCACTCAAAATCATTTGCGAAAAATTACTTATTAACTGTTGAATTTTCGCAGAGGCGTTTCAAAATAACAATAAGTGTTAAAAAATGAACTACCACAACAATTTCTGGCAACAAATGGTCGAAGTTCCTTGGTTAAAAGAGGACTAATTTAATATCTCTATTTTTTTATCATTGGATTAATCCAATAAATCTGTCTAATAATATTTATCTATCTCCATTTTCCTATGTTGTACGCTGGGATAAGGTTCTTAAATTGTTATTAAATAATATTAAATGCACAAGGATATTATCTCTTATTTGGACGTCGCTGTTATGACCTGTGGGAACCACACTTTCACATTTTAAACCATGGAGTATTTTACAATCTACAGATCCAGTGCACAGGAATGGGGGACACAAATTTTTTTTTTAACACATTCACTTAGGATTCAAGGAAATGAGACATATTCCCAAGTGAATTGAAAAAGAAAATGAAATGCTGACAATACCCCTAAAATGTCATATCCTCTTTCAATAGTGCCAAAACTACTTCTGCTCCAGTAGATAAGTGAACTGTATATAATGTTTTTTTATAAATATGGGCCGCTCACTCAGAAGCATTTTTTTTGCACTTTGTGTGTCAAAACTTGTACTAAGTAATAACAACCACAACCTAATGAAGTAGCATGGCTCTGATACTAAATGTGATAAGCTATTTCCTAGAATGATTTATGCACAATTATTAAAGTGTAATGTACTATTTTTCAGAGTAAATTATACATTACAATAATTATCGTTTTAAAATATAATGATAAATGTAAATTGTCAATATATTTTGTTTAGAAATTATATAAAACAAGAAAAAATCAATGATTCTTCTATAGAGATTAAACAAACAATAGACATCAACTAGTACTTGATTAATTTCCATAGAAATAAATAAATACATATCTTTTGTGTTTGGGAATTCTTCCAATATCAATCTAGAGAATGGATCAGAGATTCAGCCCTTTTTAGTTATTGAGCAATCCAGGAAGAACCTAGTTCATATTCAAAACCAACATGTTCTTATGCAGAACCCTCCTTGCTTTACAACACACCAACCCTGGGTAGGACAATCGTATGTGTACATTGTACCTTGAGTTGGAAACACAATGTGTACCCATTCTCCAATGCTCACTGCTTGCTAAATCAATAATCCCTTTCCTTTGTGATTTCCTACAACGCTCTTTTATTTCATCATTTTTCTTTGTGTTCCCCTTTACATTATTTTTCATAGGTTTAAGTAATAAGCCAAAAGGTGGTTTCAATGGTCACACCCTTTCATAACAATATTACAATTAATCTTTATTAAAAACTTCTCATGAATTCTCTTCAATATAATTTCTTTTATTTATTCTTTAACTTTTTAAGTAACTCTTCATATTTGATTTATTTACATATTTCATGGGGGGAAGTCCTATAACATGTCTAGATGGAAAAATGGACTTAGACTGAATGAAGATGGATGAGAAAAGACATTAAGATATATTGGTATTCTAAAGAACAAGTTCTTTTTATAAGGGCTTTGAATAAAATATTCAATTTCGGGTAGACTACTCTAGGGTGTATGCAAACTAGCTTAGGGTGGAGGATTGGGATGAAAAATGGCATCAAATAGAATGGAAATGGAAGGATGATCACCTAGAAGTGTGGTGAGATGTATGGAGAAGAGACACAGGCAATAATTTAGAAAAATATATGCATTTGACATATAACCCATCAAATAAATTCATACCTTGCTTGAAAACATGAAAAATTAGGACCTAGTTGGAAGGAACTTGAGTGGGTGATTTACATGAGCATGATATAAATATTTGGATGATTGTATGTTGAGTCTAACTCACTCACTAAGTCTTAAAATACTTTTCAACTATCGTTTTAACACTAAAAATAGAAATCCTTGATGACTTATGCCAAAAATTACTTTTTCTATGTTAAAATGAGGCAAAGGTTGGACCTAATTATAGATTTTGTGATAGAATTTGGAGAGATGTCTATTGGTTATGGGTAGGTATGTCGTTAAATGATATTCAATCTAAAGGAATTCTCAATAGATTGAAAGCCCTAGCCAACTTGGTGGGAGTCAAAGTGGTGGTGATGACCTCTAATAAGGTTGGGGCCAACTTTTTTATGGAATGTTAAGCTTCAAGGCATGCATCTAAAATTGATTATTTTTGTGGGAAATTTTCTCATCAAGACATGTTTTACAAATGGAAAGAGTGGGGTTTACATGGGAAATCTACCTAGGGATAACTTACTAAGGTTGAAACAAGGATGAAAAGGGTCAACAACTTAGGAAACATAAAATTGAAGGCTAGGACATGTGGTTGGCCTAATAATTAAATGTATAACACCACTTAGGAAACATAATGAAAGATAAGACAACATGGCAAAGGGGAAATGACATGATTAGGAGACATCATAGACTGGAGGAAAAATAGATAAAAACATGATAGAACACACAAATGTAAAAGGGGCTAAAATGGCCACAAATGTGTGATAAGGATATTCTAATATTGTTATCATATAAATACTAACACATTATAATGAGGGGCATGCCACTTGCTCGAGCAATGTCTCCTATTGCAATTAACAAAAAATTACAGACCTTTGATTAAGTAGATAAAAATGATAGATTGCGCATAAGCTGAACAAATTTAGACCCCTTCAAACAAATCCCCTAAACTATGCCTATTAGATATGCCGTCCAAATCAGTTCTGCCGACCTATGCCAAATTGTAGGTATCTCGTTGAATTTGATCTGATAGCGACATTAACTTTGTAGCAAAAGATGAGGAAATTATTTTGTCTCTCTCGGGTAGATGTGGAATCTAGCCTTTTCCGTCTTTCTAAATTACTCTTCCGATTCCTGGAGTGAATATTCAAAGCATTTTGCAGCAAAGAAAGAGAAGATGTGTGTATCTAACAATGGAACTGGCGATGGCCATGGGAAACACTTTTGCACTGCCAGACCATGAAATGTTTCCCTTCGGAGAGGAGCTCACTGCCATAATCTATTTCAAATCGTTCCATTCGAGGAGGAGCTGATAAATAATTATATGATGTCCGGGCAGTTGAAGGAACTTTCTGAAGTAGAGACTGTAGATGATATTTCCGTGCTTGGAGGACAATTTCGTAATGAGATTCTAGCAAATAAGGATATCTTGTCATCTGAGCAAATCCTGAATTTAGAAGGAGGTAATGATGGCCTCGATCACGAGGCTCTACATGGAGAAAAAGAGAAGGGGTTGGAATTAGTTCAACTTCTGTTAACCTCTGGACAAATGATAGGCAACGGGAAATATGATCAGGCTGCTCAGCTGGTGAGCAAATGCAAGAATTTGTCTTGTCAGCTGGGGGCTCCCACACACAGGCTTGCCTATTATATCTCCAGCGCCCTACAGGATAGAATCCAACGCGAGACTCTGGGCATGTTAGACAACGCAGCTAAACCAGTCCCAGATTTTGCCTTCAATATTGACAGTGAGTTTGACAACAAAGAATTTTCTAGTCTCCTTGCTCACTATTAAAGAGTTCTGCCCTATAACAAAGTGATGCAGTTCACGTCTGTGCAGGCAATCATAGACACAGTGGGGAATGCAAGAAAAATTCATGTAATTGATCTCGGGATGAGAATTGGGTCGCAATGGACAGTATTAATGGAGTATCTTGCGCACAGAGCTGTTTCTTCTTCTTTACCTGCTCTTGAGCTTCTCAATATTACAGCATTTGGTATGAATGGCGAAGAGCTTAGAAAAAGTGGAAAAAGACTTCTTGAGCATGCTCAATCTTTGGCGATTCCCTTCTCGGACAACATGGTGGAGATCCTGAACATAGAGGAGATTAAGGAAGATTTGTTCACTGTTAATTCTGGTGAGGCACTGGCAGTGTACGCTCCAATTATTCTGAGAAGTTTGTTATACGACCCTGTCCTTCTGGACAATCTTTTAAGTGTTATCAAGAAACTGAGGCCTCAGATAATGGTGACTTGCGAAATAGAAGCGAAGCATAATTCTTTATCTTTTGCGAATAGATTCAGCGAGGTGCTTTTCTATTCCATGGCGTGGTTTGATCTGTTCGATGTTACCATACCAGACAGAAATGAAATTAAGAGGGTGAAGTTTCAAGAATTATTTAGTGGAAGTCAGATAAGGAATATGATAGTCTATGAGGATAAGGAGAGTACTGCAAGGCATGTTAGCACTGATGTGTGGAGGTGTTTCTTCACACAAGCAGGATTCAGGGAAAAGAGCTTCAGCTTTCAAGCTATGTATCAGGCTAGATTGTTATTAGGAGAATATGCTTCCGGACAATATTATACTCTGGAGCCCGATGGAGATGCCATAATTGTAAGGTGGAAAGGAACACCATTATCTGCAATCTCGGCATGGAGTTGTATTAACTGAATGTTCATGGTTGCTGCTGAAACAAATGTCTGCATATTATAAATATGTTATATAAAACAGAAAGAGTTTGTGGCCTCATTTTCATAGATAACAGTTAGATTGACTGAGTGTTTGGGTTTTCTTTTACTCATATTTTAAATTCACCACACACCAAACCATTCTATGTTAGAAGAACTACTATGAGTGAAAATGTATCACTACTTCAGGTATTATCTAGAAATGGAATGCTACCTTTAGTTAAATAATTAAATAATTTAATTGAAATTAGATTTGTAAGAATTATTTAAAAAAAAAATTATATGTAATTGTTTTTAATTGAATTAAGTTTAAATTTATTGTATATAAATTTTGTGTTAATTTCATTTATATTTTTCTTTTAAATTCAAAAAATACTTTATATAAATATCTAGTAAATTATTTTCTCTTAGAAGATAGTCCAGATTCCTTAAACAATCTTTATTTACAAACATTATTAATAAATTGAATAATTTAACACATCAATCTAACATAAATTAATTTCTTTAAGGGTTCTGTAGACCATTTTTTGTTTTAAATGTTAATTTCAAATTTTTGAGAAATTTTGTCTTAAACTTTTGCCCTTAGATAAGGGAGATCATTACCTATGCTCCTAATACTATGGGATACTAAATTGACATCACAAGATGTTAATATGTCAAATAGTTCATGCACTTGCTCCTTAGTTCTTAAGGTTTTTTTTTCACCAACCTGCTCCTTTTTTGTGAATATTGTACTATTTATTGTTTTTTAATATAAGTTAAATAAAAAGTATTTATGCCGAGAGGCTCTACACTCATAGAAAAACTTGGACAGTTATGGGGTGAAATCTTTGAAAAATATGAAAAGTCTCACAACACAGTCTCTTTTAAATTAACTCATGTCAGCATATCAAATATTCTAACAGCAAGTAATTTATAAATGCCGAACAAATTGGAAGATATCTCTGGGCGTATTGTAAATATATTGTTTTTAAATATAAATATGTTAATTATCTAACATTCAAAACCAATAAATTTCATTTTGCCAATTCCAATTTAATTTCAAAGGCAAACCAATAATTACAATTTGTGAGATAGAAAGTCATAATAACATTGATGACGGGATTTTTTTTTCCCTCTCTACTATCTACTTTTTCTTTCCGGCAATGTATTAAAAAATGTCACAATTCTCGCCGGCCTTGTGTTTGCGCATTCATATCAGAAAGCGGTCAAATGCCTGTGGAATCTCTTATTATGTGGCAACTATTATTAGTCGGCACATTCTGTTTAGAAATAAAATGTCGCTTGTTCTTAGCTTGATATGTCCGCGAACGGATCGATAAATCCGCAAATAATAAATCAAATCCAGTCAGCCGGAAAAGTACATGCCTGGCATTTTATGCAAGGCAGGGCCATTATCACATGCTCTGCATCAATCGCAGAGGGCGGCAAAGGTTGTGTGAATGGTGTAGGAGTCAGAACCATTTCCCTTACTTCAATTAGTCAACACAAGTAGAAAAAATATTAATAAAACCCTCGTGTTTAGTGAATTCAAATAAAATATTTTACTAGGGTTGTTTGGTAGGGAAAAGATTATCTATCTTTTAAGTCTCAAAAGCATTACTATAAAAATCTAAAGGTGAGTCAGAAATGACCTTTGAATGAATGTAACCCTTCGTTTAAAGATATTTTTTTAAATTATTTTTTATTGATGACAACGTACTTTCATTGGAAGGCTACCTTCAAACAAAAGTAATTTTTTTGGGTTAATTTCTAAAAAATTATTAAGTCAAAGCTTCAGCTTTTCCTACATCATTTACCTTTATTTAAAAACACAGAGCTCCCAGCAAAACAGTAATAACGAAGGTGATATCCTAACAACAAACCCATGACCTTCTTTGACGACGTATCATCCGTAGTTGCAGCCTTCAAATAGAGGTCATGAATAGGAGGTTGCTAAACTTGATAGGTGATGTTCATACTTAAAATTGAATAGGTGATAGAGTTCATACTAAAATTGAATTTGCATTCCTTAGATCAAGTATTTTTCAAAACCTTAAAAACTTAATTTCTACTTGAATTTGAAAATTTAAAACCTAATTTAAAATTGAATTTGACTTCTATTGCAATTCAAAAATTTAAAATCTAATTTATAAATAAATAAATCCTAAAACCTGAAACCCTAAAGTTGAAACCTTAAATCTTAAAACCAAAAACATAAAACATAAAATTTAAATAATAAATAGAAACCCTAATCCATAAACTCAATAAATTAAAGATCATGGACAACAATAAATCTAGGCTATATTAATAGTGGCAAATGAGCATAAACTCAATAAATGAAAGATCATGGACAGCAATAAATCTAAGCTATATTAATGTGGCAAATGAGGGCACACATATTTGGTCACTTGATATACCCTAACACTAGATTTAGGGGCATATGGAAGAAAATAATCCCTTTTAATAATTTCTCTAGGAACATTTAGTTGGACAATACTCAAAGAAACATTACTAGGCACACTTTGCTGAATTTCAGTAAGAATCTCTACTAAAATGTCACCAAAATAAGCTCTAACACCTCCTAAAGAATTTATAATATGAATCAAACTTTGCAATATAATATTGTAGTTTGATTTATACACTCTTGTGGTTAATAGATCATCTAAAATTAATTGTAATCTAATAATTTTCCTATTTCCAAAAAGATTAACTACATTCATTGCAAAAAGATAAAGAACATTTTATCTATAAATATGTACTCATACTTAAAAATTATTAAAATCTAAAATAGCATGCTTATAAATAATCATTCCAATTATAGACAAAACTTCACTAAAACCCTAAACAATTTTTTTAAACAAAATCACTACACAATGGTAATGTACCACATTACTACATGCTAACCCATAACATGCATCTACACTTTTCTAAAATATATAAAGAAATACTATAAACCATCGTATATAATAAAATTCAAAAAATAATATGGGGGAAATAATGTTTGATTTAGACAATCACTAAGATTTTATTTAAAATATTGAAAGACATTGGTTTTGTTATGACCTTTTTACCATAAAAGGTGATAGCATCACCCGTACCATTGATTCAAAAAAATTTAAACATGAGTCTGTTAGCCTGAAAGTGTCTAGTTTAAAATATTACAAATATCGTCATCGAGCTGCTTACAATTCATGAGACAACCAAAAATAATGTCTAAAACATAAGATTTCAACATAATTCTAAACCCTAGTATCTTAATTAAGAAAACCAGTTATAAACCCTCATCTTTCGAGGAAGGGTCTGGAGGCAAAACAACATCGGCAGTGCCATTGTTGCCAGTTTGGGAGGTCTCTTCGAGCAGTGGCCCCTTATGAAGCTAATGCTGTCGAATATTTCTCTTACTTTTTTCTGCTAGGCCTACAGGGAGATGGAATTGAAATTTCTCTATTTTGATAGTCAAGGAGCCAACATTACCACTACGTAATCCCTCCATCCATAGATAGATTTAAGAGACTTGCCATGAGTTTCTAAGCTGGTCCATGGTAAACAATCCACCAATCGGCGCTTTGCCATCCATTATCTTATAACTATCCGGACTTGCATGCCATCTATATGTGCTAAAGGTGTGCGCTCTCAGGAAGGCCAAAGTGATTGAAAATACGTAGTATGGGTCCTACACGAGATTATAAACATTGGACTAAAATATGGAAGCCACATTGGATTACTTCAGGGAGTTTGAAGATTCTTGCAATAGTGGATTGCCTATGATAGTCCTTATTACATACTCTAAATAGACACATTCCATATAAAATACTATCCATAGTGGATTGCCTATGATAGTCCTTATTACATACTCTAAATAGACACATTCCATATAAAATACTATCCAGAACTTGACAAATGAATAGTGCCCCTCCATTACTGGCTCCAAATCCAAAGGTGGCAAGTTGAAATAGAAATTATATGGGTATCCTGCCAATGTCACAGTTTACAAACCTGCAAAAAACAAAAGAAAACGAATAGCATAGGCCTGCCAAAGGAATTTCTGGAATAAATAATTCTCTTTCCGTTTCTCCAAATTATACATTATTGGAGATATATCTCGGGACTCCCCAACCTGGTCCTGGTAGATGGAAAATGAATGTGATCTATCACCTCCCCTTCAAATATATGAAGTTAAGGCTTTCAAATGACTTTATGAGATAGTGTTTACGGCCGGGATATAAATAACCATAATTTTCTCTATGTTATGCATCCCCCAAATGATCGAAACCATAATTATAGATGATGTTTCATTCAGGATGAGTGGCTTAGTTGTACTCTCTGTATCCCTAAGCGTACTTCCACAAGAAAATATTACAAGGTGACAAGGCTGAAGGTCGATGAAGGATCTACCTTGCGTAGATAGAAGATCACTGCTAATAAATCTTATTGGTGAGAGGAGGTTGAAATGATTAGATGTGACTGTATCCAATGAAGAGGCAGTAAATGAAAATGAATCCATTGAACTAGACTTATTAATGGTGTTCCTTCGTAATGATGAGCTTCAGACAAGTTTCCACCCACCCTATTAAAATATGCATATGTTTCCTTCCTGAGTTGGCGAGCCTAGGAAATTGATTCATTCTATAACTTTGACTGTTTGGAATGCTCGTGTACCGACATGTACAGCTGAGGTGGCATACTATTTTGACGTGGATTGAAGACTTTTTTTGTTCAATGGATATGTTGGCTAGTGCATCTACCACCATATTCCCTTCTCTATAGCAGTGCATAATCTAAACAGGTGTAGAGCTTGTTGTATGATGTAATTGGTTTTCCAATTCTCCGTATGCCTAGTCTTGAGTGCATTGATGATGTTGAGGGAATTTCCTCCTATCCACAAATGGGTTAATTGGTTTTAAACTACTAACTGTAATCCATGAAGTGTTTCCCAAGATTCTGCTTCATTGTTCGTCCCTTTTAGAACTTTGGAATCTTTAGCTAAACTCAACTTACACTAATGATCCCAAAGCACGTGTACTATGCCTGATATACCTAGATTACCTCCGCATGCTCCATCAAAGTTTAATTTGATAAAATGAGGGGATGGTGGCGTCCATTTCACTTTTCTTTTGTCCACGTTAAATGAGTTGCTTGATGCATCCCACCATTTGCTGTGAAATTTAGTAATTTCCAATTCTTCAAAACTGTAGAATCCCAACTTGTAAATTTCATTTCTTTGCTTGCAGTTTTCCTTAAATTTGAAAGTGTTATTGCTTATATTGATCTTTCTAGATTCTCAATCACCTTCCCCACGGTTGCTTTGGTTTGACTAAAAATGTGGAAGTTTATTTCCCTCCAAATGTGTCATAGAACCAATGACAGGCTTACCTCCCATAGATAAGCAAAAAAAGTTGAGTTTGTATGCAAAATTGGCTAGCTTTTAAAAAACTCTAAGACTATGCTAGGTAGAGGAAAAGACCAATTAAGGTGATTTAAAAGCCAATTCTAGCATTCCATAATAAAAGGACAACGATGTAGTAGGTGACCAGTGTTTTCTTCCTGTTCACCACACAAAACATGCTTGAAGTTGGTGCATATGCTAAGTTTGTCTAGTCTATCACCCTTTAAAATTCTCTTATGCAAGGCTAGCCATGTGGAGGCCCTTGTTTTAGGGAGAATGGAATCAGTCCAATAGAGATTATGGGTCCAGTCTAATTTTGTGAATTCCACGAGGCATTTGTATCCCTGCTTTACTGGGTAAACTCCTGAATTATCTGCTGCCCATAAAATTTTATCCTCCTAAAGAGAGGAATAGAGTTTGTGCCTCTAATATCATGTAGGGTTTTCTTTTAGGCTAAGGGGAAGTTAGAATTTTCAAATCTTCTCCAAGGAGCCTTTCCTTCTATAGTCCTTTGGTCAAATTTGAAATATACATGTACATTCTCTCCCCAATGTTGTTTTAAGTAAGTTCGTGCTTCTCTAGGTCTTTCCTCAAGCAAAGTTTGGGCCACCCATTCCTTGAATCTTCCTAGAATTTAGATTTGGAATCATTGTGAATTACCTAAGTGAGGTGAGGAAAAATTACAATTTGTTATGGAGTAAAATGCGTACACTAGCATTTTACACCTTGTTTAGCACTTGGTTGGACCTAAAATGTTATCTCTGTTAATCAAAACCTATTTTAACACCTTTTTGAACATCAAATGATAAAATATCGATCTCAATGAATAAACCTGACAAAATATACTTAGGACTAGACTAAGCCCACAACATTTGACAATCTCTAGAGTTTGAGGGGTAAAGGACTAGGACACCCAAACACCCTAGGCCCAGATGGGCTCTTTAGCCCCTCCCTTGTGGTCCTAGCTTAGAACACATCCCTATTTTTTATATGTTTGTTCCATTTGATTTGATTTTTCATTGGTTAGCGGGAATGCATATATAAAGGAGTTTTACAATATATTTTACAACTATACTAGATGATAAATATATGGATATTTGCAAGTTTGCAAAGTCATGTTTTGATCTTCTATGTTAAAGTGTTCTTCATCCTTGGAGTTGCTATCTACTTGTGGATGTTATGAAGCTTGTTTGTAGGTCTTTAAGGAAGTTTCAAGCCTTCTCCATCACTCTAATTGTTGGTGTACGATCTTGAGTTATCTTCATCAACAAGGGCTTCATATCTTGTGGTAGTCATCACCATTTGCATTCATATTTCTATCATATATTGTAGATTTGGCCTCTACCCTCCTAGGGCATGCACTCTTGGATCTAATCATTATTGTAGTGGAGGTGGAAACACCAACACAAAGTTTGATTAAGGAAAGACCTTATACAAAACACAACCTTTTCCTCTTTTCTTGTGTGCAGGTTGAGAAGTAGGTTTCTAAAGACAATTTCTGGGAAGAGGACAAAGTAGGCAAGTACAGGTCTGGTGATATCTCAAGATTCTCCAAAACCCTAATTAGTATCTAGGGCACCCAAGAACCCTGATATTTTTTATTTTTTCTTCCAGATTTAGGTTTTGCTCTACTCCCTTATCTCTATTGTACTTTTGGTTTTCTGATATATGTTTCTAATAGTTAGTTATTTGTTGATCTTTGTCATTTAGGGTTTGGTGATTTGCCCTAGCTTGCTTGCTAAATCTTGGTTGAATTTGGTTGAATCATGTATATACAAAAAAGTGTAGAACCCCTCTAATTTGTCTCTCCTTCTTGGGTAGATGCTAAGCTCATCTTGTTCCTAATGTTTGTAGAAGAGGGTTTAACCTAGTTGAACTCCTTAGGCTAGATCACTCTTTTCCACTAAATATTTTGGTGAACTCGACTAATCTTGCACTTTTGCATCATTTTTTTCAGACCTGATTTATTTACTACTGTAGATATGATTGGGAGTGTGTTCATTAATCATTTTACATACATATATAGTTAAATTTTGCGTAGTTTCAAAACTAGGGTTTGTAAAAACTCTGCATTTTCTAGAAAATCTAGCTAGTTTTGAACCTAGGGTTTATAGATTTGTGAGTTGTTTTAGATCTTGTTGCATTTTCATATTGTTTAAAATAGTTGTATTTTTTTACCTAATCATTCATGGTGTTTAAAATATTCTTGCATCCTTGCATTTGAAATTTGGAAAAGAAACACTTCATTCTAGACTTGGAGAAAGCATATTTATTCCCTTATTTACATTTGGTAAGGATATAGATCATGATAGAATGAATTAAAATGCTAATTTTTGCATCAGATCTTATTGGTATTACAACATATGATCATTTCATAGTGTTACATTTTGCATTTGAATCCTTTTCATTGCTAAAACTTGTCAAATAAGTGGCATTTTTATCAAAACCTAGTTAATGTTGCAATCTAAGGTTTGTAATTGATATTTAACTTCAGATTTTTCTGCCATCATTTGCATTTCAAATCTGATTATAAATTGCTCTACAACATTACAAATATCATCTTACATTGCAGATTGAATATAGGGACAATTTTGAGTTGTTACTTATTGAAAAAAGAATTAAAATTTGGGTTTGATTTGAGCATTGCAATTATTGATATCTAAGTAGATTTGAGTAGAGTTGAATTTGATCATGGATATATTATGTGCATTATGTTTGTTTACATTTAAAAAAACCATTGATTTCTTTAAACAAAAAATCAAATCCCTCTTTTGCTTCATTATTCATTTCTTCTATTGGTGCATCTTGTGTGTTACTAAATCTTGTAGATGCTTTATGAGCTTTGTGACCCAGTGTCCTGATTCTAGCATCCTTGTGTGAAGAAGTATTTGAATCATGGGTTCTAATGCTTTGCATAACGATGATACCAATACACCAAAACCCCAAGTTCCTAGTCTAATCACACAATAATGTCACACACTTCTTCCTAATATCCCTTCTTCACATCTTTTTGTAGCATCAAACTTCCGTGAATCCATGAACATTGATGACCTTGTGGCACATGTTCCTAAAGCTCAAACTCATAGATTAGACATAGACTTGGCTAATTTTCATCAAGTTGTAAGCTTGGAACACATAGCTGAAGAGGCTATCCCTATTGTTGAGAGTCTAAGAAGTGTTTTTCTCAAAGGTCAAGAAGGATTGGAAGTCTTGTGTGGCCTTGCTCATATAGTGCATAACAACATTTTATCTACATCTTTTTGCACTAAAAACATGACTAATGTCACTTCCTTTAATCAAATAGGGACTCAAGTGTTACCACCCATACTAACACTCCCTATTCATACTTATACTTCTACTATTCTCTCCAATACTACATAGCCAAGTAATAGTGCTACCAAATGTGTTGGGTTATCTACTTAGAATTTTGTTCACCATTATAGTATCATTCCATATAATTACATAAATTCCACACCTAATTGTTATGTCATAAAATGTCCCCCTAGGACTTTTACCTCCTAACTTTATCTCTTGAGTCCCTTGTTTTGCATCTTGCATGTTCATTTTAACTCCTGGAAGAAAATGTCCTGAAACCCATGTCAAATAGAGATTGAGGGACATTGTGGCATTTGACCCTACCCTAAAATAGGACCTAAAGACTTGGGCACTCATCCCCTAGTCATGTCCTGTTTTAGGTAGGTCCCAAATTTAAATGTTGGTTATATGACCTTTAGAAGGTTCTGTTGTCAACATCTTAAATTTGAATTACAAAATTTAAAGCAAGAATGCATATATAAGCATGTTTAGGATTTCATTTAAAAACTAGAAGATGATTATGAACTTTTGGCGAACTTATGATTTTAGAGTATCCAAGATATTCATTGTTGTTGTGTTTGTGATTGTAGATTTAGCTTCATCTTCTCATGTGTTGAAAGATTTTCATCTACATGTGAGCTACACCTCTGAGGTGACATCTATTTGTGTTTGAATCATTTATCAATTTATTTTTGCCTATATCCCATCAGGATACAAACTTTTTATCTTACAATAGTGTTTGGAAGACTTGAATTTTCTTTTAGGACTTGATTGAGGCAAGCTCCTAAACAACACAACCCCCAACCACACCCCTTTTGATTACAGGCTACATGTATCAAATCTCAGAGAGTGGAGTTGAAAAGTAAGGTTTCAAAAGATAAGGTTACCAGATCCAGTGGAAAGAAGCAATCTAGTGCACTTTTGAGACAAGTGTGCTAGGGGCAAAGTTCTCTGAGGTTGTAGACACATAAGTCTCCATGATAGTGATAATTAACATTAGAAGATGTCTTGACATCCTAAGGAATATCCTACCTTGAACTACGGTGTGAGCTCCAATGTCCTCTGCATCTTCCGTAATAAAAACAAATAGAATAGTGACCATCAGTGTCGTAAGGAATCCGCAACTACCTGAAGAATACACTGCATTGGACTAGGGTGAAAGCCATGAAGTCCCTAAATATTTCACATCATGAACTTCTAAAAAAATTTATTAACTAATCCGTGTCTACTATCTTGGTCTGTGAGCATTTGTCATAATTTGTCAGTTCACTTACGATTTTGCATAGTTAGGGTTTTGAGCATATTTGAGCATTAAATCAATACATTAATTGATAATTTATGAATTTCCACATCATTACAAGTGACCCCCCAACCTCTAGGTGAATCCTCTTTCAAAAGGTGTTATTCATCTCGGTTGGAATGTCCTTGAATGTTTGTAGTGAAAGGAGGATCTAGTCTATCAATCCCATCTTCCCCCTTTTCCCAGTAAACACTAATGTTACTCCACCTACATCTAAAACTCCTATTACATTCCAAAATGCTACTCATACACCATCACCTATCCCTTCCAATTCATTTCAATCTCTACCTAATTTAGCTTTTGACCCTGTCATAAACCAATTGTTGAGAAACATGAGTTCCATCCAACAACAATTGGCTAGCATGAGCAATAGTCCACCTAAATATAATATGACAACACATTATATCCATAGCTATTTTTCTTATTCAATCCTTGGAACTCAATTTCCTAAGAATCTTGACATACCTCACTTTAAGACATATAATGGGAAGGGAGACACTAACAACCATGTGGCAGCTTTTACCCATTGCAAGTATGTGCCTAATCAGTGTTGTCATTGATGTCAACATATCTTTGTTGTCATTCATGTCAACTATGTACTATTCTATTACTTGTTTAGAAGATTTGTATGCTAAGGATATTGAGAAAATTGGCCCCTCCAGAAGATACAATTGAGTTACAGTGAAGTGCAGTATAGACAATGAGTTGTATACTGAAGAACAGTCCAATAGATTGCTCCAAATTTCTTACTGGTTGAATATCTTAGTCCATAAATTGGAAGTTATCTAAAGGAATGCCTAAAGATTCTAAATCCAAATTTTTAACCTCTGGTGTGAAGAATTAAGAGAGTTTCATTCACTAGAGTAAAACATGCTTTCTTTGATTACTCTCTGGTGACAAGGAGAAAGTATTTTTCTCCACATTCCTCTACAATAAAGTATTTTGTTCTATGGTTCTATAGGGAATTCTGGGATGACGATAAGTGTCTACAAATTTAGTGGTTCATGTTTTGGTGGTCTACAAGCTATCTTTCTCTTATGTCAGTTGAAGACAATGAAGTTCATGTGTTCCAGTGAGACGATTCCTATGGCTAAAGTGGTTAAGGTTCATGTGATTGCTCTTGATGATTATGACATGCTTGTGGATGTCTTATATTCATGTTCCTATATTGACATAGGTCCACATTAAGAAATTGAGATCTTGTCTAAATATTGTTCCTAGATAGTGTAACATATAACCAGTCTTAGCCGACTTGGTTAATTCTAGTTATTGTAGAGATTTTGTAATGATTGTGGAAGCATGTTGTGGCATTGAAGATCTTGTTTGAGTCCCATCTAAGGTGTGGCATGATCTGCATACATCTTTAATTAATTTCCTTTGTATAATGTTGTAATAGGTTAGGACCTATTATGTAAATGTGTGTAATGTTGACCTTGGAGATTATTCCAATGGTTGATGATTGTAATGCCAACCTTGATGATCATTCCAAGGTTGATGAAGTGTATAAATACTTGTAATTGAGTTGTGGAAAAGGTGTCCTTGAGTGAGAATGAGAAAGTACAGAAAAGGGGTGAGGAGATAAGATGGAGCAGGGTAGAGGAGAGCAGAGGACCAATTGTACTTCAATGTTTTAATCTCAGACATGAAGAAGATGGTGATTGTGGTAGTGAACTTGGAAGTGAGCCACCAATAGGGTTTAACAACCCTTATTCTAATATTTCTTGGTTTAGGGTTGAGGCAATGAGCTTCCTAGGCCTAGTTGTACTTCATGTCAATGAGCTAGTGTGTTCTAGGCCCATGGAATGACCAAGCCTGAACATCATTTTTCAAAGATTGCAATATATTTTGAGACCTAATCCTCTCTGTGGTTTTTCCCACCTTGGGGTTTTCCACATAAAAATCTAGTGTCTCTTGTGTATAATGTTGCATCTATGTTTAAGTTTCTAGTTTCATGCATTCATTGGTATATCCTAATAATTATGGATAACTGATTAATGTGTAAGTGAAGAAGTGTTTATTTTTTTGTTACAACTGATTCACCCCCCCTCTCTCAGTTGTTTGGTGCATTTCAACAATTGGAATCAGAGAAAGTTTCCTCTGAATAAAGTCTAACAGCTTGAGAAAGATCTAAAAATGTCTTATAAGAAGGAAGCACTACATTTTGATGGGATGAACTATGCTCTTTGGAAGGCATGAATGAGATGTCATCTTCTTTGTCTTGGTTACAAAGTATGGAAAGTTGCAGAAACAAAATACACATTGCATCAGAGTGGTTTGACAACTGAAGAGGAAATCAAGGAATATGAAGTGGATGTCAAAGCAAAAGATGCTCTGTTAAGTTTGTTGAATGAGATAGTACTAACAAAAGTGGTGGATCTTGAAACTATAAATGAGGTATGGGAAAAGATGAAAAATCTCTTAGGGAGATGATTTTGTGAAATATGTGAAGCTACAAAATCTGAAGGTGAAATATGAAATTTCTAAGATGAATGAAGATGAAAACATAACAGCCTTTATGCAAAGAGTTGATGAACTTGTCACCAAAAAAAAAGGTATGGGGGGAACTCTCAGTGATAAGGAAGTTGTAATGAAAATTCTCAGATCACTGCCAAAGACCTACAATCACAAGGTAGCTGTAATTGAAGAATTTATGTAAGTAATAGATATTGCCAGAGATTAGTTGCTTGGTAAACTTACTACCTTTGAGATGAGAGAGTTTGGTGATGCCCTGCCAAAAGTAGAGACTACCTTCAAAGCCAGTACTTTTGGAAAAACCTCTAGATTAGAAAAGTACAATGTAGAATTAGATGATGAGTTCAATGAAATTGAAGCCAACTTTGTGGATAGATTGCAAAGAGGATCCAGTAAGTTTAAATGTAAATTACTTTTCAAATGTTTTTCTTGTGGTAAAGTAGGCCACTTTGCTTCTAGGTGTCCTAAAAGAACTGAAATAAATAGGAAAAGATATGATCGAATAGGCCTAGGATCTAAAAGAAATGTTATTATGTTGAAGATTTTGATGATGATGGATTATACGATAATTGTAGTACTTCTGGTAATGAATGCTTGTTTATTGCTATTAAAGAATAACATGTGTCTACTAATCCTGTTAGCTGCAAGAAGAAAGAAAAACTAGTGGAAAGTGCTTTGGTTGCTCATGTTGGTGAAGACAAAGATGAGTGGGTTATTGATAGTGGTTTCTCTCACCACATGACTGGTGACAAAAGTAATTTTGTGAGTTTGGAAAGATATGATGGTGGACTGGTTAGGTTTTGAGATGATATAGCTAGTAAGATTTGTGCAAAAGGATCTATCTCTTTTGATGGCAAGCATAATACTGAAGATGTCTTGTATGTGAAAGAATTAAAGCACAATCTTTTGAGTGTGGGTTAGATGTGTGACAAAGGGTATAACCTAACCTTCAATGACAATGGATGCAAGATTAGGCAAAGCTCTAGAACAATCATTGCAACTAGTAAGAAGATTAGAGGTAATATCTACCACTTGAGAGGAACTGATAATTATTGTTTGTTGGCTCAAACTAATGAAATTTAGCTATGGCATAGAAGGTTGTGTCATATCCATTTTGACAACATTATGAAGATAAGTATTGCTAAAGCTATCAAAGATTTTCCCAAGCTTGTGAAGCCTGCCAATCTTATTTGTAAGGAGTGTCAATTTGGGAAACAAACAAGAACAAGTTTCTAAAGAAAGGACCAATTAGTTGATGGATTACTGGAACTAGTGCATAAAAACTTGTGTGGACATACCAGAGTAAGAATTTTGCAAGGAGACAAGAATTTTATGTTTCTTATTGATGATTATTCTAGAATGACTTGGGTTACCTTTTTGAAATAAAAATCAAAAGATCTAGATAAGTTCAAAGTATTTAAGGCAATGGTTGAAAATGAGATGGATTTGAAGATCAAATGTTTAAGGTATGATAGAGTAGGAGAGTTCACATCAAATGAATTCAATTTCTTTTGTGAAGAATATGGGATAAAGAGACAATTATCTACAATTATAACTCCACAACAAAATGGAGTCATTGAAACAAAGAATATAATTGTTCAAGAAGCTGTTAGAACCATGATGAAGGAAGCTAATCTTCTGGAAGTATATTGGAGAGAGGCTATTCACACTGTTGTATATATCATAAATAGAGTCCAAGTCAAAGGTAACAGTTCTAAGACTCCTTATGAATTGTGGTATGGTGAAATTCCTATTGTGAAATATCTCAAAGTTTTTTTTGTAGAAAATGCTATATCAAAAGAGAAGAATATCTAGGCAAATTGTCACTAGGTGTAATGAAGGAATATTCCTTGGTTATTCAACAAAGAGCAAGGCCTACCAGTGTTATAATAAGAGGCTAAACAATATCATTGAAAGTGTAAATATCAAAGTTGATGAAAGAAAGGAAAGGTCTCCAGATTCAAGTGGATATAAATTAGATAAACCTAGTGTTTCAGAAGTGGTGCATTATGAAAACATCTCAGATGATGAGAATCAAGCCCTAGAAGGTGTTTCCAAGACACCAAGGTATGTAAAACTTAATCATTCTAAAGATCAAATCATAGGAGATAAAAGTAAAGGAATCCTAACTAGAAGAAGACCTAAAGAAGAACAAATAAATTTTTATCCGATTTCCAAGATTGAACCTAATACTATGAATGAAGCTTGCAATGATGAGAATTGGATAAAATCTATGAAAGAAGAATTGATGTAGATAGAAAAGAATCAGACATAGGATCTTGTTCCCAGACTAGTAGACAAAAATGTAATTGGTACCAAGTGGGTTTTCAGAAACAAGATGAATGAGAATGGTGAAGTAGTAAGAAACAAAGAAAGGTTGGTTTGCAAAGGATACTCTCAAGTTAAAGGAATAGATTTTGAGGAAATATTTGCACTAGTGGCAATGATTGAATCTATAAGAATGTTTTGAGCATTTGTAGCCTACAAGGATTTTAAAGTATATTACATGGATGTAAAGTATGCATCTTGAATGGTGAGTTGGAAGAAGTATATATTGAACAATCAGAAGGATTCCAATAATCAAATCAGGGTGACATGGTATGCCAATTGAAGAAGGCTTTGTATAGATTAAAAAAAGCCCCTAGGGCATGGTATGTTTAGTTGGATAGGTATCTGATATAGATAGGGTTCAGTAAAGGTATTACAGATAGCAATCTCTAATTTAAGATCAATGATGAACACATCTTAAGTATAGCAGTCTTTGTTGATGACATTATCTTTAGAGGTAATGAAGGTATGTGCACAATGTTTGCCAGAGAAACGCAAAATGATTTTAAAATTCCCATGTTTGGTGAGATGAATTTCTTTTTGGGTCTACAAATAAATCAATCAGATAAAGGTATCTTCATTTCTCAGTCTATGTATGTGAAAGAATTGGTAAAGAAGTTTGGGATGGAAGACTCTAAACTAGTAAAACTCCCATGATAACTAGTTGTAAGTTGAGAAAAAATGATGATTCACCTATGGCAGATCAGAAAAGGTACAAATCTATGATTAGAGGACTACTTTATCTAACACAAACTAGACTTGATAAAATACATGCAATTTGTCTTATAGCACTATTTCAAGCAGAGCCCAAGGAGTCACATATGATGGCAATCAAGAGAGTTATGAGATATTTGAAAAGCACAATAGATTATGGTCTGTGGTATCCAAAAGACAATGATTTCACTCTCAATGCATACACTGATGTAGATTGGGCTGGAGCTATGGATGACAGGAAAAGTATAAGTTGAGGTAAATTCTTTTTTGGAAAAAAGTTTGGTATGTTAGTTGAGCAAGAAACATGATTCAATATCTCTATCTACTGCAGAAGCAGAATACATTGCAGTAGCATGTAGTTGCTATTGATAACTAAGAGGGGGGTGAATCAGTTATCTGAATTATTTTAGCTTTCTGAACTTTCTTAATAATTAATGCAACATCAATTCAAAGAAGCAAACATAACCATGAAATGGAAATACACATGACACAATATTTTTTTTGACGTGGAAACCCTATTAAGGGAAAAAACCATGGGGTGATTAACCCAAGATTGTATTCTTTGTTAGAAGAATAGAATTACAAAAAGGCACTTGCCAATTAGGGCTTACTGCCCGAGCACACTACTTACAAGAGGCTCACTGCCTACAATAGACTCACTGTCTATAAGTTGTAAGAAGAATAACAAGATCCTTGAACTGATGTGAAGCATCCACACATGCTGGAGTTCAGTTCTGGTTAGGCTCAACATACTGATCTACTACACTTCATCCTTCCTCTTCTGTTATGTTGTTGTCCTTTCACATATCGGACCTTCCTTACTGCTTCCCTTCTGCTTTGCCACTTTTCTTCACACACACAACAACACCTATGTTTTCCACCCACTCTCATCGAAATCCATATGATATATATATCCGCACAAAGGATTTCATCCTATTTATAGTCGGCATTCAGAATAGTCAGTAATTCCCAAACTTTAATCTGTCAGCTGAATCCTTTCTCACCAAGTGATGCGGATCTAGGAGATGCTTGTAGAAATCATCAATCATGTCAGCCAATCATGAATGATACCTCAAGAAACTTAGTCATCAGCAATATCTCTTCCAGATTTGGGTCTGACACTCTACCAGTATAGTTCTTCCTCTATCTACTTTGCCAAACAGGATCCCATCACTCAAGTGCTCATATCTCTTCATCCTTCCATCACTAGAGGCTAAATCCTTGGAATCTATTAGTCAAGGTACTTCCATTGACTTCCCTAAATCTGTACTTCACTGAGATACTTCCTCTGAGAGATCCAGACCTGACTGTTGGACCTTGCTGACTGCTTTGTTCTTGCTTACTAGATCATAACACTTCTTCAATCTAACTTCCGGTAGAGACTCATCATGTCTTGCGGATGTGTGGGATAACCTTTGTTGCCATCAATGACAACATACATGAATCCATATAGTGTCTCTTGCCAACAATCTCCCCCTTTGGCATTGATGGCAACACATAGTGAAAAATGACTAAGTGTCACACTATACTCCCCCTTTGCTGATGCTCTATTTTTATATACATTTTCTCGATATATACATGATTGGAGCTCCCCCTTAGCTGGATTCTTCATTTTTCACTTCTCCTCACTCCCCCTTTGACATCAATGGCAAAGGGTAGGGTCTGCACACCAAAATTTTTAAAAAGTCAACTATACTTAGTCACATAAATATATATATATATATATATATATATATATATATATATATATATATATATATATATATATATAGAATACTTACATACACTGAAGTATGTCTACAAAAGTTGTCTTCAATTGGATGAATTTTGCTGCCCAACTTTGTTTCATTCTATCCAAAATTGAGATGTGACCACTCAATAGGAATGCAAACACATCTGCCCTTTTTAGATCTGTCGGATCATTAGTCTGGGCTGTGATCTGAGCTTCTTTTATGGCCTCATGCATGGCCTCTAACTTGGGGATAATTATCCCTCTAAGTTCACCCAACTTGCTTATTCTATTTTTCTTTTCCTTCTCAAGCTTCTTGATTTCATTCAAGACTGTAATAGTCTGAGATTCTTGATTTATTATGGAAGAGGAGAGAGGATCAAAGTTTTGAGAGAGTTTTGTCAGTTTGTCCTCCTGTTCTTTCACTTTCTTCTCAAGATCCAATGTTACTTTGGACCATGATAAACAAAATTTGTACATTTCCCCACCATCTTTAAGAGCATTTTCTAAGCTCTTTATCCCAATATTCATATTCCTCCTATCATTAGTTATTAACCCTTATACCTCTAATAATCTTTTTGCCAAAAATTTCTTTTGGACCTTATCTTTTGCTGACTTCTCTAGGGAATCAAAATGTGTGCTAACACTATTGACTAGAGATTTGAGATTACCGGATGAGGAGGCTGAGGGATCCTTCTGAAAAGATGGCATGATCTTTTCTAATACTCTGGATGCAACTTCTATTAGCTCACAGTCTTCCATGTGAGACTTCAGGAGTTTTTCTTTTACCTATGCATTAGCAAATGAAGTTATCGTCATTGTTTGTAATGGGGAAACATAATCAAAATCAAATGGCCCTTCTAGAAGTTCTGGTTCATCAATCTCCATTGTCTCTTTGTTTAAGAATTCTTTGATAGTTTTTACAGTGTCTCTTGGAGCTTTCTCTCCTTCTACACTCTTACCACTAGCAGCTGTGGTCTTCTTTGCTGAAGTCTTCTTTCCTTCTGCAACCTTAGTTTTGTCATCTTCTTTTTCCTTCACTTCTTTTTCGTTATCCTCTATTCTTTCTTCTCCTTTGGATCTGGAGTCAGCAGGGGAGACCGGAGGAGTAATGTTTTTTTGTTCACGGGCCACCTCTTCTGGAGTAGAGGATTCTAAGTCCTTATCTTTTTCTTTACCGATGTCCATTACTTCTTCTCTCATTGCCTCAAGTGATTCTTTCTCACCACTTGTAGCTGAGGGATCAACACCCAAGTCCTCTATAATAGGAATGTTGAATCTTGAGTATGCATTCCAGAGGATCTCTTCTGTCTCTTTTGCTACTTTGTCAATTTCTCTGAGCATAAGTTGATTCATTCTTGCTTTGCTCCGGAACTCATCCTTGCAATCTTTGAAGATCATATTCATTTTGCTTTGAATCAATTGAAGGATATAGCTGAATGGCTATCTGTTCTCGTATCTCAAGGTCTTTTTCCATAGCATTATTGTTTCTTATTTGTAACTCTTTCTCTAGGATTTTGGGAATAAGAGATATAATTTCAATAAAAGCCTTATTGTAGATATTCAGATACTTGACTGCTGCTTCTTGCAAGACCTTTTAGTCAGCCTCATTATAATAATCATAGAATTCAGTCATTGGTTGAAGGTTTCCATCCACAGTAACTGATTTGACGACATCATCTAATGATAGAGTGGGCTTTTCAACAAACTCTTCTGTCATCTCTTCCTTGTCTTCACCGGTAGAGGGTTCACCAGATACTTTCTTCTTTTTCCTCATTTTTCTTACCTCCTCATCTGACTCTGTCTCTTCATCATCCTTCTGACTGATGTAAGACCTTGTGGCCTTAGTCTTAGTTCTTTTCTCTGCTTTATCAGATGATTTTGCTTCCGGTTTTGATTTACTTGAACTCTTATCAGTGGTAGGTGCAGAGCTCCTAGAAGATCTGGTCCGGGAGGAGGATTCTACTGGAACACTTTGCTTTTCTGCCTCTTTCTTCTATTTCTTAGTCCTTTCCTTCTTTTCCTTGTTGGCATCAAGTGCCTCTTTTGAGATCCCAAAGCTTTTGGTAGTGTTTTCTACTTCTTTTCTTGCCTTTCTTTTCATCTCTAGTTGCCTTAGCTCAACATGGATCTTCACACTCAATTCTTCAAAGGTTCCAAACCTTTCTACCTTGGGATGCTTTGGTTGACTCAACATGTGTTGAACA
Source organism: Cunninghamia lanceolata (assembly GCA_027924645.1). NCBI lineage: Eukaryota > Viridiplantae > Streptophyta > Pinopsida > Cupressales > Cupressaceae > Cunninghamia > Cunninghamia lanceolata. The sequence goes on along the minus strand of BSBN01000334.1, from coordinate 6,272,139 downwards.
TGTAGCTCTACAATTTTCTCATCCACCTCATACCCCATTGGCATGATCCACACTGTTCTTGTTTCTACTACGTCCATTAGGCACTAATCACTCTCTACCATAAAGCATACTGTGTCTCTATATTTCTTGACTAGAGATTGGGGAATTCTCTCTCTAGCTTGCATCATGTTCTAGAAGTTTTTGAAGAAACCCCAGAGAGTTGTGTTTTGTTCTTTGTCATCACTAAGTCCATGCAAATAATCCCTGATTTGTATGGCAACCGGTCTGCCATTCTACCATACCCATCCACTGGATCCAGGTAGCTCATTCATAATGTAGAAGAATAAGCACAATATTAACCCACCATACTTAAATGAATTCTTTTTATCTTTCTTTATTTTCTGCATATTCTCCAAGAGTTGGTTTAGAAGGATCTGACAAAGGTCATAGTCTGAATTCTTTCTTAACATTTCATAAGTAGTGTAGATGGTAGTTCCAGGTACTGAATTTTCCCTGCTAGAATGATATATCTTGTATCCGATGATCATGGAGGCAAACTTGATATCCAGATTAGTGATATCTTCTATTGTCATTGCTCTTTTGTCAAACCTAGATTCGGTAGCCTCACTTACAGTCTGATTCTTGACAGCTTTGAGAGTAGGTATCCCACCGGATCAGTGCAAATTGGTAACTACCCTAATGGCATCTTTTGTAATCTTGAATGGTCCATTCAACCACATGAAGTTGTCATGTATTCTTCTCAAGACATACTGGACCCATTCATCCTCAGCAAAGCAGGGGAAATGTATACACTGTGCAAAATGCTTCTCCTGGAGGGCCTTGTATTTGGGTTCGAGCTCAAATGAATCATCTATTAGTTGTTTGTGGTAGATATCCCTCAATTCAAACTCTCTAAATTCTTGAATGTTTGCATGAATGTAAACCCTAATATCTTCTATATGCAAGACACCATGTGGAACACTAGAAAATGCTCCTAGGGGATCTACTTCCAAGGATTTGTAGGGATATTTTTTGAATTTGGGGCGAGGCCTATCAGTGATCTTCACAATATTCAGAGTATCCATCTTTAAAAAGATTTGTAGAGAGATATTTAAGAATGGAAAATACCTTTTGCGCCTTTAGGTTTCATGGAGTGAGTCGGATCGATTGCTGGATGAATCGACTTCTGTAAATGATCTTTGATGGCTTGAGGAAATTTGTTGCACAGCTCCTTTTTGCTTCTTCTTGAATGTAGAATGAACAAATGTTTAATAAGAAGAACCCTTATATTACTTCGCAAACCCTAATACCAAGTTGCAATAAATGCTCAACTTAAGTCATTCCGGTTTGCCTTGTTTTGCTTATTTAGATGACTTGATGAACTAGATCAATCTTGTTCTAAACATCTTGCGGATCTTTCATATTTTAACCATAGATTCTTTAGATGATTCTTTGAGAAACCTTTAATCCACAACCTTCCTTGTGCCAATTCTGGCACCAATTTACTGGCTAGGGGAAAAAAGTTTTTCCTTATGTCTCCCCCTGAGCTAGAGCTCACTTTTTAATTTTTGGAAGGAATATCAGCACCAGATTCTGGTGTGGATCCATCCCCTACATTTTCTACTTTTCTTCACCCAAATCTTGTTCATCTCACTTTGAACTTCATCCACATTCACTTTTCCTTTTCCCTTGTCTTGACTCTGGTTATGATGTACTGGACCTCTTTTGTCCCGATTCTTGCTTCTACAGAATTTTGCAATATGACCAGATCTATTGCAATTGTGGCAAACAACATTTCTTTGCATATTTGATTGATGTCCTCTTGATCTACATTGATTAACCATATGACCCATTCTATTGCATGCAAAGAATCTACCATTGAAAGAATTGTTCATTTGCATACTTCTGCATTCATGAGATTTGTGACCATACCTTTTGCAGTTAAAACATTGTCTAGGGAAGGAAGTGTTAGTCTCATTAATTCTTCTTCTGCACTGATTAGCTTTGTGACCAAAGTTATTGCAGTTGTGGTAGTATCCATTGAAGGATGGATATCTTTGAGCATTAGGTTGCCTCACCAGAGATCTTCTAGGCCTGTTTCTTGGATTTTTTGATTCAAACTTCTTCTGACCAAATCTGGAGCTCTCACCTTTCTCATATCCCAAGCCATGCTTGTCATCTACCCTCTTTTGGCTTTCAAGAAGAACTTCAAGTTGAGCAGAACTTATTTTGAATTTCTCTTTGTATTCATTTGTTGTTTGAAGATCCCTTTTAAGAGAGACAATTTGATCTTCTAGTTTTTCTTCATTATCTTTAGCATCTTCAAGATTAGATTCAAGATGTCTGATTATTCTATCCATCTTGTGGTAGTCTTCTGATTTCTCCTTGAGAGATTGTTTTAGATCATCTTCAGTTTTTCTTTTCTCTTCAATTTCTTGGGTAAATTTCATGACTTCTGATTCCATTTCATGTCTTACCATGATGATCGCTTTTGACAATTTTTCACATAACTTGGTTTTTTCCTTAAGATCTTCATTTGTATCATTTGCTTCACCTTGACTTGCCAGTTGCTAAAGTAGTTCCTTTCTCTTTTTCATAGAGAGACTTAGTTTCCGTTTTAGTTCATTTATGAAATCATCAGCCTGTTTGAGTCTTTCCTTCAATACATTAACTTCATAATTAGATTGCTCAAGATCATCTAGGGCAGACTGAAGTTGCTCCCTCATACCATACACATCCATCTCAATTCCTAGATCTTCCTCAAGCTGTTAGGCTCTGATTGGAGGAACTTGGCTCTGATACCAATTGTTGATAACTGAGAGGGGGGGTGAATTAGTTATCTTAATTATTTTAGCTTTCTGAACTTTCTTAATAATTAATGCAGCATCAATTCAAATAAGCAAACATAACCATGAAATTGAAATACACATGGCACAATATTTTTTTTGACGTGGAAACCCTGTTAAGGGAAAAAACCATGGGTTGATAAACCCAAGATTGTATTCTCTATTAGAAGAATAGAATTACAAAAAGGCACTTGCTAATTAGGGCTTACTGCCCGAGCACACTACTCACAAGAGGCTCACTACCTACAATAGACTCACTATCTATAAGTTGTAAGAAGAATAACAAGATCCTTGAACTGATGTGAAGCATCCACACATGTTGGAGTTCAGTTCTAGTTAGGCTCAATATACTGATCTACTGCACTTCATCCTTCCTCTTCTTTTATGCTGCTATCCTTTCACATACCGGACCTTCTTTACTGCTTCCCTTTTGCTTTGCCACTTTTCTTCGTACACACAACAACACCTATGTTTTCCACCCACTCTCATTGAAATCCATATGGTATATATCCACACAAAGGATTTCATCCTATTTATAGTTGGCATCCAGAATAGTCAGTAATTCACAAACTTTAATCTGTTGGTTGAATCCTTTCTTACCAAGTGATGCGGATCTAGGAGATGCTTGTAGAAATCATCAATCATGTCAGCCAATCATGAATGATACCTCAAGAAACTTAGTCATCAGCAATATCTCTTCCAGATTTGGGTCTGACAGTCTACTAGTATAGTTCTTCCTCTGTCTACTCTGCCAAACAGGAACCCATCACTCAAGTGCTCATATCTCTTCATCCTTCCATCACCGGAGGCTAAATCCTTGCAATCTATTAGTCAAGGTACTCCTCTTGACTTCCCCAAATCTGCACTTCACTGAGATACTTTCTCTGAGAGATCCAGACCTGACTGTCAGACCTTGCTGACTACTCTGTTCTTGCTTACTAGATCATAACACTTCTTCAATCTAACTTCCAATAGAGACTCATCATGTCTTGCGGATGTGTGGGATAACCTTTGTTGCCATCAATGACAACATACATGAATCCATATAGTGTCTCTTGCCAACAGTTGCGCCCAACTATTATGGATGAAGCAGACATTGAAGGACATCAAAGTTATGTATGAAGATCCAATTGCAATCTTTTGTGACAATTCATGTGCCATAAACATATCAAAGAATCCAGTAATGCATTCAAGCACAAAGCACATATCCATAAGATACCATTTTATAAGAGAAAGTGTGACAGAGAATGAAGTCAGGTTGGAGTATGTATCTACAAAAGATCAAATTGCAGGCATTTTCACCAAACCTCTGCCTAAGGATACCTTTGAATATCTCAGAGAAAAGTTAGGGGTTATTACCCATCCTTCTCTAAACTAAGATGCACAAGAGTGCATCAGTCCAGTGGTGCTTCTTTACTTCTAGATTGATGTTTTCAGACTACTTCTTAGGAGGAGTAGTCAGTGACTTCAGAAGAGAAATTGAATTAGAGAAGAAGAGTGCAAGTATATGCCCTTTGCCATTGATGTGAAAGGGGGTGAGAAGTCATGTGAAAAATTTAGAAACAAAGAGCGTAGATGCATAAAAAGATAGGAGGAGAATCCTATCTTGATGGTTGTTGCAGTTTTTCACATCATATGTTACCATCAATGATAAAAGGGGAGATTGTTGCAAGTATGTGCCTAATTGGTGTTCTCATTGATGTCAACATATCTTTGTTGTCATTAGTGTCAACTATGTCCTATTCTATTACTTGTTTAGAATCTTTTTTTGTTGAAGATATTGAGAAAATTGGCCTGTCTGGATGATACAAGTGAGTTACAGTGAAGTGCAGTATATACAGTGAGTTGAATGCTAAAGAACAGTGTGGTAGATTGCTCTTCATTTCTCACTGGTTGAATATCTTAGTTTGTGGATTGGAAGTTATCTAAAGGAATGCCTGAAGATTCCAAATCCTATGTTTGAACCTTCGATGTGAAGAAATAAGAGAGTTGCATTCACCTGAGTAAAACCTACTTTCTCTGATTACTCTCTGGTGATAGGGAGAAAGTATTTTGCTCCGCATTCCTCTACAATAAAGTATTCTTCTCTACAGTTTTCGAGGGAAGACTGGGATGATGATAAGTGTTTACAAATGCAATTGTTCATTTTTTGGTGGTCTGCAAGCTATCTTTCTTTTAAGTCATTTGAAGACAATGAAGTTCATGTGTTTCGGTGAGAATATTCCTATGGCTAAAGTGGTTAAGGGTCATGCAGTTGCTCCTGATGATTATGACATGCTTGTGGATGTCTCCTATTCATGTTCCTATCTTGAAATTGGTCCACGTTAAGAAATTGAGATCTTGTTTGAGGATTGTTCCCAGATAGTGTAATGTATAACCAGTCTTAGCTGACTTGGTTAATCCCTGTTATTGCAGAGACTCGTTAAAGATTGTGAAAGCGTGTTGCAGTGTGGAAAATTGTGTTTGAGTCCCAACTAATGTGTGGTGTGATCTACATACATCTTTACTTCATTTCCTTTGCATAATGTTGTAATAGGTTAGGACCTATTCTGTAAATGTGTGTAATGCCAACCTTGGATATTATTCCAATGGTTGATGATTGTAATGCCAACCTTAATGATCATTCCAAGGTTGATGAAGTGTATAAATACTTGTAATTTTGAGTCATGGAAAGGGTATCCTTGAGCCAAAATGAGAAAGTAAGGAAAAGGGGTGAGGAGATAAGGTAGATTAGGGCAGAGCAGAGTAGAGTACCAATTGTACTTCAATGTTTTAATCTTAGACATGAATAATATGGAGATTGTGGCAGTGAGCCTGGTAGTGAGCCACCAATAGGGTTTAACAACCCTTATTGTAATATTTCTAGGTTTAGGGTTGAGGTAGTAAGCCTACTAGACCTAGTTGTACTTCATGGCAGTGAGCTAGTATGTTCTAGGTCCGTGGAGTGACCAAGCCTGAACATCATTTTTTAAAGTTTGCAATATATTTTGAGAGCTAATCCTCTCTGTTGTTTTTCCCCACCTTGGGGTTTTCCACTTAAAAATCCGGTGTCTCTTGTGTATAATGTTGCATTTGTGTTTAAGTTTCTAATTTCATGCATTCATTGGTATATCATAATAATTGTGGATATGTGATTAATGTGTAAGTGAAGAAGTGTTTAATTTTTTGTATCAACTAATTCATCCCCCCCACCTCTCAGTTGTCCAATGCATTTTGACATTACCTCTATGTGTAATTATTACTTTTTTGAAGATGCGCTTTTGGTAAAACTCTTTCCTAGGTCACTCAAGGACATAACCTTGGATTGGTTTTCCTTTTTACACCCTAATTCTATAACTTCTTTTTGACAATTTGTCAATAAGTTCCTCGAGCATTTTCAAGTGAACATTGGATTTCAAGTCTCTTTAATGGACTTAGTTCGTTGCAAACAAGGAACGAAGGAAACAATAAGAGATTTTATGGGTCGTTATCATGACATCTCCTCACAAGTTCAATATTTTATTCTAGATGCTGATGTACAAGTAATCTTTATAGGAAACTTACAACCTCACATCCATGATAAGATATTGTTGATGCGATATGATTCTTTCACTCATTTTTGCAAAACTATTCGTGATTATCCACTTTTAGTTAGTCAGTATGAGAATAATCCCTCATTAGCTCCAATTCATAAATTTGAAGACCCTCACAATCATTCTTTCAAAAGAAGCAATAAAAACATTATCAAGATAAATGACATTTCAGTTAGTAACATAAGAAAACATGTTGTGGTAGTGTCATCTCCTACTCCTGCCACGTATAAATTGAAATAAAAAATAAGAAACTTCACACCATTATCAAAGTCTCTTTACTCTATAATGACACACCTTTCATAAAGCAATCTCATCAAGCTTCAACTCATTAGATCTCTCAATCCAAGAAAGATGAAATTATCTTCCTTTTAGTTGAAGGCCTTTTCTTAATTTCACCACTCCATTGGCGATGACACTAAAATATGTATGTGTCTTAAACATGAAGTTCAAGACCACATTGACTCCAATGTCATCCAAGTTGTTTGTGTTCATGACAAAGCGAATAAATTTGTGGTTTCTCCTAATCAAAATCTTCAAATATATACTAATCCTTTACCTCATTACAAATCTAACGTTATTGATATTTGCATGGTGGATGCTCACCCTCACACAAAGCGAGAGGAATTGGAACCTGCTACATCTTTTACTCCACATGATGCTACTATTGAAGCTCATGATGGAACTCCTTACATTACTATTTGAATCAATGATAGACCTATTCTAGGTGCTATGATAGATCCTATATACATGGTAAATGTAGTAACTGAATAGTTTCTCTACATGCATGGTTTACATCAAGATACCTACAATGTATCAAAGATGGATATTATAGCACATGATGGGTCTATCCTTCCAACTCTTCCTTCCTTAACTATTGAAGTTAAGGTTGGACCAAGAACCTTGGATGTTAATTTTACCATCATTCCTACATCAGACTTATTTCATGTGAATTTGGGACACCCATGGGTCTGCTCCATGAACGTGTTCACTTGTATGGTTCACAAGTGCTTAAAATATCCATGTGAAGGATGTTTGTGCACTATACATCATAGTTAGTACTAGCCTGTTACTCATAATAGACACTTTACACTTGACTACTTCTAGCCATAACTATATGGAGTTGCTCAAGCTAGAGAGGATCTATTCTTCTTTTCATATAAAAAATTTAAAGGAAAGAAAATAGAAAAGTTATCACTTAGTAATATACCTCCCTATGATGTCCCTAAACCTCCTCAATCTTTTGAGGCTATGGAAATAATTCCCCCTTTCCCACATGTGGTGAATGAAGTTAATCCCAAATCAAAGGTTCTTCCCCATCCCTGAGTGTCTAGTAGATATGCTGAGGTTCCCCCTGCACCACCCCTTCAAGGACAATGAGGTAACCTCTTAGCACAAAATAGACCTCCCCACCATCGCAATGTTACTTCCATACCACCTACCTCTATGGAGACTAGTGGAAATCTATTGGCTGAAAATGTGTTATTTCCTGAGGTTTCTCAACTACTTCAGGACACTTAAGTACTTCCACCTATTTCACAAGTTGAGAACCATTCTCCCATAGTCTCCTAACCTTCAGTTGTTTATCCTATTTCTTCTAATGTTCTTGAAGCAAAGGAAGAAAGGGAATCCACGTTGGAAGATATTATAGTTCCCTTAACAAACATCACCAATAACGATAAGTGAAATAATATTATGAGAGAAATAAAGAAGCATCATCATGCTATGGCTCACCTTACAAAAAGAGAGGAGAACCTCCCTCCTCACAAGTGTCTATAACCGATGGATGTGAAAGAGACATCTACTACTATTGTGTCTCCTATAAAGAAAGATAAAGCTCCCCAAGCTGTTATGGAACCTATTGTACTACATTTAGATAGTGAATCTAAAGATAGTATAGGTATGACTCTTGTTCCTTAGACCTCACGTGCTATAGCTCCTCTTGACTCTTGTCCACCTTTCCAATAGATGATGAGCAAGATTAGGAGGAGGATGATTGTCTTTAGGTTGACTTGCAAGTGAGGTCTTTTATTTTTAGTATGATTATGACTACATGTGATTGTTTCCCCCATCATGTGTTGCTTGATATTTTATCTTTTTTATTATTATTTTTGTTGTTGAGCTCTCTTTGGATTACCCTTGACACTTTTGTAGGTGCAAGGATACAAAGGGACCAAAATCCATTGTGGCATTCTCTCTATTTGTATCATCATTATTCTATATTTTGTAATTTGTATTATTGTTATGTCCTTTGGGGATGACATAAGGTGTAGACTGATTTGACATTCGCCCTTGTGGACCTAAAGGATTTTTATTTGATTTCATGTGATACTTCTTTGTTTGTCTCCATAGTCCTACCAACTGACAGATGATGATAGTTCCAAATATATATAGTCTTAAGACATCTCCTATTATACAATCAGTTGTATACTAACACCAATTGCGTAGATACCTTTGTGTTTTACTTAGTATAATTTATTGCTTCTTTCATGTTTTGTTTAATGTGGCACCTTGTTTCTATTTTCAATGTAATACCATGACTACACAAGCCATTGTGTATCAATCCCATAGCATCACCTTAGTTTTCCTCTTTGTGGGGCAATCACTTTGTGCAATGTAGTTTTTGGGAACACATATCTTATGTGCATGTGCTTTTGGAAATCTCCCATGCCTGTCTTGTGATTTGTTCTACCTTGAAGTATTTGCTCCTTTATAGGAGTTAGCAATCACTTTAAGGTGGGGGCATACATCACGCTATGCTCTCATTTGTTCACATACTTGTTTATTGGCATGCAACTCACCTAGTGATTTGGCAGTCCTCACTAGCATGTGATGCTTTTTTTTGTTCTATGAGCCACCTAGTGCAATGAAGTTGGCTAGCCTGTGTGCTTCATGTGACTTGTTGTGGTCACCTAGCGATTTGACAATCCTTACTAGTGTGTGATCCATGGAGACACTTCTTTTCACATGACCCCTAGTAATAGAGAAAGATAGCATTAGAGTCATGCCTTGTGTGTTTGTCTCTATGTTTTTATGTTTGAATTATTGATTTAATTTTTTTTTCCTCAAATAATTGCATGTGTTCTTTATGTTTTTCCTAGAAAAATGTCTTATGTGTCTTCATCATGTTTTCCATATGTTTTCTATGTATTCTCCGTGCCTAATGTGTATGTTTTATGTTCTATGTGTATGCTTGATTTCAAGCATGTATCATTGTGTATGGTGTCTATTACATTTATGTATTGCATGTCTTTTTTGTATATTCCTATATATGCATTCTAGTAATCCATGTATGTGTGAATTATGTTGCAATGTCTTGCATGTTGGAAAATATAGTTTCTTTTGTGTCTACAATCTTAGAATCCTAAGCTTGGGGGCTACCTATAGTCCACACCTTTGTAGAATTCTTTGGGCTTCTATGTGTGTGTGTTTGAAACTTGTCTTCTCCATCCTTTAATGTGAGTTCAAATGTAAGTTCATACCTACGCTAAAGTGGGGGCTAAATGTTATGGAGTAAAATGTGTACACTTGGTTGGACCTAAAATGTTTTCTTTGTTAATCAAGACATGTTTTAACACCTTTTCGAACATTAAACAATAAAATTTTCATCCCGATGAATAAATTCTATAGAATAAACTTAGGAGTAGACAAAGCTCACATCACTTGACACTCCCCAGAGATTGTAAGGCTAAAAGACCAGGGTGCTTGAGTGCCCTAGGACCAGATGGGCTCTTTAGCCCCTCTCTTATGGTGTCAGGTTAGAAAACCTCCATAGTTTGTATATGTCAACTCCATTTGGTTTTATTTGTCATTGGTTAGTGGGAATGCATATATAAAGGATTTTTACAATTCCTTTTACAACTAGACTAGATGATAACTATATAGATATTTTCAAGTTTTCTCTCATGTTTTGATCTTCTATGGTAAAGTGTTCTTCATGATTGGAGTTTCTATTTACTTGTGGATGTTATGAAGCTTGTTTGTAGGTCTTAAAAGGTAGTTAAAAAGCTTTCTCTATCACTCTCCTTTGTGTAGGATCTTGACTTATCTTCATCAACTAGGGCTTCATATCTTGTGGTAATAATCATTATTTTCATTCATTTTTGGATCATATATTATAGATCTGGCCTCTATTTTCCTATGGCACACACTCTTGGATCTAATCATTATTGTAGTGGAGGTGGAAACACCAAAAAAGGGTTTGACTAATGCAAGTCCTTATACACAACACAATGTTTTCCTCTTTTCTTGTGTGTAGTTTAGAGAAGTAGGTTTCTGAAGATAATTTCTAGGAAGAAGATAGAGTAGGTAGGTACATATCTGGTGATATCATGAGATTCTGTAAAACCCTAATTAGGGTCTAGGACACCCAAGTGCCTTAGCCTTTTGTGTTTCTACTTGTATATCTAGGTTCTTCTATTCTCCCTTTTCTCTTTTGTACTTCTAGTTTTCTAATATTTTTTTTATGACAACTAGTTATTAGCCAATCTTTGTCATTTAGGGTTTGTTCATTTGCCCTAGATTGATTGATAAATATTGGTTGAACATGGTTGAACATGGTTAGGCTCAGGCATTAAAGGGTTTGAGTAGAATCAAAAGTCGTACCCATGCCAAGTTTTGTCATGGCACAAGCCTAACACTTTGATGGGGCTACAACCAATTCAAGGAGTACCAAGCTACTAATGGTGGACCCCATGTCTCAATGAGAAAAATCCTATGACAATTTAACATTTGGTGTTGGCTAAATCATAGATAACTACATTTGCTCAATAATATCAAAACACATAATGATATATTAATTTATGGATGAATATTACAATGCAGTACATTAGCTTTTTTAAAGCCTTGTTATTCTTGTATATAACTTCTTATGGGAAAGTAACTTCCCAAAACCTAACTTACTAACTATTTCTTTACTAACATTTATTTAATATGCATAAACTAACAATGTAATACTATATGACTATTATACCAACATTTCCCCCCTTATTACATTATTCCTACAAAAGTACCAGGGAACCCCCCTGAATGCTAACATACTCAACAACGTTGATTACATAATATGAATATATATTTTATAGAAGACCTTCTCCCAAAGAATAAATCCTGAACCAAGCGTGGCTCCATCATGCTATCTCGTCTACTCTTGGAAAGGCATAGCTTCAAGCTGTGTTCTTGAGCTCTTTAGTCCCAAGCTCTCAAATCATAGAGTCCTGAATTATTCGACAATGAACCCTAAGAGATATGACAGATATCTGTCATTGTCTAGTGACCGCGAAAGGGTGTAATTCAAGATCATATACTCTTTGAAACTCACTAGACAACAATCCATATTGAGCTCAACACCAAATCCCAAACCTCTCTCTAAAACAAAATCTTCACAAAACATATATTCTTCGAACCCATCAGCATCAACAAAGAAAAGCAAAATAACCAGAACTAAAAATGCTTCTCATGCAAAGCATCATCTCAAAGCGAGAAGCTAACTTGAGATGATGGAAAATCCTCCATCCTCTGATGCTGCCTACCTCCAATATGACCCTGCTACACTTTATGTCACATTAATCTCTTTGATAGCACAAGCATGTGAGTGTTTAAAGGCCTCAGAAGCACAAGCAACATTTGTTATATGTGTAGCCATGATTAAGAAAGAGTGATATCAATTTCAACCAATAATGGAACCTCAACCTTATAACTCTAAAAACACAATAACCTTATCACTCCAATACATATACACTTTGGAATGTCCCTTTCATAGGTCTTCACATAAAAAAATATATATCTTGTATTTCACAAAGCAATTGAAATAAAATTAGGAACCCAAAGTTAGTGCACTTTCTCTCTTTTTTACTCATTGTAAACTCTTCATAAACAAATTAACCCTGGGTTTCTTACACACAAGTGCTTTCTCCACATGTTATTTAAGCCCCTTCAACTTTGAGCAATTTCAACAACTTCAACAAAAATTTGATTTACCACAAATTCAAATAGAACTACATACCTAATAAAAGATCATCTTTATCCTTTCTTATTTTATAATTCTTGACTTCAAAAATTTGTGGCTTCTTCCTTTTGATTTGGACAACAATAAAAAGCTAAGCACAAAATCCAAAATAATAGCTTCTAATTTCTTATGTCCATTGAAAAATTGGACTCTCTATTCCTTTTTTTTTTTTAATACTGTCTATATAGTGGGAGTGGCCAATTTTGTGCATTCACACTTATTTCATAAACTATAAAGCACTTCCGAAATAAAGAAGAATAGATAGATAAAGAAAACTTGAGCATCACACTTCTATGCAACTTTTTCCAGTTAAGGCATGTCTATGCCCTGATCCATACATTGAAGTCTGAACTACTTAATGAAATGACACCGCAAGCTTTAGTGGCAAATAAGTTCCTTCCAGCAATTTTTTTTTGTACTTTCAAAAAATGGCCTCTCCAAGTGCTACGATCTCACACTACTGTGTCTTAAAAAAATCTTTTTAGTTGGGAAAATTCCAGCGATCTCTTCTTTGGCTTCTCCTTGGCAGTCTTCTCTCCAAAAAATTTCAATGCCTTCATCACATCTCCCACGCACAGCAATGCTTCTATTAACAGCAACAAACATGCATTCCTCAGCACCAGAGAAAGACTAAATTGCAAGGAAAGATTAGGTATCTAACAATGCCATTTTATAGCCATAGAAATGATTTTCGCTCTGATACCATATGTTGGCTAAATCATAGATAACTACATTTGCTCAATAATATCAAAACACATAATGATATATTAATTTTTGGATGAATATTACAATGCAGTACATTGGCTTTTTTAAAGCCTTGTTATTCTTGTATATAACTTCTTATGGGAAAGTAACTTCCCAAAACCTAACTTACTAACTATTACTTTACTAACATTTATTTAATATGCATAAACTAACAATGTAATACTATATGACTATTATGCCAACACTTGGCACACTTGTACATAGTTTCAAGATTGCAGTCCTAATGCCACAAGAAAATGTGCCTCACTACCAACTTGTACAATAGCCTGTAGGATTGATCTAAGGAAAAGGAGCCTTCCTGAGCCACAGATCATGGCCAACATAGGAATCCAACGAATAGTAATTTTATATAGGATATTTCAACATCAAGATGAGAAATGACATGCCGATGACCGATAGATGAATCAACAGACCTCCAATTATTGCAGTAAAAGTGTTAGAAATGAAGGTAAGCAACTATTAATGGAAAACTAATTACAACTGTTATATAGATATTTAACTATGTAGAACCAAATGAAGATAGTATGAAATCAACACAAAGAAACAATAGAATAGAAGATCAAACACATAACAAATTATTTATGTGGACAAACCCTTTGGGTAGAAAACTCCACACAAGAATAGATGCACCAATTTGTATTAACTTGAATAGAGTTTACAATACAATAGTCACAATCTCCTAAATTCAGTCTTCAATACTACAACGCCTGTAATACACATCTACATCTGTAATACAATATCCTCTTAAAAGAGTGTCTCCTTCTATGAAAAAAAAAACCATAATATAACCTCCATTGTTAGATCTATAACCTAATGATGAATGATCCAGATTGACTACAAAATTACAATATTTTACAAGGCAATTTTCTAAACATTTCTCTTCGAGGGTGCTACCCCTGAACTCCCACTAGGTGGATAGGAAGCTGTCCCCACCATTGGACCCCTCGACAACAGTAGTTGGGGACAAGCCCTCCCACATGCCCCCTTCAAGTACAACGATCCAATGTGCAGCTGAAACAAGATTGCTACTAAGTGAATACTTCATCCCTTATGATTGATTTACAAATAGTATTAGTAGTAAATAAATTCATAGGATTTATAAGGTTGATGGAACCTTAATCCTAACAAAAAGCATAACACTCCCTGAGGTTCCCTTAGGTGGCTCAGCAGTACAAGGAAACATTTATAGAATGGTTGAATTGCCTACACATTTCTTGGTAAGCTTCCAATGTTGTAGGCTGGTGCCATCAAGTCTCAGCAGGGAAGGATGACAGAGTTAGAAGAAATTTGAATCCATGGTGATAGAGGTAGCTATGGTACATATTTTCTACCGAATTCATTTTGGGCAATTAGATTTCTAAAAAAGGGGTCAGGCACCATTGTATTAGGGGATTGGAAAATTTCTAAGGGGTTGGGCAATGTTTACTCATTGAGCCAATTCTTAGACTGTAGAAGAAGATTCAATAACCTTTCAAGCTATTATGTATGCTCTTCGAGAGTAGATCGAATATCTTATGACTACGCCTTTGCCCCTCTTGTAATTTGTTCTTTGTTTATCAATGAAGAAGAAGTGACTCCCTATTCATATTCTATGCCCATTCATCTTTTTGTTGAGTTTAGGATATTGATTATATGCCTTTGTTTTTAGTTTTAATGGATGGTGTTACTAAATGGTTTGAAATCATGCTCTTTTGAGCTCTTGGCAGCCATGAGTTAATATTGTAAGTTAAACAGGGAAGCATTGTGCCTTTGCTACATCAATCCAAGTCTCATTTTCTGGTGTATCAACTTAGAATAGATTTCATTGTAAAATTTTCTCTTCTCTTTCCCTTCCTCAATATTTTGAGAGAATTAATAAGAATCTTAAGAAGAGTCATCTTCTAAAATCTTGAAGGTTACACTGTAATTCATAAAATGAGTCCCACAACCATAGGATTTCCCATTGCATTGGTGGTTTCTTGTGGCAAAGATTCAATTCCTAGGTACAGGCAACAATAACCATCAACAAAAACAACACATTTTTTCGTTAACCTACTTAATTATAGAGGTCAAGTCACTAGTGATTTGGTCCTAAATCGTGCTATACTAATGCACAAATATTTTTTCATACTAAATCCTAATCCTAATCAAGTTGGTAATTACATTATAGTTAAGTTGCTAGACTCTAAGGGAAAAACCTTCTACTGAACTCTTATCAAGGTATGCTGCAAAACAATCGTGTTATATATTACATTAGTTATTATATAATTACAATCACCCCACACTATTTTTGTATGAAAGACAAATATCATCTCCTTCATAATTTCCATATCTAGAGTGTATTGTGATGGCTATTCTTAAATATCATCCACTTCAATAGTTAAATGTTGATTTTGGCCAATAAAAATAAGACAAATATTTACCACTTTTTGGTATGGATGAGGTGTAAATTCGCTATTGATTGTTTGACCATTGAAGTGGATGATATTTAAGTAGACTGTATTGTGACAGTAGAAAGTACTCTAACGAATCCCTTAATGAAAGTGCATAAACTTAAATGCAATTATGAATTTTCTATGGCAAGGAGTATGTTCACAGAGGATCGGATATTGGAGGTCACTTTAGAATCCTTCTTGCCTCCTATGATGGTACCATTTGACAGCTTTCTACCTTCATTATGCGAATGAGTTTGAATTTCTAGGTACAGTCAAGTTCGCAGGACGCTTGCCATATGGAGAAAACAAAATGATAGCAGTTATGTTACGTCACAAAGCCACATCACCTCATAAATCAAGATTAATTCTGATCAACTCCATGCCTGCCTCTTTTCAATTGCATTTATCTTTCCCTATCTCCAAACTCTTTCTGTTTTGGCAGGTCTACTATTTTCGTTTCCCTGATGGATATATGGACCAAGCTTGAGCGGTTTTGTCTACCTCCATTGGATTCGCAGCGAACATTATGAACTGTTTGCGGTGGTCGGATGTGGATTTGAGCCTGCTCTCCAACATTATGTTTCTGCATACTCTATGCAGACCGTTGGAAATCAGGTTTGATGGCCATGTTCTATAAGACGGTGACGCCCAAGTGGATGGAACTTTCAACATGGAGATTCCTCATTTTTCCTTTTCGGTGACAATTGTGTTTCAAGCCATTGAGAATGGCCCCAGTTCCAGATCCACCTCGCTCAAAATGGTCGCCATAGCTCAGTGTTTTTTTATTCCTTCAGACATGTGTCAACTCCTCCCGCTTCCTCAACACCGTTAAACCCTTTATTTAGCTATCAAGTAGCTAAATAGAACCAAAGACAACCACCAAAACTAGACCAACCATAATAGCAAGGCATAAATTGAGAACTAGACCAACCATCACCCAAACAACCTAAAGTTTGTGTAGCACTTCTACTGCTTGTAGATTTATAGTGAGGAATCCCTCGTTAGAGATGTCGCCACCTCTACCTCTAATCTATGTTATCAGAAATGAGAAATGGAAACTGCAATGGCAATGACAACGTGACGAGAAACGGGATATTTAGAGGTTGCCTGTAAGAAACTGATTTTAACATATATTTTTTCAAAATTTTAAATTTATTATAAAGTCTTATCCATGCTAATAAAGATGCTAAAATATTCTAAAATTTGTTTAAAAAAAAAAATCTACTTTAAAACAATATCATAATAAACAAACTATGCATTTATTTTTTAATAAAATTTGTTATAAAAAAACTGCTTTAAAACAAAATTATAATTATTATAAAGTCTTATCCATGTTAATAAAGATGGCAGAATATTCTAAAATTTGTTTTTAAAAAATTTTACTTTAAAACAATATCATAATAAACAAACAATGTATTTATTTTTTAATAAAATTTGTTATAAAAAAAAACTACTTTAAAATAATATTATAAAAACTAAAACTCGCATAATTTAATAAAAAATCACTTTTATTCCAAAACATTATAAAATCTATTCATTTTATTTTTTAATAAAATTTGTTTAAACAAAAACTAGTTTAATTAATAAAATTTGTTTTTAAAAAAAACTAGTTTAAAACAATATTATAAAAACTAAAAACTAAACTCACAAAAGCTTTTAAAAGTCGCGAAAGCTTTTAATGTATAAAAAGTCCCGAAAGTTTGGTTAAAAAAAAAGAACGGAAAATTTTCGAAGGGTTCGCTATGGCAACTGCAAAGAGCAACGCAAAGAAACGGACGGGAAGCTGAGAAACGGCCGTTCGCTATGGCAATGACGTTTCTGCCGTCGAAAACAGAAACGCGGCCTTCCCGTCATGTTTCTGGTAACATAGCCTCTAATGCCTTTGTTGGTACTATTGTGGGTGTTGTATCTTGTTCCCTTTTGCATCACAAGATCTCTATCCTTTGTCCCTAGTTTGAGGCTTCAACATTCCCATTATTTTTCAAACACACTTTCCACTCCTTAACCCCGTCTTCAAGCAGTGACATTTTGGAATTCAATTAATCCATCTTTATGCTATGTTTGATGGTTTCCTACATGGCATTCCAATACTTGATGGCCAATTTGTCTTCCTCCTCTGGTACCAAGATTTTCCCTTCATATTTATGGGCCAATGTAGCAATTGTACATCCATTCTTAATACATAAAGAATGTAAATATACAAAGTTCTCTCCATTGCTATAGGCATAAACATTACACTATTTTAAAAAGAGTATACCTAAACACAAAGTGGTAGCATGTGACTTAATGACTTTTAACAACCCTAGGTTTGTTAAGAGTACATTTTAATGCTACTAGACATCACACATATAGTCCAAACAAACTCATATGCACAATAGACCTCTACTTCCATAGACAAATGCCTTGCCATTCTCATATGCCATTATGCATATAGGGGTTCAATTTGACCCTAACCAAGGATTCCATAGCCAACCCAAAACTCCCATCTAGGGATGTAAAATCAAACTCCAAATTAATCTTATGACTGATCTTGAGAGAGAACTCTATATAAATGTATTTGGGGTTTACAATTTATCAAGTTTAGGGTTTATAATTTATCGTGTTTAGGGTTTGTAATATACCAGGTTTAGGGTTTATTATTTATGATTTATAATTTATCGAATTTAGGGTTTAGGCTTTCAATTCTAAGGTTTAGGATTTTGAGTTTTAGGATTTATTTATTTATAAATTAGGTTTCAAATTTTAAAATTCAAGTAGAAATTAGGCTTTTAGGGTTTCAAGAAATACCTGATCTGAGAAATGCAAATTCAATTTCAGTATGCACTCTCTCACATATCCACATTATAACCTCCTATTCATGACCTCTGTTTGAAGGCTGTATGTCACTATGGAATGATACGTCCTCATCCATCTGGTCAAAGAAAGGTCATGGGTTTGTTGTCACTATTTTAGTTTCTTATTACTATTTTGCTGAGAGCTCTGTGTTTTTAAATAAGGTAAATGGTGTCCGGACAACTGAAACTTTTACTTAATACTTTTTAAAAAATTAATAAAAAATGACTTTGTCTTCGAATGAAGGTGCCTCGTCATGGCACAAAAATAATAAAAAAATATCTTGAAACGAAGGATTAACTTCCTTCAAAGGTCATTTTTTACTAACCTTTAGATTTTTATAATAATGTTTTTGAGACTAACAAGATAGATAATCTTTTCGCTGACCAAATAACCTTAGTAATGTATTTTATTTGAATTCACTAAACTCGAGGGGTTTATTAATATATTTTCTACTGGTATTGACTAATTGAAGTATAGAAGATGGTCCTGACTCCTACACCATTCACACAACCTTTGCCGCCCTCTGCGATTGATGGCGAGCATGTGATGCCATGCATGTACTTTGCCGGCTGACTTTAAAATATTTATTATTTGCAGATTTATCGATCCATCTGCCAGATACCAAGCTAAGAACAACCGACATTTTATTTCGAAGCAGAATGTGCCGACTAATATTCCGCCTCGCATAAAATGCCAGGCATATACTTTGCCGGTTGACTGGGATTTATTATTCGCGGATTTATCGATCCATTTGGGACATATCAAGCTAGGAACAAACGACATATAATTTCTAAACAGAATCTGCCGGCTAATAAGAGATGCCACATAGTTTGGCCGCTTTCTGATATGAATGCGCAAACACAAGGCTGGCGAGAATGGTGAAATCAGGGTATTTTTTAATACGTTGCATTTTATGTATGTGAATATTCTTGAAGCACACCTAGAAAATCATTTTCGCTTTTATTATGTATTATTCAGTGTCCATAACATCTATAAGATCTTTAGTTTTAAAAGAAACTCTTAAAGAAAAGTTTCTTAGAAAACAAATTCTGATATTTAGTTTTAAAAAGAACATTATGTTTTTTTTTTAAAATGACTTAAATAAAACGTACAAGTAAAAATGTTTAAATCATTTTGTTGAAATTTAATTTTAATCTAACCTAACTTACCAATACGTTAAAGTTTAACTATCAGACACAAATATGAACCATGTAATATTTAAATTGAGATATGTGTTCAATTAACATGGTTGATACTTACTCATGGGGTCTTGGGGTCAAGAAAGAGTGAAATAACAGGGTCTTTCATGAGACCTTAGTACTTGTTGATGGGGTATTGGTGAAGATTATAAGAGCTATTAAGGAAAACTTTGTGCAAGGAATGGCAGACAAAAACCAGGTGGGATCGAAGGACAACACCTCAAACTATGACAAGTAGTTGTCTTTAAATTAGAGCTTAAAGGTGGATATCACTATACCGTTTAAGATTAAGAAAGCTAGAGATCGGAATAGATGGAACGTTCCACCTATGGGTTGGGTCAAGGTAAACTTTGACGGGGTGGCCAAAGGAAATCCTGGGTCAAGTAGTAGTGGGGGAGCATTAAGAGATCGTAAAGGTAGGTTTATTTCGGCTATGGCACTACCGTTGGGTATCTAGTCTAATCACTATGCCGAAGCTATGACAGCCTACCATAGTATCAATCTAGCCTATTTGAAAGGTTACAAGGAAGTTTGGGTTGAAGGGGACTCTCTTAACATTATAGAATGCCTTATGAATAATCAAGCCCCTAGTTGGAGTATTTAAATATTGATTAAGAACTTGATCGATATGATAAATTGTTTTGAAGGATCCCTTATATCTCATGTATCTTGGGAGGGAAATGGGGTAGCCGACATCATGGGTAACAAAGGAGTTATTTCACATGCTCTTCAACAATGGGAAATGTACTCAGACTTGCCTAGTGAGGCAAAGTCCATCATATCCAATGAAGGTTGTTATGATTAAAGATACAACTTTTATTTTGAGAGTTAATCTTATGATTACTTTGCTGTAGATCACACACTTTCTAGGTAATTTGATTACCTTCTTGGTTAAGACTGGCTAGGTTTGGTTTATTTTGCAGAAGTGGGATTGGAAATTTGAAAGAGATAATTTAGGTGTGACTAGGATGGGAGGAGAGAGAAACAAAGTGGAGCCCTGCTTGTGCAATGGGGTTTTTAGAAGTCCTCATATGTGGAAAGTGATGTTGGATGGTGGACTCATCACTTATATGGAGAAGCTGCATGGCTCTGACCCGATCACCACCAACTTGTTTATCAAAAGGTGGCGAGATAGGAAAATTAAAGTTTATGGGATTGAGACAGAGATTACTAAGGAGTTTATAGCCATGATTACTAGCCTATCAAATGAAGGAAAAAAAGTTTTTAAGGATCACAGAGCTGGTGAGAAGGCTCTTAAGGATTTCTTTAAAGGCAATGAGAGAAACTAGCTCGTCAAATTCAGTCTAGAGGGTATCGAAGGAAGTCCATCAAGTCCATTTGGGAAGAGGTTGCGGAGGTGATCATGTGGTACATCTCCCTCGAAGGTAGGTTTACCACCAAATATAGCTATCATTTTACACTCTTAAATCATTTCAGATATAAAATGGTAATGTCTTTCCCTTTTTATCTTTTATCTTGAATGGAATTTTCCATTAGAGAAAACAAAAGAAACTCTAAACTTCCTCTTTACATGAGGGTTTACTCTTGTTTATTATGGAGCATATTAAAACCCTAGTGCCTAGAGCAGAGATTAAGAGCAGTACTGTCAAGAAAGGAAAAAGCCCTATTGTGGATTATTTTGTGTGTATGGATGGTGAAACAGGGGAAGAGGAACATGATGCTAATTGGGCCGAAGAGGAGGAGTCGATGGAGGTCCTTTCCACTCCATGCTCCTCCCAAGATGAGGAGGGAGATACCTCTAAAAAAAGGAAGAGGAGTGTTCGTAAGGATGTCCCAAAGAAAAAGAGTAGGAAGGATGAGGTGTCATGGTCTACGGGTTCCCCCTTTGAGGATGAAAGGGATGAGGAGGATATTGAGGAGAAGGGGATTGAACAAAAAATTGATAAGAAGAACAAAGGGGTGTAGAGTCAGATAGATATTGATATCCCTGGAAGCAAATAGGATGATGACCATAAGAAAAGAAAATGTAAGGAGAAGATGCAGAAAGGGAGGGATATGAGTCCTAAAGGTAAGCAGAAGGGTACTGTGACTGATGATCTTGGGGTAGGGATGTCTTTTCCTTAGATTCTGGACTAAGTAAACTAAGTAATGATGAGTAAATTGAATATTGAGTTTAAAACAACACAACTACATTCTATTACATTCTTACATTTTTATAACATGAAAATATGAAAATTACTAACTCAATTGAAGAGTATTTTATGACTAATTGTAGAAACTGCCAAGATCGTGGAAATACAACAAGCACGAAATTACAAGTGAAAACGAACGAATGTATTAACAAATACACAGATATAAATAGGAGAAGTTCGATACCTGACTCTCCTTAAAACAGGGATAGGTGGTGACTAACCATCCAAATGAATAGCTCAACTATTGTAGAGAATAGTGAGAGGTGTCAATAGAGTCAACACATCTACAAAATGACTAACTACTTTGATATGGTCAAAGTTGACATGTGGTATGCACCTAACTAGGATTAAGTTAGTATAAATGACTTAGGATAAGTGTTTATACACCAACACCCCCCCTTAAGCTTGAGCATAGCTTAGGTGAGTTTATGAAAGATGGGTCCTGGCTATGCACCTGATTCGGTACCCATTTACAAAATGCATCTCTCAAAAAGCGGAGAAAGAAATAAAACCCTATGGGAAAAAACTACCCCCCAAAAGAGAGAAAAGTGAAGGATTTAAGACCTTTTGAAAAGATGTCCCTTGATGATAGGAACATCATGATGAACTCTGAAGCATGTTGAAGTTTGCAAACTCTGCTGATCATGGACTGCAAACTGCTAGAATCAATGAACCTTCAAGAACTGTAGATCGAGCTAAGAGATACAAGATGTTGCATGAGTGAACATTTGAACACTACTCAATAATGTACATAAAGTCAACCAAACTCCATGAGGTCGATAATATAGATAGTACTCTAGTTAGGAGTACTAGAACCTCAAACTATGATTCACTAAATTAATCCCCCATACGAGAGATCAAGATTAGAAGGAAGGTTCCTGAGGCCTTCTAAAAAGAAGATTTTGTTTCATTGAAAGAAGCATTAGCATAACATCATAGTCCCCCCTTAATGCTAAGAGAATATGAGCAGACAAACTAAGATTGAGAGTGTGCAAAGAATGTAGAGATGTACAAGGTGTGCTCCAAGAGACATTCACATTAGGTGAGAATCACAAATCTATGTTGTGATGATATACCCCCCAATACACTTTATAATTTAGTGGATGTACAATAATTTCTCAAACTTCCCTCCATGTGGAAACACTAATTCAATTTTGTGCAGCACTTTATGTGAGTGCATTTACAATCTTTTTGTTGTTACAAGTTCTTTGATGTTTATGTCAAGAGGTGAATAGAAAAGACATATGCCTTTAAAAACCTCAAAAAATACAAAAACCATTATAATTACCCCCATTTGCCAAATTCATTGTAGAAGAGAAAATGGACTCCTCTTTTACAAATTTTTAGCTAAGGCAAAAATAACCTCCCACCATAAATAGTTTCCTTTTTGCCACATTCATTGCAAAAAAAACTTTGTTTTTACAAATTTTTAACTATGGCTAAGGTTTTGTTTAAGTGTTTGAAGTTCACATTAAATGTAAACTGTGATAACATGAGAGCAACCACTCCCTCTCCTGAGCTCATGCTAACTTCCAGACTATGAGTCAGGATTAGCTGAGCAATCTAGTAGAAAATGCCACACAGCATGGTGATGTGGCCGCCCAAAGTGAGGCAAAAAGTAACCGCTGGGTTGACATGGCTGCTAGAGATGTTGGCACTATTTGACCATGTAAAAACTGCCAATGCATGAGCCACTGCAACTGCCACCAAACAAGCAAACTGGAGATAAACTCTATAATGTATGTCTCCAACATAAATTGAAAACCATAAATACAAATGGATGCAACGTAGAGGGCTTTGAAGGAGTTGGACGTTGAGTGGTCTAATTCAGTGTAAATTTTGAGTTTAGTAGAATAACTTTCCCCAAAATTTAAAAAATTTATTATTGTCATAAGATTGAATGTCTCTAAATGAGAAGTGTATTATTATAGATTAAATGAAAAAGAGTAGATAGCAGAAAGAAAAATAAATAAGAATCTCAAGTCAACAATGTTGTTATTCTTATGACTTTCTATCTCACAAATTATAACTATTAGTTTTCGTCTTTGAAATTGGAATTTGAAAAATGAAATTTATTGTTTTTAAATTTTGAATAAGGGGGACTACCAGTTTGACATATTTACATCTTGTGATGTCAATTTATTATCCCATGGTATTAGGAGCAAAAGTAATGATCTTCTTTAGATCTAAGAGCAAAAGTTTAAGACAAAATTTGTCAAGAATTTGAAATTAACATTTCAAAACAAAAAATAATCTATATAACCGTTGAGGAAGTTAATTTATGTTAGATTGATGTGTAAAATTATTTGATTTATTAATAATGTTTGTAAATAAGGATTCTTTAAGGAATCTTGACTATCTTTCGAGGGACAACAATTTACTAGATATTTATATAAAGTATTTTTCCAATTTAATTAACTCTAACAAAAAAGAAAAATGCAAAAAAATATAACAAAAGATTTACTAACAAAAAAAAATTTCAATTTAATTCAAGTGATGAGAAAAAATTTAAAAAATTTAAGAATTAATTCAATTAAAAATAAATAAATATATTTTTTAAAACCAAATTAATAAATTCCTACAAATCTAATTTCAATTAAATTTTTTAATTATCAACTAAAACTAGCATTCCAATACCCAAAGTAGTGATACATTTTCAGACAGTAGTTCTTCTAAGATAGTATGGTTTGGTGTGTAGTGAATCTAAAATGTGAGTAGAAGAAAACCAAAACACTCAGTCAATCTAACTCTTTCTGTTTTATTATGCAGACATTAGTTTCCGCAACAACCATGAACATTCAGTTGATACAACTCCATGCGGAGAGTGCAAATAATGGTGTTCCTTTCCACCTTACAATTATGACATCTCCATCGGGCTCCAGAGTATAATATTGTCCGGAAGCATATTCTCCTAATAACAATCTAGCCTGATACATAGCTTGAAAGCTGAAGCTCTTTTCCATGAACCCTGCTTGTGTGAAGAAACACCTCCACACATCAGTTCTGTCATGTCTAACAGTCCTCTCCTTCCCCTCATAGACTATCATATTCCTTATCTGACATCCACTAAATAATTCTTCATACTTCACCCTCATAATATCATTTCTGTCTGGTATGGTAACATCCAAGAGATCAAGCCACGCCATGCAATAGAAAAGCACCTCCCTGAATCTATTCGAAAAAGATGAAGAATTATGCTTCGCTTCAATTTCGTAAGTCACCATTATCTGAGGCCTCAGTTTATTGATAACACTTAAAAGATTGTCCAGAAGGACCGGGTCGTATAACAAACTTCTCAGAATAATTGGAGCGTACACTGCCAGCGCCTCACCAGATTTAACAGTGAACGAATATTCCTTGATCTCCTCTATGTTTAGTATCTCCACCATGTTGTACGAGAAGGGAATCGCCAAAGATTGAGCGTGCTCATGAAGTCTTTTTCCGCTTTTTCTAAGCTCTTCGCCGTTCATACCGACTGCTGTAATCTTGAGAAGCTCAAGCGGAGGTACAGAAGAAGAAACAGCTCTGTGTGCAAGATACTCCATTAATACTGTCCATTGCGACCCAATTCTCATCCCGAGATCAATTACATGAATTTTTCTTGCATTCCCCACGGTGTCTATGATTGCCTGCACAGACGTAAACTGCAGCACTTTGATGTAGGGCAGCACTTTGTTATGGTAAGCAACGAGAGTACAAAATTCTTTTTTGTCAAACTCACTGACAATATTGAAGGCAAAATCTGGGACTGGTTTAGCTGCGTTGTCTAACATGCCCAGAGTCTGGCGTTGGATTCTATCCTGTAGGGCGCTGGAGATATAATAGGCTAACCTCTCTGTGGGAGTCCCCAGCTGACAAGACAAATTCTTGCATTTGCTCACCAGCCGGGCAGCGTGATTATATTTGCCGTTGCCTATCATTCGTCCAGAGGCTAACAGAAGTTGAACCAATTCCAACCCCTTCTCTTTCTCTCCATGCAGAGCCTCGTGATCGAGGCTATCATTAGCTCCTTCGAAATTCAGGATTTGCTCAGACGATAAGATATCGTTATTTGCTAGAATATCATCTACATTCTGGGAATTTTCTCGTTCAGAAACTTCGTTCAACTCCCCGGACATCATATAATTATTTATCAGCTCCTCCTCGAATGGAAAGATTTGAAATAAATTATGGCAGTGAGCAACCCTCCGAAGGGAAACATTTCACGGTCTGGCAGTGCAAAAGTGTCGTCCATGGCCATCGCCAGTTCCATTGTTAGATACACCCATCTTCTCTTTCTTTGCTGCAAATTGCTTTCAATATTCACTCCAGGAATTGGAAGAGTAATTTAGAAAGACGTTGTTAAGGAGTGAGGGCGGAAAATGCTAGATTCCACATCTACTCGAGAGAGACAATAATGTCCTCATCTTTTGATGCAAAGTTAACGTCGTCATCACATCAAATACAAGATACAACGAGATACATACAATTCGGCATAGATCGGCAGAACTGATTTGGACGGCATAGTTTAGGGGATTTATTTGGCTGCGCTTAAACAGCACATTGTAAGGTTTGACCGCTTGGAGGCGCATGTGAGCCCGCTTAATCCGTTCTCTCACGGATGCTGTTTCAGCCCCCTATTCTGTCGCCGTTAACAGTCAGTTAGACACTGGATTTCGGCCCCCCTATTCTGTCGCCTTTAATAGTCAGTTACACGCTGGATTCCCGCCCATAAACATACGAAATTCAAACTCACTTCCTGGATGACATAAAGTGTTTTAGTGCAGCGTATAGAAGACATGGGTGTCGTCATGAGGCACTCCACTGTTTCACCATATGCAACAAACAGGTCTCCAAGCAAATGCAATTGGCAGGTGTAAAGCCAGATTCCGCAACCTTTCCTAGCATCCTCCCTGCCTGTGCCGAAATGGGAGCTTTGGAACAGCGAATGGACATCCATCGAAGGATGAAGCATAGAGGAATTTTGTCAGGGTTGTAGTTGCAACTGCCCTGGTAGACATATATGCAAAATGTGGAAGCATAGATAAGGCACAGAATACCTCAAAGACATGGCAAAACGTAGAAGCGTAGACAAGGCACACGAACTGTTTGACAGAATGCCTCAAAGAAATGTCTTCTCATGGAATCCCTTGATTGCAGGATATTCACAAAATGGATTTGTTGAAAAGGCTTTAGAAACTTTCAAGCAAATGCAATCGGCTGGTGTAAAGCCAGAAGCCTTTGCCAGCACCCTCCCAGCCTGTGTCAATTGGGAGCTTTGGTACAGGGCATAGACATCCATCAAAGTAGAGCATAGAGAAATTTTGTCAGATGTTATAGTTGCAACTGTTCTCGTAGACATGTACGCAAAATGTGGAAGCATAGACAAGGCACGTAAACTGTTTGACAAAGTGCCTCAAAGAAATGTGGACTCATGAAATACCATTAATGCAGGATATCCAGAAAATGGATTTGTTGACAAGGCTTTAGAAACTTTGAAGCAAATGAAAATGGCAGTTGTAAAGCCAGCATCCTCCGTGCCTGTGCTAAAATGGAAGCTTTGGAACAAGGTATGGACATCCATCAAAGCATAATGGAAGGGGGATTTTTTTTAGATATTAATGGATAAAGTGCATAACTTTTTTATAGTAATGACAAATTAGATCAAAAGTCACTTAAATGATTTCAAATAGCGCTTATTCACGTAAATGTCAAAAATGGAGAAGATTTCACTGCATCCAAGTGAGTGCTTGTACCAAATTCCTTGAGACTCATTTGCAAGCATCAAAGTGCAAAACCCCATTCCTAGTCTGCAGGCTCCACACAAGCCAAGTATTTCTAAAATCTTTGGTGATTATGAAGAGGTTCATATGGCAAATTTATTTTTGTTTACAAACTCTTTGCGGTAGTCTTTTACTATTTGTAAGCATGAAACAACAATCTTTGCATACACCACAAGATGACAAAGTATATAATAGATACAAAATGCCTATGGTTTCAAGGGTATCAAATCAAATTTTCTAACAAAATAGTAGATCAAGGTATAGACTTTTAGGGTGTCATCAATGATTTTCTTATTGTTGTAGTAGATTGATGAAAGATAAAGGAATTAAAAAGATCCCCGAATGTAGTTGGATTGAAGGCCACAAAATGGTACGTGCTTTTTGTGTAGGAGACAAATCACATCCACAGAGACATAGGAGATCTATGCAAAGTTGGAGAAATTGGCTTGATAGATGAACGCAATAGGGTATTTTTGATATTCAAGACAATTACTTAGTGATGTGGAAAAGGGGGAAAAAGAAGTATTTTTCTACCACCATAGTCAAAAGTTGGCGTTTGCTTTTGGTTTGTTAGACACGTCCCCTAGAACAACTATTAGAGTTGTTAAGAACCTTCAAGTATGTGATGATTGCCACAATGCAATGAAGTTTATCTCCAAGATTGTTGCAAGAGAAATTGATGTGAGTGATGCAAATTGTTTGCATCATTTTAAGCTAGAAGAATGTTCTTGAGGAGATTATTGGTGATGCTAAATGAAGTGATCTAAAAAATACGCTCACACTATAATAATGTGCACCATGTCAAACCTGCACTAATAATGAAGGAACAAGGTTGTATTTTAAGTTACTAGAAAAAGATATTGGTTTTGTTTTTGTTTTAAGTATTTGACAGTCTAGACTATGATGTTGGCTTCATAAAATTAGATACATAGATTGCAATGGAGATCACCCCTTATATACATTGTTGAGGTATATGTCAATAACATATTTTATGATGACATGGACATTTAATTCAATTGTTTTCATAAAACCTACATATGTATGAAATGAAAAGTTGGAGGGGGTGGTGAAGAAAGAGTGAAAAAAAAGGTGAGGAACACTTCTTGTAAATGGAAAGATGCTTGAGCAACAATAAATGGGAGAGGAGGGATTACAATTACCCTTGCCATTTTGTATAGTTCTTTTATTTTAATTAATTGTATTGTCTTTTTCCTATGTTAGGTTAAGCATTTAATTACACATTCTAGATTCAATATGTAATTTTATATAAGTGTATGTAGATTTTGTGTCATTTATGGTTAGATATTTTTAATGTTGTTTCACATCCCTTTTATTCATGAGATAGGTAATAGATTTGTGAATTCGTAGATATTTTTAATTTAATTTGATTTCAATTTGTTTGGTTTGAATTAGAATGAAACTAGTATAATTTATAATGAAGAAGTAAAAAAAATAGAAGTGTGTTTATGTTGTAATTAGTGGTTATGCATGACACTTGAATAACTCTCATACTGAGGTTTATAGATTGATCTTAGAGAGAAGAGAATAACATTTCTATATGTAAAAATTAAATAACAATTTATATTGCATTGTAATTGTGCATTCGTGGCATTACAAAATTGTGCATGATGAGATTTATAAATTAATACTAATGAGATGAGGGTTTGAAGTTGGTTAGGAGAGAGCTAAATAGGGCATTTCATAAGTGCTTGGAGTGACAATAGGATTTAAAACAAGAGGAACTCAAAGGGATGAGGGGAATTTTAGAGAAACACAATGGAAGACATCATAGGTTTGAAAAGAATGTTATAATTATATTTAGAATATGGTCAAATTGACTACTTTATTCGCTTGTGGAAAAGTTAGTTCAAATGGTAGGAAATTTAAATTACATTTGGTAACATAGGAATTGAATAATTTTGCACTAGTCGCATATTTAGCAAATGCTAATGAAGACTAAATCTCATATACCACATGTAATGTTTGTTTACAATCCTTAATAACAACTACATTAAGAATCTTGAATTCTTGTACTTTGTTCATGTCAAAATTTAATAATGGGGGATTCATTTTATAACATCCAAAGACTTATGAGTCGTCGCTAACAATTTTTTCTTAGCTTATTTAAAAATGGAATGTTATCATAAGTATACATGTTTGTATACAATGAAAGCAAGAAAATAGTTTTTATTGGAAAGAATTTAGAATGATGAACTTTAATTCATCATCTTAAGCAAATGTATTTGACAACTTTATGATTACAAGAAAACATATGTTTCTAAGTTATTATATGCCTTTATAATGAGCGTACATTTTTAATTTTATAATAGAAGAAGGGAATTTGTTATGAAGCACCTTCTATTTTTATAAAAGTTAAATCAGTTTGTAACTATCATCAATAGTATTACACTTGAGGTCCCAAGGGACATCTAAAATTATAAATGAATATTTTTGTGTATACATTATAATAGTAGGGAACATGTGAATTGAAGAAACTCCATTGTCATTAGAAATATTAAAAATAATTATAAAATAATCCCATAGATTACATTACAAAAGTGAGAAATATGGCAGTGCTTCTTTAAATTTTATGATATATGTGCCACCATCAAGACATTTTACTATAAGAAATCTAAAAATTTCTTGGCTACGAGATAGGTTAATATTTAGGCCATACAAAATACAAATGTTGCAAATATGTATAAATGTCTACAAATCAATCACATTGTATATCAAAAAAAGTATGAGCCCCATAAGCATCACCAACAGTTAATTAGAGTAGTCTTAAGAAGTTTTAAATGGGAGATTGCAGTTTGCCTCTTTTGCTTGACACTTAATAGGAAGAGTATTTTGGGACTAAGTTGTAGCATACCCCAAAACGTGGATAGAATTTTTTTTAAATACTTTACCATTATTTCCAAACATATCCAATTACTAGGAAAGTAAATATAAAAAAGCACTTGTAAAGTGAATTTCATTAATCAAATAATTCCATAAGTACACAAGATAGTACAACCAAAATTAGTACATCATTCTATATTCCATAGTATATTGGGTCAAGTTCTAAAACCCATAATAATAGTTACAATAAGTACAATTAGGCCAATGAGCCAATTCACCACATACACAATAGTGGTCTTACTCAAAATATAATATACATATGAAATCTTTAAGTTCTCAAACCTCAAGCTACTCCCTCGAAGCTCTAATCACCAATGTGGAAGGTATTTGAACATAGACATAAGTGGAACCACTGTCCTTCCAAATCAGATCAGTCTAGCAATGAAGTATTCCAAATGGATAGTCCATAAGCATGAAGAACAAACAAGGTCTAGTGATTGTCTTTTCGTTCATTTCACCTTTATATTTTCATAGACATACAATCAAGTCTATAGTCCAAACAACTTATCCAACATGGTCTACTTTCATAACACATACATTCACAACATTAATAACATCTCAAGAAACATACTAAAGTAATGAAAACATTGCAACGCATTACTTGAAGAACTTAGAAATCCTATAATCATAAACCATATAACATAAGACATATTCACAATAAGTAAGAACACTCATACAATATAATACCACAATAAGACATGCCCAATCACGCTAAGGGAAACAAATACTATATACTCAAGACCATAAAACCTCCAAATGAACCCTAAACCCTAAACCATGAACGCAAAGCCCTCAACCTTAAATGTTGAACTCTCCTTAA
Organism: Cunninghamia lanceolata; assembly: GCA_027924645.1. Classification (NCBI taxonomy): domain Eukaryota; kingdom Viridiplantae; phylum Streptophyta; class Pinopsida; order Cupressales; family Cupressaceae; genus Cunninghamia; species Cunninghamia lanceolata. The sequence continues at coordinate 6,240,892 of BSBN01000334.1, read as the reverse complement.
CTAATGAGCCTAGGGTTGTCATGCCTAAACATCAAGCCCTAAATTTGAATGTAAAACTTTCAACCAAGAACCCAAAACCTTGAAACCTATACTATATACTATATACCATAAACTCAACCCTAACCCCTAAATGTTGAACCATGTGCCTTGATTATTAAACCATTAATGTAATGAACCTTAATGTTGAACCATGTAAATAAAAAGCTAAATGTGAACATAAAATGATGATTACTCAATATAGATGACTAAATGTCAATGTTAATCATCAAATGTTGAACCCTTAAAGTTGAAATTTGGACACTGAATATAAACATCAAACCTTAAACCATGAGCTTTAGATGCTCATAACTATATCTCAAACCCTCATTAAGTAATGAGGCTCAGATTGTGAAGCCTAAACATCATGCCCTTAATTTGAACATTAAAATTTCAACCAAGAGCCCAAAATCCAAAACATTGAAACATAAATTCAATACCTTAAACTCAACCCCACCCCATAAAGGTTGAACTTTGTGCCTTGATTCTTAAATAATTAGCAATGAACCTTAATGTTGAACCACATAAATAAATAACTAATTTTTTAAATGAAATAATGCGTACTCAATATAGAGAACTAAATCTAAATGTTAACGATTGAATGTTGAACCCTTAATTTGAAATTTGGACCTCAAGTCCCAAAACCATGAACTCTAAGCCATCAACCCTAAATGTTGAATCCTCCTTAACTAATGAGCCTATGATTGTGAAGCCTAAACATCAATCCCTAAATTTGGACACTAAACTTTCAACAAAGAACCCAAAATATTGAACCATCACACCTAAACACTAGACTTAAAACTCAACCCTAACCCCTAAAGGAAGGTGCCTTAATTATTGAAATTTTAGAAATGAACTTTAATGTTGAACCATGTAAATCAACAACTTAATTTGAACATGAAACAATTATTAGTCAATATAGAGCATTAAATATCAATGTTAAACATAGAATGTTGAACCCTTAAAGTTATAATTTGGACCTTGAATATGAACCTTAAACCCTAAACCACGAACTATAAATCCTTTACCCCGAATGTTAAACCCTCCTTAAGTAATGAGCCCCATAAACATCAAACCCTAAATTTGAATGCTAAGATTTCAACCAACAAAAGGGTCAATGTGATAAAAAATTAAATAATTAATAAAAAATTGAAAACCATGAAGAAAACATTTTATCACATTAAATGTATAAATTTTAAATATATTTTTTAGGGTTAAAATTTATTCTTAAAAAATGGATCTCTAATTTGACTTTTTTTCATGCAATTTTTATCTTTAAAAAGCCTACATGTGTGTGTACATACATACATACATTTACATATAAATGTATATGCATGTCTAGTTTCACTTGTTTGTCTCAAATGTAATGACTAATGTACAAGTGGATATTTTTGTGTAGAAGTTAGTGATTCTCCAAAGCCTTCACTAGATTTGACTCCATTTATCCCTAGGATCTTGATTTAATCTACAAATCTTTCATTCCACAACCTAGTGAATTCCACATGTGCGGATCTAAATTTGGTTTATATTTGTAGTTGTGGTTTTGACCCCATAACTTGTAAACTCAAATTTCAAAATGGGTCCAAACTGACTTCCTACTAGCCTTTACTTGCTATCTTGATCATGAAATGTGTGATTTATGCATTAGGGTATTGTATAAAAGGACAAACCCCAATTCACTTTTAGCATTAAAGATCCATAAAGCATCTTCAATTCCAGTCATCACATTATCACTTAGAGAGTATCATATCACATCATTTTATCATTGGATAGCATTACTATCTTGGTGATAGAGTAGGTATACTACATGATTACTTATGTGTCTTCAATCCTTGTTTAAATTGTTGCATCCACTCAAGGAGTTTGACTAAGGAGAATACCCCTTGCATAAAAAACCAATGGTATCCACAGATACTACCAAGATACAATCATAGGTTTGGATAACCAAGGTGAACAAGTTTCAAGTGATCAAGTGCTCATGTGGGACATTTATGAAGAGAATTATCCTTTTTGAGGAACCAAAGTAATATTTGTGAGTATGAGGATCGATTTCATAGTCATGAAATTAAACTAGAGTAGAGGGCAACTAATCTTGCAGTCTATTAAAGAAATGCATTTCTCAATCTAATCATAGAGCATCATTTTGGATCACTGAGAGTAGTTCACAACAAAGCACTCTATTTCCAATTACAAATCTAAGACCATGTTCCCTACTTTACCATTTTGAGAAGCATGTTTTGTGTTATTATTGTCTCAACTCTAACTAGATTAAATAAAATTTTAGAAAATCAATTTATTTCTTTGCCTCTTAGGGTTTGTGTTTTGTATGTCTATGCCAAGATCTTGTTGGCATTATTGTCATTGATGTTAAGGGATGTTGTCTTTGTATGTCTCTATGAAAGTTATTGATGTCAAGGGATGATGTCTCTATGAAATTGAAGCATGATTGGAAGTAGCTCATGCATTTAGATCATAATCGTCAAGCATAGGTTAATCTTTGTAAGTTGCAATGCATACACATCTAATATAATCCAACAGTGCATAGAGATCATTTAGATCAGATGGCTAGTACATGTGCACAAGGAAGAAAAGTAAAGGGCCTCTACCAGTCCGCAAGTGTGAAAATCATGCCACGTGTTAGGTCTGCACATCACTACAAGATCATGGATATCACAAAATGGTAACTCCATGCACTTGCGTGATGTCTCCAAGTGGAAAGCTTTAGATTCAAGTGGTAAATATGAAGATAAAGACTTGTTGACCATGTTCATGGCAACTTCTCATTAGTTGAAGACTTGTCAAAGGTCCAGTATGTAAAGGTAACATCAAATCAACAGTGTGCCATGAAGAAGGATATCAAATGGCTACCACAACAACGCATAGAGATATATTTTTTCTTAATCATCAACTACAAAGGTACATGATGATGACATGTGTCCACTGAATGATGTTGTGAAAGTAGAGATTAATGGTCAATATTTAATTTTGGCAAAAGACCATTTCTTGAATCTAAAAATTAATAAGCAGTTACAAAGCAAAAGCCGATTCGATTGCATTTTTACAAAATGATACAAGTGATAGTTTCAATGGAATACAAAGTAGTTAGAATTAAATATAACTATGGAAACAATTATTCTCTTGGATTTGTTGATTTAGTAGGTCAACTATACAAGTGTCAAGGAGTAAGATAGCATCATCTGAATGATAGTTTGGTCATTTTTTTCATCATCACCAAGAAGTGAACCATATCAAGTATGAGACTATATGGAGTCAAAGGAATGACAAAAAGAAGATAATCTAAATACCATATGATGCTACAAGAACATTTATATGCTATTAGCAGTTCATGAGATGCATCTGTGTAGTGAAGTTTTGTTTCTTGTTCAAAGGTGTAACTACACACATTGTGGCATTGTCTTAACTCAAATGACCATTTTCTATGTTCAAAACATTCAAAGTTGTTGATAGAGAGAAGTTACAGTCGAATACATGGTTATAGATATAAAAAGATCTAAGCTTTCAAATGAACATATGCAGAGTGCCAGTGTACAGCTACAAAAATAAACTTTTTTCTCACACCCATTTGAGCATTTTATCAAAGGTTACAGACCTGAGATAAATAAAACTATGGTGTGCTGGCCGTGACTTCATGGTGTGAAATACAACTACATAGATAGAGAAAAGTGGAGTTTTCATGAGAATGTATATACAATTGACATAACCCTCATGGGTTCTCAAAACAAAATGCTTAGAGAGAGCCATCCAATGCCATGGATATATCATCTTATTACCCAAAAGGGTTTTTGAGAAATCAAGACTTAGAATACAAGTTTACCAGTCACAGCCTATTTTTATATAGGTAAAAATGAAAATACAAAGCTTTTTTTTTTTTTCATTCCATTGTTGCAGAGATAAAGTAAAAGGAGTGATATAGGGAGAAACTAGAGTCCATAAAACTATGGAATGAAACCCTAATCATTTTTGAAAAAATGCAATGAAATAGTGACCAATCGCAACCTAGAGATAAAGGAAAACTCACCTTCATACTTGCAAAAAGGCCATGAGGTTTTTGTGGAGTGGTTGAAGAGTATCATGGTGGCCTCAATGAGTAGAGACTTAGAAGAAGTAGCATTAAAAATAAAAAGTACATCATACTGTGGCTATAAAGTTTAGTTTTGCCTTAAAACAATGCATCAAATATGTCATAGAAAGTACTTACCTCTATTCTGTGCAAGAATCTTTCAGAGAATTGACTTGTAGCAGCAGAAACGTAGACAAAACCAAAGATTTCCAAGCTTCAAACCATTATCTTGATGGCAGCAAAGAGTAGAGTCATATTTCTCAAATTTGGAATTGCAAAGTGATCCTAAAAAAAGTTAGGTTTTCTCTTTTGTTTTATGGTTTTCCTTGCCCTAGTTCGATGTATGGTATTTTGATGACATTTGAAAGCTATTATTTGTCCAAACAAATGCTATTAGGGTCATAACATGGTAAATCGACCACCTTTTTTGCCTAAGTCTATAGGACTTATGAGGGTTCATGGTCATAGAAGGTTTAGGGTTCCCTTTTAGATGTTTTAAAACTTTATGCCTTTGACATAACCCTTATGCCTTAATATTACAAATGCCTTGTGCTATGGAGCCCTTTGACCCTTGTGAAGATAAATAAAAAATTTACCTTAATATTCCTTGCAGATCATTTGAAAATAGAGGATATACCACATACTCATAGGGTCTTTTTTTTACAAAGGTATATAGAGAGTAAGCCTTTTAGGCTTTATTTCTTTTTTTGCAAAGAGGATAAATGGAGATCATATTATTTTTATGATTTTTTATAAAAAAATGAAGAGTTATAAATACTTGGCAAAATAGACAAAAAATAAGCCTTGTATTATTGTTTTGTAAAAGAAAATCAAAAGAGGTAAGATTAGGCAAATCAAAAGAAAAAGCTGCATGATCTATTGTAAGGTGAACATTAAGCAATATTGTTTATAAATTGCTTTAATATTTTGTCATCATATGTAGTTAAAAAAAAAAGATAAAGCAAAGTCAAATTGTTTTTCAGATTTGCTTTATTTGTGGACAGAAGAGACACAAATATTGACCTTTTATGGGCAAAGAAAGCATATTTTGGTGGGACCACTTGAGGGGACACCTTGCCAGCTTTTATTTTTCAGTTTGGTGGTAGATTGAGGGATTTATTTTTGGCTTTTCTAAGGAGCTCAAAAATGGATTTCTATCTCTATTTTTAGGATCTTTTTTGGAGAGATCTCTTGGCAGGGCATTTATAGGAGGAAAAATTAGTTTTTTCTTAGTCAGTTGATACCATATGTTTCTTCTCTCTTGAGCACACAGAGAGTTTGTATATAGGCAGTTGACTCAGTTAGTTCATTTTGCATTGTACTCCTTCCAGTTCAATATACCAGATTTCCTTATTTTCATCAACTAGTCTATTTTGCAGTTTGATCTGATGTCTCATTGTGGTAGTGCTATGTCCTTTGTCACGTCTTTTTATTGTGAAATTGCATGTTGATCCTGGTTGTAATTTGTGTTGAATATGAACCTTATTATAAATTATTTTTGGCTCAAATTTTATAGGTGGGGTTGTGGAAGTTTAAGTTTGAATGGTTGTTTATGAGTAAGAATATCTCATTTAGATTGAAATTTAGAGTTTAGAGTTTCATTTCACTACACCCCTCTCATCCTTTTTCTCAGACAAGTCATTAGATTAGAAAAAATCATAAGGAGAATAAGCTCACTCTGGAGATTCACTCTCAACACAAATCATCAACAATCTGAGAGTGTTTTCATGTGTCAACAGATAGCTAAGTCTTCTGTAAGCTTAACATAGGGTGCATATCTGATTAATAACAGTTCTCATGGGTACTTTTTCATTATACATTGATGTTGAGTTTTCACATTTGTGTGAATACGCCCTATTTGGAGTGTTTAATTGACTTTTGTTCTAATTTGTCATTACTATAGAAAAGTTATACACTTATCCATTAATATGTGACAAAAATCCCCCCTCCATTATACTTTGATGGATGTCCATACCTTGTTCCAAAGCTCCCATTTTGGCACAAGTAGGGAGGATGTTGGATTGACAAATGTCATTTTTATTTTCTTGATAGTTTCTAAAGTCTTGTCAACAAATCCATTTTCTGCATATCCTATAAGAATGGTATTCCATGGGTCCACATTTCCTTGAGGCATTTTGTCAAACAGTTCATGTGCCTTGACTATGCTTCCACATTTTGTGTACATGTCTACCAGAACAATTGCAACTATAACATTTGAAAAAAATCCTCTATCCTTTACTTTGATGGATGTCTATGCCCTGTACCAAAGCTCCAACTTGACACAGGCTGGGAGGGTGCTGGAAAATGTTTCTAGCTTTACACTAGCTGATTGCATTTGCTTGAAAGTTTTTAAAGATTTTTCAACAAATCCATTTTGTGAATATCTTGGAATTAGGGGATTCCGTGAGAAGACACTTCTTTGAGCCATTCTATCAAAAAGTTCACATGCCTTGTCTATGCTTCTACATTTTGCATATCCTACAATCATGGCATTCCATGAGATGACATCTCTTTGAGGTATTCTGTCAAACAATTGATGTGCCTTGTCTATGCTTCCACATTTTGCATACATGTCTACCAGTGCAGTTGCAACTACAACATTTGACAAAATTCCTGTATCCTTTATCTTTTGATGGATGTCCATTCACTATTCAAAAGCTTCCATTTTAGCAAAGACAGGGAGGATGTTGGGAAAGGTTGAAGTAGTCTAGCTTTACACCTGCCAATTGCATTTGCTTGAAAGTTTCTAAAGCCTTTTCAACAAATCAATTTTGTGCATATCTTGTGATCATACGCTAGCAAATGTAAACTGATCGAGTTAGAGGCATGTTTGTTACATATGGTGAAACAATGCAAGTGCCTTGTGAGGACACTAATGTCTTTTGTACATTGCACTAAAACACTTTATGTCATCCACAAAGTGAGTTTGAATTTTATTTGTTTATAGGCTGGAATCCAGTAGCTGACTGACTATTAATGGCAAAAGAATAGGGGAATAGAAACAACATCCATGAGGATTAAGTGGGCCCACATCCACCACCTAAGTGGTAAAAGCTTAGAGTGTGCTCTTTAAGTGCAACCTTTTGAAGGGGTCTAAACTTGTTTAGCTTTTGCATAATCTATCATTTTTTCTATTTAATCAAAGCTCTATAATTTTTTCATTGCAATAGGAGACATTGCTTGAGCAAGTGGCAATGATCCCTAATTATAATATGTTAGTATTTATATGATAACAGTATTAGAATATCCTTATCACACATTTATTGCCATTTTAGTCCCTTTTGCTTTTGTGTGTGTTAGTCGTTTGTGTCCCTAATCTATGATGTCTCCGAGCCATGTCATTTCCCTTCTGCCATGTTGTCTTACTCCTAATTATGTCTCCTAAGTGGTGCTATATATTTAATTATTAGCCCAACCACATGTCCTAGTCTTCAATTTTACATTTCCTAAGTTGTTGACCCTTTTCACCCTTGTTTCAACATTATTAAGTTATCCCTACGTAGCTTTCCCATGTAAACCCAACCCTTTTCCATTCTAAAACATGTCCAGATGAGAAATTTTCCACAAAAAAAAATCAATTTTAGATGCACACCTTGAAGCTTAACATTACATTAAAAATTTGGCCCCAACCTTATTAGAGGTCACCACCACCACTTTAATTCGCACCAAGTTGGCTAGGGCTTTCAATCTCTTGAGAAATCCTTTAGATTGAATATCATTTAATGCCATACCTATCCATAACCAATAAACATCTCTCTAAATTCTATCACAAAATCTATAAATAGGTCCAACTTTTGGGAAGAGCTTAAACACCCAGTACATTGTCAACGTACTGACAATAAAATTTCATCGAAATCATGCCAACTAACCCATTTTTAGTCAAATTATGTTGACTAATGCCATTGAAAGCATGAAGGACTATCTATTCAACAAGTTGATAGAAACAGTCACAGTTTTCTTAGGTCAAAAATTGAAAAATAATCGACACACAATGTACCGGCTATTTAAGGTGGGTGCAACCTTTGCCTCATTTTAACATAGGAAAGTAATTTTTGGCATAGGTCATCAATGATTTCTATTTATAGGATGAGAAAGATAGATGAAAATTATTTAAATACTTAATGAGTTAGTTAGCCTCAACATACAATCATCAAAATATTATTATCATGCTCATGTAAATCACCCAGTCAAGCTCCTTCAAACTAGGTCCTAATTTTTCATGTTTTCAAGCAAGGTATGAATTTATTTGATGGGTTATATATGTAAATGTACATATTTTACTAAGTTATTGTTGATGTCTCTTCTCCATACATCTCACCACACTTCCAAGTGATCATCCTTCCATTTCCATTCTATTTAGTGCCATTTTTCATCCCAGTCCTTCACTCTAAGCTAGTTTGCGTCCACCCTAAAGTAGTGTGCTCAAAATTAAATATTTTATTCAAAAAACTTATAACAACCACTTGTGCTTTAGAATATAAATCCATAATAATGTCTTTTCTCATCTAGATCTTCAATCACTCTAAGTCTACTTTTCCATCTAGACATGTTTCCTATCACCCCAATGTTATTGTGTGTTCCTTGTCACCTTCCTAAAGATCCTAGCCAAATACAAATCCAAACTCCGTTAGAGGTCATAGAAAATATTGATTCCACACCACATACCAGTCCTCTTACAACCCCTAAAAACCATTTTTAACTAATCTTATGTTCACCATCGAAACCCTTTCTCACAGCTCATCTTAATTGTATGGTTTCCAAAAACCATAGTTCTAGGTTTTGAAGGATTAATGGGATAAATATACTTTAGGATTAGTTTATTTTCCTATTTCAATTTATCATCATGTATTTCATTTTTTCTATCATGTGGGTCCATGTTTGAACACCCACAAGGGTGTTAACTAAGGCAGACTCCCCGTCTAACCATTATTTTTGGAGGGTTGTCCATTAAAGACATTCAAGTTGCAAGTTTATTATAAAGACAAACATAGGTTATAAGAAAAGTAGACATTTGAGCATCATCAAGCCAATTAGAACTTTCCAAAACATTAAAGATTGCAATCTCAACTTTCCTAAGGATTTTCCTTCCTACTGGCTATCCACTTTTGGACTTAGCCTTCTTGTTTTCCATCCACAAGGTTTGACCTAGCCTTCCTAATAGTCATCAAGATTTGGACCTAGCTACCATGTCTCCAAAATAGCTTAAAATTAGCTCACAATTTAGTCAAATCAACTACAAAGGTCCTTTAGATCATTCCAAGCTTATCCATGATTAGAAAATACAAATATATCAAGTATACATAGGTTATTTTATCAATTTTAATCCAAATGTAATAGTTTAGGTTTGGTGTCCATTTGTAGGAATAACTGGTAGATTTGAGCATGAAAACCTTGGTATACACTCTTCATATTGTCTATCGTCAACCCTCATGATAACAAGTCATCATTCATCAATTCAATAGGTGAACCCATTACATCTTCCTCATGTTCATATTCTATTCAACTCATGCATTGACTAGTTACATGTTTTTTGTTAATTAAATGCTCTCTACTTTATGCTTGATAAGTTTAAACCAATAAGAGGGTGCATCATATGGAGATTAATAGACTTAGAAAGATACAAGTAACCATCACTCTTCAATTAGTGGTTGTACAAAGTAGTGGACCTAGCCTTCCTACAAGCTTTCCATCTTCAAACCTAGCCACCACTTTTGCAATTTGAGCCTTGATATAAAAAGCAGCTCCATAATGTAGTTTCTATTACTTTTCATAATTGGCTCAAGTCAAGAAAGTTGCATTTTAACCTTTTTACTTCTATCTTTTTATAACATAGAAAAGCATTTATATATTTTTAGTATGTCACATTATCTAGTTTTAGTTATCATTCAATTGCATTAACTATTCTAACTCAATTGAGGTGTACAATTGAGATTTAGCTAGTTGGAGACAACCCTAGGCATCCTTAGATGGCATTAGTTTGCATACTCATGCATGTAGGTTGTTTTGACATAATCTTAACTTGTATCTAGTTTAGTGCATCTTTCATATATTGTAATATATTAAACCAAACTTGCAATATACACCATATCTTTTAAGAGATAAATATTTTATTCCTACTTGTTAGTGTTACACATATGGTTCCTAGGATTGTCATTGATGTCAACACTATCATGGTGGTGTGATGGTGTTCATGGTTGGAAGTCATGTCCCATCCAACAAGAGAAGAAGATACAGGTCATGGTTGGATGTCATGTCCCATCCAACAAGAGAAGAAGATATAGTTCATGGTTGGAAGTCATGTCCCATCCAACAAGAGAAGAAGATATAGTTCATGGTTGAATGTTATGTCCCATCCAATAAGAGAAGAAGATAGAGTTTGTGGTTGGATGTCATGTCCCATCCAACAAGAGAAGGGAGAAGATATAGTTCATATTAATATGGGAATTAGAAGCATAAATATGATCAGATGTATTGTTGATGTTACTAATGGCCTAAAGCATGTATGTTCAAAGTTATATGATGATTGGATTATTGGAAGAGTGTTTTCTTGTTGATTGTTTGAAGACAGTGTTGTCTCTATAAAGGTGTTCTGTGCAAGACAATGGAATGCTCCAAATTCATTTGCATTTGTATATATGGCCATGCAGTTCTGGAACTGTGTTTAGGGTACAATGAAGGTGATAATTTTATGTTTTTAGATCATTTGTCCTTCCATTGTGAAAGTTATGCATGATAGAATACCAACATGTGTTTTGGTAGAGTAAGCTAGTGTTGTGGGCCTCTTGGAATGCCCCACACTCCTCCAGAAATGAATGATTTCCCTTGTACTTTTGAGGACATGTTTATGGATGTGTATTAAATGCTTCCTTGTAGTTCCAATGTTCTTGGTGATCTACAGATTAGTTTTTCAAATGATAGCATGCTGCAGTATGTTCTGGATGATAAATTGTTCTAAAATTTCATGATTGAAGATGTGCGGTACAAATTCTTTGATGTGAAGAGGTAAAAGAGAGTTTTTGGGGATGTTGTGTGAGTCTTGTAGGCTCATCTGGAAAATTTTCATGAATATCTTTCTTGTTTCCAGTACCGCACAATGTTTTCATGTTGATGTGGCCATTATGCTTCAAGGCTCATGTGTTTTTGCTTAAAGTTGTCCTGTTTTCAAATGAAGAGAGTGTGTAGATGTAATTCCTAGGTGTTTAAAGCTGCCAAGGTTATTTGGACTTGGTTAAGCAAGTGTTGGTGTCTACAAGGCATGGGTCTTCTGCTAGTGTAACATATGGTTTTACTTAGGCATGATAATCAGGAGGATTAGTCATAGTTAATTGATTTAATATTGTGGAAAAATCTGATTTAACTCTTGATTATGAAGTAGTTACTGATGTTAATTAGTTTTATAAATTAATTGATTTTTATTATGAGACACATGATAATGATACATTGATCATGATCTTGTGGTCCTAAGTGTGAACAGGAAAATTAACGTCCTTCGAAGAAGGAAGGAGAATCTCATCCTGAGGAGAGATTAGACATTGGGAAAGGAAAAGTTTGATTGGCCATCTGAGTATCAACTTTTATGTCCTTATAAACCCCTTCGTAAGTTGTCACATGTCATGTCTTTCTTTTCTTAGTTTTCATGTTCTCTATAAGTCATTATGTCATTCATACCATCCTGACTAGTTGTGATGACCAAGTGATGTTCTTGGACCATCATCCCAAGTTGAGGGACAATCATGTAAAGAGATGAGGAAATCTCTCATTATCTTTTTTTTCTCAGGGATATTGTTCCCTAGTCTTTCAACTAAGGATGATAGTCAATTTCAGGGGAGTAGTACTCAACCTTGACAACCGACAATCTTGTTGTGACTCAATTTGTGTTTTCTATTATATAGTGATAATCCTTAAGTAATGATGAAAACCTCTTTATAGGTTGAATTGCAATAATATTTTTATTATTTTACTTATCATAACATTCGATTACTATCAAATGCTATTAATTTGTTTTTAGTCAGCCTTGAGGAAAGATGGGGAGATTTGAGCTCATCCTTTCTCGCATGATGCCTAGATCAAGCCACTTTTGTGGGAACTTACCAAGTCAAAATGTAGTTACCATCCAAAATAGCATGCCAAGAGTTGGTTGGTTATCAAGCTTTGATTATTTTTTTTTTTGAGGGAATATTTTGGCTTGATCGGGGGTTTATTGTTGGGGTTTGGTGAACAAGGTGGTGAAAGCTATATTGAGATAACACTAGGAAATTAGAAGCTATGTGTAGCTCAAAAGAGACTAAGACTAAAATGACATTTCCATCGAAATCATTGTCCAGGTAATATGGTGGACAAAATTCTATTTCCTTTCGACATATTGAGATTAAATTGTATTAAATCTCTACCAAAGAAAGTATGATGTTATTTATCATGTCGTATATTTACCTTAGAGGCATGAGGCCTGTGGGGCCATGCCATGGTGTATGCAATATTTTCATAGTCATAGCTTGAGGCTGATACAGCCGAGATAGCATTTTTTCAAAGTTTTATTTCTTTCTGTGGCTCAGAGCCTTAAGGTTGAGCCTTACCATGTTATCTTTATGATGAGAATAAGCTCAAAGACATTATGGCTAAGATAATAACACAAGTAAACTTTCTTATGAATGAACTCACGGCCATAGGGCCGAGCAATAAAACCCTTACTATTCTTTTTGAGATTACACTTTAGTCCATATGACTGAATATTGAAAGATTAAAACCTTTTCTTGAGACTACGCTCCAAGCCATGTGGCTGAGGCAGTGAAACATTGTATCCTTTCCGGTGGTTAAGCTCAATGCATAGAAGCTCAGCAACAACTACAATATGTTTTAGTTATGACACTATCTCGAGGCCACCAAGCTGAGCCTTTTAGAGATGAAATCTTTTCTATGTTTGAGCTAAAGGTCTTATGACTCAGCTATAATACATTCCACATTTTGTGATAACAGGTGCTTGAAGCCGTTATAGCTGAGCTAACCTTCAAAACATGTTAAACATTTGTCAACTCATGATGAAGTTAGAGCCGAAGTAATCTTAGCATAAAAACATTGCATAATTGATAATGACTCCAGTTAATTATTATAATATTTTTCTCTTTGAATTAAACAATCATTCAACTATGGAGATAGCTATAAAGGCATTGATGTATCATTGCAAATAAAACACTATAACTCATATATAAAATTGGCATGTATGGAAAACCTGACTATACATTTTGGATATTTAATTTGTCAAGAATTGTATTCTTAAGCCATCGATGTGAAGGTGGTGAGATCTTTGAGATCATAGTCTCATCATGAAAATAGCTTGTGGTGCTTAATGATCAATATAGATTTATTCTATGTGTCTTAACTAATACCAGCCAATTGCTAATATACGATATGATTTCTTTGTTATACCCTTTGTAAAACACTAAGAATGGTGTTTAGCTTATGAAGCTCGTAAAGATAATAAAAGCTATTTAATATAATGAAACCATTCTATTCTACTAAGGCAAGATCTACCTTGAGTACTATGAATATGACTTCATCATATATGATGATTTATTTTCAATGTTGTAGACCATAGATGAACCAAGATAGTAATAATTGGTCGGATTATGATATGAGTTTAAAAAGGAACAAAGTGACAAGGAGTCACTAGTTCCTCATTACAAAAGTAACCTAATTAGTTGTAACCAACTTATGATGGGAGTCAAATGTCCAAGTATGGATAATGAATTGAATTGATCCCACTTATACTAGACCTAAAGAACAAGGTCGATAAGAACTTACTATAGGATATGACAACTTATAACTCAAGTTAGGGTGGTGGACAAATGTTGACGTTCATTGTGCAACATGTATGCATTTAAAAATTTGGCCAAAGTAATGCATTGGTCTCTGCATGCATTATTAGTCTACGGTGTTCCAAATGGCCTAGTGTCTCCAGTAGTGTCATACAAGTTAGAGTGGATCTATAGTGTTTGACAATGAGACAATAGGAAGGACACAACACTAGATACTCTAATGGCTAACCAAATGGTTTATAATGTCTAAACTTTCCATGAAGGGTAGGGCCTCTTCTAGTTAGGAAGTTGAGCAGGGGACCACAAGTCCATGGTTGGAGGAAAAGCACCAAGATGATGCTCTCCTTACCAAGCATGAGACAAGCTGAGGCTTATGGAGATTGATGTCATGAGATTCTGATACAATATTTGCATTTATGACTAGAGAGTCTATCGTAATTTATTATTTGAACTATGATGCCTTGAGCATATCTTGTACATCTTTAGTGATGGTTACTAACTAAAGACTTGTAATTGATTACTAAAATGTAATCTTTGTAATATCATGATTGGATTGACATTCTTAATTGATGAAAAGATTATGTTTCTTTTGGTTCAAATTTGATTATTTCTATTAATTTGTTAATTTATACCTTGATTAAGATACTTGTTTAAGTTAAATCTTGAGCATTATCGATGGTGATATTACATATGGTATCAAATCTACTAAGTTCAATACATGGACTTAATGAGCTCACTACTTGATGATTATTGTATCCAACATTAAGAATGCTAATGATTGGATGTTCTATGCCAGAATGGTAAAAATTAGAACCACACCTCAAAAGAAGGCAATGGAACATGGACATTACCCACGCTAACAAAATATCTCGAAAGCATGAGCCTCCATGAAGGAGAAACTTGAACAAACTGGATGCTTGGTAGGTGCATGGTTATTTGATGAGGAAACTTTTGCTGATGCTATGAAACATATCAAGTAGGAGTTAAGGAAAGCTGAAGGGTTGGCTGCCCCTAACTCTACTAAAGCATTAGTGACACCCTCTACCCCTAAAGCACCAGCTGAGGGAAATAACCCTAAAGATGGTAATGCATATAAGGAGGATATAAAGAAATACCAATATGTATCCTCACCTCCTAAGATTGAAAAGAAAACATGAATATGGGAAGCTATCTCAAATTGTAAATGACTTGCTGGAGCAAGGTGTAAATACAATTTTGTAATTTTGTGGATTATATGTAATCCAATGGAAAATGTAATGTAATGGAAATTTTTACAATCTTTCCTTTCTTGTTAAAGATTACATGAATGTGAATGGATTTATAAAATGAATAAATTGTCTAACATGGAAAAAATAATCCATGATTAATCTGCAAACTTTAGGAAGAAGTAGATTGTAGTAAAGGTTTGAGTTAGAACCAGAATGGAGGATAGCTGAGATGAAGGAGCACCTTTAGTTACAATCTGAGTCTAAATTAGACTAAATATTGACTTTTTTGAAAGAGAAAAGGGCGGGGGTAGAAACTCTCGAACACAAAGTAGGAGGCTAGTTAGAAGATAGGCGAGATGATTATGATGGGGGTGATGGTGAGGAATGCCATAATGACACCACCCAAAGCTAGCATGGAGAAAATAACTCTGTGGCTAGACAAGAAGGGGATAAGAGGAGCCTTATGGCTATGGAAGTCTAAATTAGACTAAATCTTGACTTTGTTCAAAGAGAAAAGGGCGGGGGTAGAAACTCTTGAACACAAAGTAGGAGGCTAGTTAGAAGATAGGCAAGATGATTATGATGAGGGTGATGGTGAGGAATGCCATAATGATACCACCCAAAGCTAGCATGGAGAAAATAACTCTGTGGCTAGACAAGAAGGGGATAAGAGGAGCCTTATGGCTATGGAACTGTTTCATGACATGAAAAAGGTCATGTTGCCTAAATTTGATGGATCCATAAGCAGAGCTGTTGTAGGGGCATGGCTTACAGAGATGGATAAGTATTTTGAAATTAGAAATTATAATGAGGTTACTAAAGCTATTTGGGGAGCATTTCAACTAGCAGGTGAAGCATCCACATGGTGGATTAACAAAAAGATGGAATTAGGCTTGAGGTGTACAAGCATTACTTGGGATAGGTTCACAGAACTATTTAGGCAAAGATGGTTGCCTCAACTATTTAAGATGAAAAAATTATAGACTTTCAAAACTTGAAATAGGGTGATATGACTGTAAATGAGTATTCAAAAAAATTTACCCTTTTTTTGATGTGCCACAGTATCAGCAAGATGAGAAATTCTGTGTCTAGAAGTTTATAATGGGGTTGAACGCCTATATTGGGGATGAGGTTAAAGTTCATGGTCCTACTACTATGGAATAGGTCTTCAAGAAGTCCATGAAACAAGAATAGAACCTGAAGGCTATGTTATCCTATAGGGAAAGAAATCACAAGAGATATAACTAGTCTCAATCTTCTCAATCCTCAAGGAAAAAGGGGAAGAAACATGAATATACTAAGAAGAATGATAAAGGGGCCAAAAATAAACAAATTGAGTCTAGGGGAGAGAAAAAGGGGAGCAACCACTCCCGGAAGAATGGAAACAATTTTGGCAAACCTCAAGAGAGGTGAGGACTAGTTGGTGGATGCTACACTTGTGGCAGAGATCACTATGCCAATCAGTGTCCCAAAAAAACATAGGGAGTGCAACCAAGAGAGAATCCTCTACCTTGTCAACAATTGGTGTTCTAGAAGCATATCCATGTGGCCTTGGACAACCGACAAGCCGAGTACCAAATAACTCCTGTAGAGAGAACATGTATTTTATTTGGATTTCCAATTTCAATTTTAATTGATACAGGTGCTATGGAATGTTTTATTTCTCCCAAAATTGTAAATAAGATACCCAAAAAATTAGGATTCATGGAAAACACATGATTTGTAGAATATGCAAATTATACCAAGGCTCAGGTAGAGCAATGCCTATTTGAGGCTCAAGTTGAACTTCAATGTTTTTCCATGGAAGTAAATCTTTATGTAGCCCCACTTGGCTCGCATGATGTTATCCTAGGGATAAATTGGCTATGGAGACATCGAGACAAAGTTGATTGTTATGCCAAGATAGTAGAATGTTTGGATGATTTAGGAAATAAAGCCTTTCTCCAAGGGAGACCTACGGAAGTCAAACTAAGGCAAATTTGTTCCTTACAAATGAAAAGGCCGCAGAGAAAAGGATGCCAACTTTTTGTTGTCAAGATGGAAAAAATAGATGAAACAAAGGAGACTTACTTCCAAGATGACTTGATGTTTCATAAATCCCAAAAACTTAATGAAATAGCCTGGATGAAGGAGTCCATAGGTCAGGAAAGATCAAATATGGACAAGTATCCCTTCCTTAGAGATTTTGAGGATGTATTTCTAGACGAACTACCAGGGTTACCCCCTAAAAGAGCCTTTGATTTGCCATTGATATTATTCCTGGGTCAGAACCTATTTCTAAAGCTCATACATAATGACCACAATAGAACTAATGGAGTTAAAGGCTCAACTGCAAGAGCTGCTAGATAAAGGGTTGATTAGACCTAGTGTATTGCCATGGGGAGCACTGGTCATTTTTGTGAAAAAGAAAGATGGCACTTTGTGGTTGTGCATAGATTACAAGATGTTAAATAAAGAAACATTGATGATCTTTTTGACCAGATGAGGGGTGCAACAATATTTTCCAATATCGATCTTTGATCTGGGTATCACCAATTAAGGTTGAAGGATGAAGACATCCATAAGAGATCCTTTAGAACTAGATATGGACATTATGAATTCACAGTCCTACCATTTAGATTGACAAATATGCTAGCGGCATTTATGAATCTTATGGACAGTGTGTTCAGAGACTATCTAGACAAGTTTGTTTTAGTATTTCTTGATCACATTTTGATCTATTCTAAGAATGAAGAACATATGAAACATTTGGGAATTGTTCTCCAGAGATTAAGAGAGCATAAGTTATATGCAAAGATCTCTAAGTATACTTTCTTTTAGAAAGAAGTATAGTATTTGGGTTATATAATTTCAGCTAAGGGAATAGCTGTGGACCTAGCTAAGATTAAGGCTATTTCTGAATGGCCAGAACCAAGAAGTGCTCCTGAGGTCCAAAGTTTCATGGGCCTTGCGAGTTATTATAGGAAGTTTGTGAAATTTTTTTCTAAAATTGCACATCCTATAACTTCCTTGCAATGAAGGGACAAGAAGTTTGAATGGTTAGAAAAGTGCCAGGAGGCCTTTGACCTACTGAAGGAAAAATTGACTTCAGCCCTGATATTGAAAATACCTGATGCAAAAGGTCAATTTGTAGTCATTACCGATGCCTCAGGTGAAGTCTTAGGTGGCGTACTAGTCCAGGATGGACATGTCATTGAGTATGAATTGCGCAAACTAAAAAACTATAAACAAAACTATGCCCCACATGATTTAGAACTCACAACAGTCATTCATGCACTCCAAATGTGGAGACACCATCTACTCAGAAAACCTTTTGAGTTGAAAATAGACCACCAAGGACTTAAATATCTATTCACTCAATCCCATCTTAATGCTCATCAAAGAAGATGGTTAGAATTTATCTCGGATTATGACTTCAAGATTAAGTATATTTAGGGAAAAGAAAATCAAGTGGTAGATGCTTTAAGTAGGAGAAGGCATATCTCATCTATGATCTCTATACATTCTGATTTTAGAAATTAGGTGTTATAAAAATCTAAGGGAGATGAGTTTTACGAGCAGGTAAAATAGGCCCTTGAGAAGGATCCATAGAATCTAAAATATAAGGGATTCAACCTTAAACTAGATAGGTTATTAAGGTTTAAAGGAAGGATGTATGTACCTAACTCAACAGAGTTAAGGAATATGGTTTGAAAAGAGGTTCATTCTGCACCATATTCTGGGCATCTTGGAGTAACCAAGTTACTCATTGATGTGAAACCTTTATATTTTTGGAAAGGAATGAAGAGGGATGCTACAAATTTTGTAGCTACTTGTATTGAATGCCAAAAGGTGAAGGCGGAACACCAACACCCAGTAGGATTATTATACCCTCATGAAATTCCTGAGTGGAATTGGCATATTATAAGCATGGACTTTGTGCAAGGGCTTCCTATGTCAAGGAACATGCACAATGCTATCTTGGTTGTGGTGGACAAAATCACCAAAGTGGCCCATTTTATACTTGGAAATTTGACGGACGGGGCACCCATCATTGCTTGGAATTTTTTTCAAGAGATTTTCAGACTGTGTGGCATTCCTTTGAAGATTATCTCAGATAGGGATACACATATGACATCGAGGTTTTGGCAAATCTTGTTCTCTTCACTTAGTACACAGTTGAACATAAGCTCTATTTATCATCCTGAAACAGATGCACAAACTAAAAGGGTGAAGCAAGCATTGGAGGACTTATTAAGGATGTATTACATGGATCAGCAATACAAGTGGGAGGATTACCTTCCTATAATGGAATTTTCCTCCAAGAACTCTTATCACTCATCTATTAAGATGGCACCATTTGAGGCATTATATGGATGGAAGTGCCGAAGCCCTATAAGCTGGGATAAGCTAGAAGATAGGGTTAGCATTGGTCTAGAAATGTTGTCTGAGATGGAAGAACAAGTCCATCTGATTAAAAGGAAGCTAGCAGAAGCCAATGATAGACATAAGAGTTATGTAGATGCAAAGCATATTGAAAGGCATTTCACTATGCAAGATAAAGTTCTCCTAAGGGTAAAAGCTCAAAAAAGCTCCATCAAATTTAGGAAAATGTCCAAGCCGACACCAAGGTATGTGGGCCCTTTTCAAATTCTAGAAGAAGTCAACCTAGTGGCATACATAATTGCTCTACCACCAGCACTTTCCATGATGCATAATGTGTTTCATGTTTCATCTTTGAAAAAGTTTAATTCTACTGATAATCAAATTCCTATGCTTGATTGGAATATTCTATAGGTGAAAGACCTAGGAGTGGTGGTGATTGAGCCCATCAAGGTGCTCGAAACATGTAAGCTGCACTTACATAAAAAGGAAATAACATAGTGCAAGGTCTAGTGGGACCAATATTAAGTGGAAAATGCCAACTGGGAAAATTATGATGACTTCCATGCTAGATTTCCTCATCTTTTATGAGACATTTGAAATTATTCTTTTGAAAACATTTTTATATTAAGTTGGCTTATCTTAAAGATAATTAATCATCAGGGACGATGATTCTTATGGGGGAAGATATGTTAAATCTCCAACTTACAATTAGACTTAATCATTAACTTTGCATGATAATCAAGAGGATTAGTCATAGTTAATTGATTTAATATTGTGGAAAAGTCTAATTTAACTCTTGACTATGAAGTAGTTACTAATGTTAAATAATTTTGTAAATTAATTGATTTATATTATGAGACATTGTAATGATACATTGATCATGATCTTGTGGTCCTGAGTGTGAATAGGAAAATAAATGTCCTTCAAAGAAGGAAGGAGATTATCATTCTGGAGGAGAGGTTAGATGTTGGGAAAGCAAATGGATCATTGGCCATCTAAGTATTGACTTTTATGTCCTTCTAAACCCCTTTGTAAGTTGTCACATATCATGTCTTTCTTTTCTTAGTTTTCATGTTCTTTGTAAGTCATTATGTTATTGGTACCATCATGAATAGTTGTGATGACCAAATGATGTTCTTGGAGCATCATCTCAAGTCATGGGACAATCTTGTAAAGAGACAAGGAAGTCTCTCATCATCTTTTTATTCTCAGGGATATTGTTCCCTAGTCTTTCGACTAAGGATGATAGTCAATTTTGGGGGAGTAATACTCGACCCTGACAACTGATGATCTTGTTGTGACTCAATTTATGTTTTCTATTATATAGTGATAATCCTTAAGTAAGGATGAAAACCTCTTTATAGGTTGAATTGCAATAATATTGTTATTATTTTACTTATCATAATATTCAATTAAGTTATCTAATACTATTAATTTCTTTTTAGTAAGCCTTTAGGAATGATGGAGAGCTTTGAGCTCATCCTTTCTCTCATGATTCCTGAATCAAGCCACTTTTGTGTAAAGGTAGTTATCTTCCAAAAAAACATGCCAAGAGTTGGCCAGTTATTAAGCTTTGATTATTCATTTATTTTGAGGGAAGATTTTTTCTGGATAGGGGGTTTGTTGTTGGCGTTTGATGAGCAAGGTGGTGAAATCTATACTAAGATAACACTAGGAAATTAGAAGCTGTGTGCGGCTTGAAAGAGACTAAGACTAGAATGTTGTTTACATTGAAAGCATTGTCCAGGTAATATGGTGGAAAAAATTCTATTTCCTTTTGACATATTGAGCTTAAACGGTGTTAAATCTCTACCAGAGAAAGTATGATGTTATTTGTCATGTTGTATATTTAACTTAGAGGCATGAGGCCTATGAGGCTGTGCCATGGTGTATGCACTATTTTCATAGTCATAGCTTGAGGATGATATATCCGAGCTATCATTGTTTCAATGTTTTATTTCTTTTTGTGGCTTAGAGCCTTAATCTTGAGCCTTACCATGTTATATTTATGATGAGATTAAGCTCAAAGCCATTATGGTTGAGCAAATAACACAAGTAAACTTTCTTATGAATGAACTCACGGCCATAGGCCCAAGCAAAGAAATCCATGGTATTCTTTTTGAGATTATATTTTAGGTCGTATGGCTGAATATTGAAACATGAAAACATTTTCTTGAGACTTCACTCCAAGCCGTATGGGCAAGTAGTGAAACATTGTATTCTTTCCAGTGGTTAAGCTCAAAGCTTAGAAGCTGAGCAATGACTACAATATGTTTTAGCCTATCTGATAGGATTTTGTTATTGTATTCATCTTTTTCCATTTAAGTTGAGTCTGAAGATATATCTAACATTTCTCACAAGTTGATCGTTGTTTCTAGATCCAGGTAGAAGAACTTTTGCACAGTTATGAAAATGTTTTTTTATCACCATTCACACATAACTAGCTGACCCAGTTCATAGTCTGCTTCAGATATGCTTATCTTACAAGAAGCCTAACCTTCTAGGAAAAAAAAATATATGCAGTATAGTCTTAAAATAATATTTGATTTAAACATATCGTCCTCATAGTTTACAAAGCAATCAAAGAGTTTTTTGTAGGATCAAGCAATGTTTTATATCTTTTCTTCTAAAAAACATCTTACGATGTGGTCCCATGGATAGGGCTTACCTAAGATTTAATAGCATGTGTTGTTGACTATTCATAGAAGATTTTAGTAGTTAAATGGTCCAATGGATATCTTTCAGCTTGTATATAGAATTTTAGGAGTATTAAATGTCATTTTCTATCTCTTTCCCACAAAAAAAAACTCTTTGGTTTTGCCCACCTAGCTATGAAACTCTTAAGTAAGCACAACAAACATTCAATCTCCTTTCTAGCAGTTGCTAAAAACCCTCCTCCTAAACAATAGTTGCTTCAATCTTTTGGAAAAACTCTAATTTTTGCATTTCTTCACTGGATAATGTTTTATGGGACCATCTTCAGCTTAAAAATTAAGGCAATAGCCCCTGCCAATTATATCATTTTTGTGTTGTTTTCAACTTACTCAGCAGATAATACAATGAGAGATAATTTTATGTGGATTCATGGCAGGATGTTTTGTAAATCAAAGGCAATGTATTTTACATATTTTTAATGAACAACAACCAAATATAGTGAGTGACATCCAGCTAAGGGTAAAAGTTTCTCTTTCAAAAGAACGAAACTAAGAGACCTAAAAAGGATCTATAGTAGCAAATATAAGGTCTTCTAAGGATGGTTTAAATAAGAATGTTAGTAAAGCATGAATATTATAGACATAAAACAACCTACACTACAAGAGGGCCTACATAATCCAAAAAAAATATTTTAAGAGAGGCTTTCAAGACCATGTTTGGAGTTATTTTGAACTAGACATTAGCTAATTCTTTACAAAATGAGCCCTCAAGTCATGTTATGAATTCTAAGGACAAGAACCTAGGCTTAGAAAGGACATACAAAAGCCATAAAGCTATTTAAGAGTGACTCACGATGGCAAGTCTAAAGATTGTGATTCTAGTGAACTGAACCTCACCTAATACTTACAACATGACCCTTTTGATGTCATGTTATGAATTTGATAGGCTAAGGAAACAACCTAGACTTAGGGAGGACCTTTAGCAGCCCAAGAAAAAGCCTTTCAAAGGTGGCTTCCAAGAACGAGTCTGAGGTTGTCTTGAACTGAACTATAGCTAAATTTGCAAAAACAACCCTCTTCTCATGTTATAATCTTTAAGGGTGGAAAACAAGATTGACTTTAATAATAAACTTACCACAATGCACATAAAAGTACTAGCCACAGATCTAAAAATATATATATTAAATTGCACAAGACTAGAGTTCTTCATAGATACCATTAAAGAATTAAAATACAGAATGAAAAGTAGAACCCACCTAGGTCTTGGGGAAAATGTTAGAAAAGAGCTTCTTGTATCTCTTCATAGGCTAGTGGGAGCTTGATCTAAGCCCTGGGTAGCATACACACCATCTAACAAAACCAATTAACTATAATAAAAATAAAATAAAATCTCTAGAATATCAAGTCATGTTTCTTTTCCTTCCCATGGTGGGATCTTGTCTCCCTCCTAAATATGTGACCTATCTTGGGTATTTATTACAATGAATCTTGATTGATGAACACTAAATGCTACAAGCTCATATTGAAACAAAGTAGTGATATCAAGTAATATAGAGGGAGATCAACTACATATCAAACTAGTGGGTTACCTTAACATCATAATCACTTTGTAAGCTATCATCTGAAGGACTGACCTTGTGCTACCTTTTTCTCTTTCTCCATATCAAGTTTTGCATGGTTTAATGCTTGAACAAAATACAAGATCTTAATTTCTGAGCACCAAAATTAATTTAGATTTTCAAGAAGCTAAAATATATGATACACATTTGAATCAAAGTCTCAACATGCCACCTCATTCTGGTATACATAAAAATCTTTAAACACAAAAAATGAAGAAAATAATGTGAGTGGCATGACATTGAAATATCGTCTCCTATCAAAAGAAAAATTTCCACGAACTTCTACACAACATGTAATTAATTAAAAATAAAAGCTAATTGAGCTCTTTGAAGAAAATTTAATTCTAAAATAATGCAAACTTCTACCAGATATTAGCTGCAACCATGTCCTCTATCTTGAACCATGAAAAAACATATAATAATTTCTGCCCATTCGATGTTCCTATTTGAATCTTTTTACTTTATCCAATTTGAAATTATCATTAGAATTATTTAAAATGTATTTTATTTTAATTTTAGTCAATCAGAGTTGGAACAAGTCCCACCCCTAAAATAAAGAGGAAAGAGGGGCAATAATGCAAATGTTAAAAGGTAGTTCAAGCTAGATTTGTATCACACATCTTCATCTACTGGATATAGATTTATAGCAAATAACACCCTAGCCAAGAAGTAGACTTAAAATATTTTATCATCTGCTAGAGACCAAAACAAAAATTGGATGGATCAGTTTATAATAAAATTACCTGTTAGGCCTTCAAACTGCTTATTTCTAGATTACATTGCACAAATGCCATCAACTAACAATCTAGAGAGAAGTTAAATAAAACCATAGGTCAAAACCTACAAATCTTGCTAGGTACAAACCTCCATTCCATCCAAATCCTAATCAAAGGTGAATTTTTGATAGATAATCAAGTTGGAAAAGCTCTGAGACACATATGCAAAATGCAAAAGCACCTACAAGTTAGGTGGATCATTTGATAGGACTCAAAGAGGTGTTGGAAACACACTCAAATAGGTGTAATTGCATGGAATGAATTGATTTCAGAAATGCAAAAAAAAAAATTGTTTACACTTTACTGTGGGTAACAGAACCAAAAAAATAGCCTAATAAGAAAATTTATCAAGATATTTGGTGTAAGGGTAATCTTGCATCACCTTCTAAAATGATGATTTTATTTTCATTTCTTTTCAAAATTTGTATTTCTTGTTCCATAATCATTTAAATAATGATGTAGTACCTTTAGTTTTTCCAAACTACTATTTTTTGGAAAGTTTCCATTTGGGCACGTATGGAAGTGAAAATTTACAAGAGGCTTCAGAATTAAAAAATAAGACCTTTGGTGAAGAAATCACTCAAACATTATTTATGGGTTGAAACATATTAAATTTTCCATTTCCTAAAAAAACCCCTGAAAAAAGTTTCAAAATCATATTTGTGGCACTTAGAGGCCCCGTATGACCGCAAAAATGGGCAAAAATGGCATAGTCAATCCTTAGGACATAAAGCACTCTATGATATTTCCAAGACTTCAAATGATTCATCAATCAAACACCTGGAGTAAAAGTTATGGCTCCCTGAAGTTGACCTATTTTTGGAGTGAGTTACAAATTTCAAAATTTTGGCTGGAGGACATTAGAAAAGGCTATTTATGACCATTCTTGGGGACTCTTTTGGGTAGTAGGGGAAAGGGGGAAGGTGTAGATTTAAGAAAGGATGGTTAAAACAAAAACCCTAAATGATTTGAGGCTACATAAGGTAGAACGTTCTAGAATCTAGAGATAGGAAGTTGTAATGCGTTGCAACCTGTGGAGGATTCATCCTTTGATTGGATTTTAGCTTCTATAATGTAACATGTGTTGTTCAAATCAATTAAAGAACATTCCTATTTTTTGTGTGCAATTTTTGTTATTATGTGTTCTTTAATTTACCCCCTCCTCAAGTGGTATCAAAGTGAGGGTACCTGAATGTGTAGATAGACCACCAGTCATGAGGTAATTTGCACCAGAACCTGAGGTTGTGGGTTTTCTGTAGAGATCAAAATGCCTCCATGAAGAAACTGTGGTGGGAGAAACACTTTGATAGAAGAGGGTTTTAGAGCCCTACAAATGCAAATCAATGCATTGCAAGAGGAGCTGCGAAGAGGGTTTGAAACAAGAACAAGAGATGAAAGAGAAGATGAAGCAGAAGAAGAGTTATCTAAGGAAGAACAAGATGGTATAGGAGATCCTACAAAAGTTAGGTTGTCATGGGCCATTTCAAAGATTGGAAAGAGGCTTATGATCAAAGTTTCTACCTATTCTAGGAATCTAAACCTAAAAGAGCTTATTGATTGGATCAATGATATGGAAGAATATTTTTAGTATGAAGATGTGGAGGATCCAGAACATGTCAAGTTTACAAAAATAAAGATGAAGGACCATTCTACTATTTGGTGAAAGGAGGTCCATTTCAAGAGAAATAGAAGAGGAAAAGGAAAGATTACTGGATGGGATTGGGTGGTGGACAAACTAAAGAACCAATTCATTCCTATGTACTATGAGTTGGAATTGTTGAAGAAGCTGCAAGGAAATTGAAGCAAGGTAACAAGTCTATCAAGGAGTATATGTAAGAGTTTTATAAGATTACTATTAAGATAGGCCATACAGCATCCAACAAGAAGAAGGTAGCCAGTTATATTAATGGGTTGAGACCAGGTATTCAAGAGGAGATGAGCTTGGTCAAAATGACCACCATAGAAGCTATGTACCAGTTTTCCTTGAAGATGGAAGAGAAGCTGAATAAATATTCAAAAGAAAGAAAAGAGGAAGAGGTCAAGGTAGAAGGATGGGTGGAAGATCATATGGAGGCTGAAATAAAGATCAAAATAAAAGTGAAGAAGCTAGAACAAGTCAAAATCAGAGAGGAGATGATGCCTACAACCCTTGTGACCAAAATAATTGTGAGTAAAGAGGAAGAGGAAGAGGTTGACATGGACAAGGACTTGGAAGAGGTGGTTTCATAGGAACCTATTTCCAATATGGAGAAGAAGGACATCAAGTATATGCATGTCTATAACATAAAGGAAGGAGAAATAGAAGACCTAAAGGTAATGCACGAGTTGCACATGTATATGAAGATTCACAATCTGAGCATTTTGAAGATGTTAAAAGGGGAGAAACCCTACTTATTAGAAGAACCTTGTTGAATGAGGAGAAAGAACCATATTAGAGGAAGAGTTTATCATGCATAAGGTACAAGTGTGAAGGTAAGTTTTGTGATATTATTATTGACAGTGGAAGTATTAACAATCTTATTTCAAAGGAGATGGTTAACAAGTTGAAGTTGACAAGAAGAAGGTATCCAAAGCTATATTGGATTATAATGTTGCAGAAGTACATAAAGCTTTGGTCAATGAGTAGTGTTTAGTCAAGTTCAAGATTGGGGACTACCATGATGAGATGTTGTGTGACGTCATACCAATGGATACATGTCATATGGTATTGGGAAGGTCATGGAAGTATGATAGGTGCATTGTCCATGATGGCCATGCAAACACATATTCTAGAACAAAGGATGAAGTTTTTTGTAAGTTGAAGCCCTTGAAGGAGATGGAAGAAAAGGTATGTAGTGCTACCAAAATTTGCTTGGTAGATGGTAGGAAATTTTTGGACGGTATGAGGTATGAGTGCCATTGCTTTGCATTGATTCCGAACATTAGCTAGAAGGAATGTGAAGATGTACTAGTACAAGAAGTCTTAGATGTATTGGAAGAATTTCAAGACATTGTATCTGATAATGTACCAGAATGTTTACCATCGGTGTGGAAGATAAGTCACCAAATGGATTTGATGCCACGAGCCAATTTTTTAAATAAGGAAGCCCATAGAATGACTCCTGCAGAGCATGAAGAGATGAATAGACAAGTTCACAAGATGTTAAGGGAATGATAAGGGAGAGCCTAAGTCCATGTACAGTTTAGTACTAGCATTGAAGAGTGATGGAGAGTGGAGAATGTGTACAGATTCCTTAGTCATCAATAAGATCATGATCAAGTATAGATTTCTGTTGCCTAGAATGGATGACATAACTGATTGTTTGAGTGAAGCCAAGTACTTTATGAAGATTGATCTAAAGAGTGGGTATCACTGGATCCAAATCAGAGAAGGAGATGAATGGAAGACAACCTTCAAGAGAAATGAATGTTTGTATGAGTGATTAGTCATGCCATTTGGGCTAACTAATACACTGAGCACATTCATGCGGCTCATTAATGAGCTATTGAAAGAGTTTTTGGGAAATTTTGTTATTATTTATTTAGATGACATTTTGATATTTTGTAAGAATTTTGATGAGCATTTGATGCATATCAAAAGATTTTTAGAGAAGCTAAGGGAGGAGAATTTGTTGATTAACTGAAAGAAATGTAGCTTTACAAAGAGAGAGTTTGTATCTTGAAGATCTAGATTTTGCAGAGGCTTGGAAAGCTTGTTTGGAACATGTTACTTTGGATAGGACAAAATGGTTGAATTTTGTAATCCAAAATGGCATGTTGTTTAGAGGAAGTTAGTTGTGCACACCAAGGAGTTCCATTAGAGAGAACCTGATTAAGGAAATGCATATGGGACATCCTAATTTTTGTTTGAAATTGCATATTTTAGTTGAGATAAGACCATTATTATTTTAGTTACATGTTCCAATAAAATATGTTCCAAGTTTGTATCTTGAAGATCCAAATTTTTCATGGGCTTGGAAAGCTTGTTTGGAATATGTTACTTTGGACAGGACAAAATGGGTGGATTTCATAGTCCAAGATGGCATGTTGTTTAGAGGAAGTCAATTGTGCATTCCAAGGAGTTCCATAAGAGAGAACCTAATTAAGGAAATGCATATGGGACAACCTAATTTTTGGTTGAGATAAGACCATTGCTATTGTTAGTGAACATTATTATTGGCCACAATTGTAGTAGGATGTGAGAAAATTTTTATACAGTCGTAGATTGTGTTAGATGGCAAAAGGAACAAGTTAGAATACATGGCTATACTAGCCATTACCTATACCAAAGAGGCCATGGGATGATATTAGTATGGATTTTGTTCTTGGTTTACCAAGGACACAAAGAGGACAGGATTCCATTTTATGGTGGAGGATAGATTCTTGAAGATGGCACATTTTATTCCTTGTAAGAAGACTAATGATGTTCACATTGTAGAGTTAAATTTCAGAGAGCTGGTGAGACTATATGGTATAGCTAAGAGCATAGTTTCAGATCGAGATACTAAGTTTGTTAGTTATTTCTAGAGGACACTATAAAAGAAGTTGAAGACAGATTTTAATTTTAGTTTTCCTCACCATTCATAGACCCGTGGATAGATGAAAGTGGTGAATATGAGTTTGGGTAACCTGCTATGATGCTTAGTAGGAGATAAGCCAAAGGGATGGGATTTGCTTTTACCATAGGCAGAATTTGTTTACAACAATTCTATCAATAGGACTACAAGTAAATCACCATTCTAGATTGTGTATGGAAGAAGTCTAAGAAATGCTTTAGAGTTAAGGAAGATGGACATGAGAGAAAAAACAAGTCTCAAATATGAAGACTTTACATAACACCTGAAGAAGTTGCATGAAGAGGCGAGAAGTTTGATGAAATAACATATTTTGGTTGGAACACATAATAAGTTGAAAATAAAGAAATTTGGACCATGCAGAACCTTGAAGAAGGATGCTTCAGGAAATGCATATGAGGTAGAGCTACCGAGTGGGATCAACATTTCCCATGTGTTCAACATTACTAATTTAATAGAATATCACGAAGGTGGAATAGAGGATAGACCAATAGAAAAATAGTGGAGTATTCCAGTATCTACTTCAAAGGAGGAGATAGAAGAGATCTTGGATAGTCATGTGGGAAGAAGCACTTAGAAAAGGCAATATGAAGAATATATGGTGAAGTGGAAAGGAAGGCTTGTTGAAAGTTCTTCCTAGTAGTAACCTGAGATGTGACAAGGTCACTACTCAGATTACCCTGGGTGTCTAATGTACGAGCATCTAGTGGTGTAAGGACAATCTCGCATCAACCAAAAAGTGATGATTTTATTTCAATTTCTTTTCAAAATTTGTATTTCTGGTTCCATAATCACTTAAATAATGTTATAGAAGCTTTAGTTTTTCCAAACTACTATTTATGGAAAGTTTACGTTTGGGCACGTACGGCAACAAAAATTTATAGGAAGATTTGAAATTGAGAAATAAGACCTTTGGTGAGAAATTAGTCAGAGATCATTTGTGGGATGAAATATATTAAAGTTTTTTGTTTCCAAAAAACCCTTGAAAAAGTTTCAAAGTTAGATTTGAGGCACTTAGAGACCTTCTACGACCCCAAAAATTGGGAGAATTGGAAGAGAAAATTTTTAGCACGTAGAGCACTCCATTAGCTTTCGAATGCTTTAAATATTTTGTTAATCAGACACCTAGATCAACATTTATGGCTCCCAAAAGTTGACCTATTTTTGGAGGGAGTTTCAATTTTTTAATTTTTGGCTAGACAGTGCTAGAAAGGGCTATTTATGACCATTTTTGGATACTCTTTTGGGTAGTAGAGAAAAGGGGGAAAGTGTAATGTCAAGAAAAGGGAGGAAAAATAGAAACCCTAGATGATTTGAGGCTACAGAAGGTAGAAGGTTCCAAAATCTAGAGATAGGACATTGTAATGTGTTGTAGCCTATGGAGAATTCATCCTCTAATTGGATTTTAGCTTCTATAATGTAATGTGTTGTCTAAATAAATAAAAGAACATTGCTATTTTTTGTGTGCAACTTGTGTTATTATGTGTTCTGTAATTTATCCCCTCATCAATTTTACTAATAGGAAAAATAATTACCTATGGGCTCAAAAATCAATTGCCCAATCAAAAAAATAACTTTTCTGAATAAATCCCTCTCAAGATTCTGCAAAAATAAAACACCATACGCAGAAGATTAATTTTTTCCATTGCACATATCCTAAGGCCCAACTAATAAAACAAGAGTTACACTACCTACGGTAGGGACTAATAAGCTAGGGTAATTCAACAAGTCCCATCATTTAGTGACATTAATATTTAATCAAAGATCAGTTATTTAACTAATATTTTGGAAACCAAATGGAGAGGATGGCTACTTATTATGAGAAATAATAATGAAGAATTTATGTGGACATCATACAAAATTCAATTGTCATGGTTGAAAATAATTAATGCTTAGGATTTGATAGAGTCAAAACATTTCAAAAGTGGATATTGCTTAATCTTCAGACCCTCAATTCTGAACTTGACCCACATAGATTTGTTTTTAACATTTAAGCTATATCCCATTAAAATAGTCTTACAAATAATTATAGTAGAGATTTGTTCTCCTTCATCTTCCCTATATCTAAATTTGTTCATGGGATTGTTGGATTACTAGGGTGAAGCTCTCCTAGGTCAATCCATGAACAAATTAGCTTTACAGTTGTAAGGGAATGATTATAGACATCATTCACAAACATGTATATGGCCTATATGTAGGTGTATTACTTGTCCTATATAAAGATGCATTCTCTCAAAAAAGTGAATGCTACAAGTTGTCTTGATTGTAAATTATGTTAATTAAACACTTATGATTGCCTGAGTAGTGATGACTCCTAGGGCATCTTAAAACATATCAAGAAATATAATTTATATTTTTTTGAATTGAAGATAGTGCGCTATATTTTGATGAGATAAGAATTGGTAGCATATTTGACTATATTTTGATAGTATTTTGTTAGTATTGTGACGGTATAGAATAGATGTAATTGGAAAGTTATAATCTTATATAATCATAAGTACTATATGGTGTATGCTATGTCTAAGAGTGCCACTATATACACATTTCCTTACAATTAAAAAAGAATTGGTATATGAAGAGTAGAATACAACATATACTACTTATGATTATATAGGATTATAACATTCCAATTACATTTGTTCTATATTATCACAATGCTAACAAAATACTATCAAAATATAGTCAAATATACTACAAATTCTTATCTCATCTATGGTCTTACTCAAAGTCCATATTTTACTTTCCTTCTTACTCTTTCTCTGCTGATATGGGTCTATTTGTTTGTCCCTGAATTTATTCATCATGTGGAGAGAGGATGAAAGTGTTAAGCTCCCTATTTGAACTAATTATGTCAATGATATGTCTGCATCCACTTTTTGCCTAACTTGGAGACCTATTAATCTCTACCAAATGTACTATGTTATCACTAAGATCATATGAATCCATCCCTCTAAAGTACCATTGGAGGAGAAGGCTTGAGGAGGTTGATGTCTACATTGAAATTTTGGAATGTCACTTCTAGGTCTTTATGTGCCTCACTTCTCATTCTTTCTAATCTATGATATTATAAATACCTTTTTTGGAAGTCTAAGTATTCATCATTCAACTTTTGATGGATTTTCCTTAGGTTGTGAGCCTAAAATTCCACATACTTTATGTCTTGTATATTACTTCTGAGCCTTCATCAAGAATCTTCATAAATATTTATGCTGGGAGCTCCATTGTCATTATAACATGTAAATAAACATCACATAATATGAGTCTTAAGGTAGACTTAGTAAGACATCTCTTCTTACCTTGAAAATGGTCTTCATTTCTACTTTTCTATAGAACCCATAAAATTTCAGTTGTTAGACAAAGCCAAAAAATGTTAGATTTAACAGGACTTCATACCACTGATAAAGCCACATAATATCTCTTCCTAGTATAGTTTAATCAATGAAGACCATCCCTTTATATTGCACATAAACATCTCCCATACAGATGCCACAAAAGGCCACTCAAAAAAATATGATCACATGATTCGAAAACATTACAAAGAGGACAGATATAACTATTATTCCATGTGGGAAGCTTCTTCAAAAGAAAGATCCATCTCAAACTTCCCTTTTTAGGTTCTATATGTTTAGACCAAAGAAGAAAAAATGAAGTGGCTAATATGTTCTGGTTCACATTTAATTCCCAAACCCTACTACAATGCTCATAGATCACTAGGGAGTCAGCAATTAGTTTGTATATATTTTTTTGTTCCCCTTTTATTAGTGTAGTTCCATCTTCCCATATTAGTTTCTCTAACTCGTCCAGTTCACCCAACTTCTTAATATGACCTGGGTTGTTTGAAAAATCCTTAGAGATAATAGAATACATGTCTTTCTCTGAGATTTTGGTAGCTCAAATTCTATTTTGACATCTTCCTAAGTTTTAATGCCTTGATCTTTTAACAAATCCTTAAATGTACTCAGACCTTTTTTGTACCACTTAAGTGTAGAGTATCCCTACAAAAGGGCAAGTGGCTTATTTTTGTGCTTCAAGTTCCACCAAAAAGATCTATATCCCCAACCCACCTTTTTTTGGAATTGACAACTTCTATATTTACAATTAATCCTTTAACTAAATCACATGCCCTCGATATAGACCCAAACACTAAAGAACCAAAGGATTTAGATTTGATGTTCCCAAAAAGAAACTCATCAAATCTAATGTTCCCAAAAGGAGATTTGATGGAAGGTTCTAAATATCTATACTGATCTATTTTACAACAATAGAGACTCCTTGAATTCTTAGGTCCTTAAGCCCAAGGCTTTCTTTTTCCTTACTCATGCAACACCACTCCCACTTGTATGCATGTTTCTTCCTTTTATCCTTCCCATCTAACCACAAATTTTTTTTGATAATCTTCTTTATAATGTCTATTTGGTGGTTAGAAAACAACCACATTGAAGCATGATAAATATAATTTTTTGACAAACTTGTACTCTTCCTGCTAGTAATAGAATTTGTTTGTTCCATTTTTTTAACTTCATCTAAATTTTTGAAAACATCCAAGACCACATTTGATTAAGTGATGGGTCAACAAAAAAAGGAATCCCTAGGAATTTTGCTTGCCTATGGGGGCCACCCCACTAACCATTCAGGAGGTTTATCAGTCCAAACTAGCAAGACTAATTTATTGAATGATAGTTTGGCACCTGAGGCCTTCCAAAACATACTCAACCTAGTTTCCATGTTTCTAAAATTATCTTCTTCAAGTACCGGATATAATGCAATGGCATCTAAAAATTGTATGTTAAGCAACATGTTGTCACCAGGAAGTTTAACCCCTTTCATCATCCCAAGTATTCTTTCTATTCTCAACATATAAAATAAAGCTTCTAAGGCAATGACAAAAGATGCAGGTGCCAGAGAATAACCCTACCTTATAGACCTCTCCATTTTAAATGGCTCAGTCAATGGATTATTAAGATCTATTTGAGTAGAAGTATCCCTAAAGAGCATGTTAACCATATCATTGAATTCATTGGGAAAGCCAAATGCTTTTAGAATAGTTAAAATGAAAGACCACTCCACTCCATCATAGGCCTTTTCAAAATCAAGAGCTAAGATGCCAACATTTTGCCTTGTTACTCTTGCCCAATATAATGTCTCCCAACTTGTGAATAGGTTTTTTAAGATATACCTACCTTTTATAAACCTAGTCTGTGTGAAGTTAATGATTTTAGGTAGTATGTCTGTGAGTCTTCTTGCCAATACTTTGGAAAAAATCTTATATGATACATTCAGTAGAGAAATTGGCCTCCAATTCCTCAAGTTGGATTTATCCCCATATTTTGGTAATAATTTAATGACACCTCTATTTATATCCTTTCCTAGAGAACCTTTATTACAAGCTTCTTGATACACTTCCCATAGGTCATCCACCACCCAAGATAGATTAGATTTATAAAATTCAACTGGTAAACCATCCTATCTAGGTGACTTTCCATCTTCCATTGACAAGATAGCTTCTCTAATCTCTTCTTCAGATATATTTTTTTAAGCTTATTAACCATTGCCTCATCAACCTTTTTGGGGCAGATACTTAAGCATAGCTCCTGGGCATCCTTGTATTCTGCACTTTGATCCTTAGACCTAAACAAGTCCTGATAAAAATCTTTAAACAGTCACTTAATATCATCTATATAATTGTAAGTTATACCATTTTCGTTAATGGGACCTACATGTTCCTTCTTCAATTTTGATCTAAGACTATCAAAAAGGTATTTTGTTCCTTGATCTCCATCTTTCAACCAATTAATCCTTGCCCTTACTTCGCCCCCTTGTGCCCTATAAGTCTCCAATTACTTGAGTTTATTTTTAATTTCTCCTAAATGTCTAGCTAAATCCGTATCATCTTGGATTTGTTGTATTTTTATTTCAGTTTCTTAGAATTCCTTTTAGATAACCTTTTCGTCCCTCTTTCTATCAAGTGCCATTTATTTCCACAAACTTGATAAAAACCTTTACATGCATTGACTAACTCATTCCAATATAGAATTTCATTTTTCTTACCTGCCATGCTTTTCATAATTGTTCTTAGGTTACAGACACCTTCTTGACAGTCTAAGTCTGAAAGCAACCATGTATTCAATTTATACATACTATCTTTTCTATACATCTTTTCCTTGTCCTATCTCTCAACATTGATAATAGCATGTATAGGATGGTGGTCAAATAAGGTACTAGGGATGATGCTTACCATATTTTCCCTCTATGAATTTTGAAAATGGAAGAAGTCCTTATTGACATAGAACCTATCCAACCTACAATAAATCTTCTCACTATCTATCTGTGAATTACACCATGAAATCTAGATTTCTTGGCTTGTGGTCTTATTGCCTTCTAATGTGTCTAGAGTCCTAGTGATTTTTCATACTCATCCAAAAATATTTTTCATTACCATTTCACTCTGCAAATTTCCCCCCTATTTTGTCTTCTATGTGTTCCACCATGTTAAAGTCACCAACAACAATTCGGGGTACTTTTGGGATCTTTTCAGACATCCAACTCCATAGTTCAGTTTGTTCTCTATGCTCATTGGAGGCATAAATTAAACATAAGAAATACTTACTATCTCCCTTTTCAAACACCACCCAAACACATCTATTGCAGGGGGAGTACCCACTTTGGGTTATATATAGACCCAATTCCTTACTGATCAGTAGTGCAATGTCCCCTTTGCCCCTTTCATGATTAGTGTAAACTTTCACAGCTACTTTCCATATAAACCTTAATGTATTATGTAGTTGGAATCTTGTGGCTTTAGCCTCTTGTTACATTAAACAATCCACTTTCCTATTTTTGTTACAAAAGTCTTTTCTATCGAAAGACTCAAGTCCCCTTACATTCCAACTAAAACAATTCACATCCAATTTGTTTGGTTATATATACTAGTGGCTCACCTTAGGTGGTGTTGAGCCCTCGTTTGTCAACAAACCTCAAGATCTTAGACCCATTAACCTTTTTTTTAGTGCTATGCTTTTTGTGTACAAACATTCTCTTTTTCTACCTTCCTCCCTTTTCAAGGAATATCCTTCATCCATTTTAGATGGATTTTTCTTCAATACATTCCTCTTCTTTCTTAGTGTGAACATCCACCTCTAACTCCTTTAGGTTTGTTGGTTGGAAACTAATAGGAGATCCCAAAATCTCAAGCACATCTTCTATTTTCTTTACCATAATATTTTCTCTAATCAACAACATAGCCAACTATTGTGCAATGTTTTTGTTTTGGTCTTAATTTTAGATGCACCAAGAGCCCCTTCCATTATTTTAGAGTTAGTAAATCCCTAAATTTCAATCATGTTAATGCTCTTAGATATAGGTTCATCAAGTCTTGTCAAGAGCTTGTCCCAAAAATCTTTCTCATCATCTGATAGTTCTGTATTAATTATGGTGGGAACATCAACCCTCTTGGTGTTCTCTAGAATATTTGAGTCCTACTTTAACCCATTTGCCTAGGGTATATCATCTACATTAATCTCCTTACTGCATAGACCCCCACTTTGCTTGTCACTATAGCTAGAATGGAATTTGAGAAAAGGAACCAAATCCCCATCTAATGGGCTCTCATCTAGCTTTGTCTTAGAGGGATCCTCTCTTAGCTCCAGCTTTTCCAAACTTTTCCTAAGATCCTTTAAGGAAGGATCAATGAGTCTATCCTTATCTAGAGGAGAAAAATTATCCCCGACCAACTTGCCAAGCTATAAAGCTTCTAATTCTCAGCCACACTAGAGTTTGAGGACTCATACAAAGTACGTGCAAGAAGATGGGGGGCCAAAAAGGGGTCTTAAGTGGCCACTTTTTTTTCTAAAATTAGGAAATGCTATCCTTGGATGAGAAATTGAGCATGGTTACACTAAAAATTTGAAGATGCAACCAAAACAATGTTCGTAGTGCTCCGAGTCTACTTTCTAAACTACTATTTTGTTTTGAAAATGGTATAGATTAAGTGGTTTTAAAGAGGGTGCCATGAAATTGGTGTTGTTTATGTCAAAAAAACATAACATAGCATGTTTTGTGGCTCCCTCAAAAGGTGAACTCTTTTTTAATATTTTTAAAATCGCTTTAGTGAGAAATTAGCTAAAAGCATGTAGTTTATGCCTAATTTTTCTGATAATTTTTTTTGAATATTTGATTTTTTACTAATTTTCAAAGTGGACACATCCTAAAAAATAGAATTTTGGTTGTGCAACCCCTATAAATTTTGAAAACTAATTGATTTTTTTTCTTAATATGTGTATAATGGAGTCTAGTTTCTAAAAATGTACTTTTTTTAAATTTCAAAGAATGGTTAATTTACAATGAAAAAAAGACCAAACACTAGTTTTTGCCCAAAAACAGACACACAAACAAAATAAATTAAAGATGAAAGGCTTAACATTGTCAAAATGTGAAAAAAATTACATCATTAAATAGCTAATTGAAAGCCTAACATTACCTAGGTGTTTGATTTGTTTGACCTTGAAACACATGCAAATATGAGGGTTAGCACAAACGAAATTATGTGAAATCCTGTAGAATTTGTAAAAACATGTCTATGGATGTTGGAAAGGCACTCCAAGCCTTTGGGTTAGAAATCCAAAGCAAATTCTAAGCCTAAGGCTTGGGATTCCCAAAGCAAAATATAACGTGAGCACGTTATAATGCGCTCGCGTTATGTTTTGTTTTACATTTTTTTCTTTTTCGCAAAAGTTTGCTTGGTGTTTGTCATTTTCGACATAACGCGAGCATGTTATAATGCGCTTGCATTATGTCTCCCTTGGAATGTTTTATGTTCAAGGTTATTAAGCATGTATGTATGTATGTATGTATGTAGGCCTATATGTGTGTATATATTTATTGATGTATGTTTGTATGCCTATATGTATATATGTATACTTATATGTATGTATGTATATATGTATACCTATATGTATGTATGTATAGTGTCGAGGGCAGAGGAGGGTAGAGATGGGGGTGAGGTAGATAGGGGAGGAGAGGGGTGGATAAGGGTTGAGGGTTTAAGGGTCAAGGGTGTAGGGTTTAAGGGTTGAGGGTTTAGGGATAGGATTTAGAGTTTAGGGATAAGGGATTAGGGTTTAGGACAATGAGGGATTAGGGTTCAGGGTTGAGGCTTTAGGGATAGCATTTAGGGTTTAGGTATTAGGGTTAAGGGTCGAGGGATTAGGGTTAAGGTAGAATGTTGAGGGTAGAGGGATTAGGGATAGGGTTTAGGGTTGAAGGTTTAGGGTTGAGGGATTAGGGTTTAGGGTTGAGGGCTTAGGGATAATGGATTAGGGTTTAAGATATAGTGTTGAGGATTTAGGAATAGGGATAGCGTTTAGAGTTTAGGGTTGATGGATGTAAGGGTTTAGGGTTTAGAGATAAGGAATTAGGGTTGAGGGTTGAGGGATTAAGGGTTAGGGTTGAAGGATTAAGGTTTAAGGTTGAGGGTTTAGGGTTTAGGGATAGGGTTTAGAGTTTAGGGATAAGGGATTAGGGTTTAGGACCTTGAGGGATTAAGGGTTAGGGTTGAGACTTTATGGATAGCATTTAGGGTTGAGG
Source organism: Cunninghamia lanceolata (assembly GCA_027924645.1). Lineage (NCBI taxonomy): Eukaryota > Viridiplantae > Streptophyta > Pinopsida > Cupressales > Cupressaceae > Cunninghamia > Cunninghamia lanceolata. Next base: position 6,202,206 of record BSBN01000334.1, on the reverse strand, counting down.
GATTAGGGTTAAGGTAGAGTGTTGAGCGTAGAGGGATTAGGGATAGGGTTTAGGGTTGAAGGTTTAGGGTTAAAAGGTTTAGGGTTTAGAGATAAGGGATTAGGATTTAAGAGGCTTTAGGAATAAGAGAGAGACCTAGATGGCTAAGGGTTGAGAGATAGAGGAGAGATGGGGTGAGGCAAATAGGAGAGAAAAGGGGTGGATAAGGGTTGATGCTTTAAAGATTTAGCGTTGAGGGATTAGGGTTTAAGGTATAGTGCTGAGGGTTGAGAGTTTAGGGATAGGGTTTAAGATTTAAGGTTTAAGTGTTGAGGGTTGAAGATTTAGGGATAGGGTTTATGGTTTAGGGATAAGGGATTAGGATTCAGGATTGAGGGATTAGGGTACCATAAATTATAATTAGGGATTATGGTTTATGGTTAATAGATTAGGGTTTAGGGTTTAGGGATGTACAATTAGGGGATACCATAAATAAATCAGAATTTAGGCAGGGTTGGGAAAATTTTGTGAATCATCATGGGCTGGAGATTGGAGATTTTACTATGTTCAAGTACATATCCAAGTCATATTTTAAGGTTAAGATATTTCAAAGAATAGGGTGTGTGAAAAATATCAATGCTCTTCATCTTATGAATACCAACATTGATACAGATAAAAGATGCCCATCTTCTAACAAAGTATGCAGTTCAAGTCAACCAATGGGTAGTAAGTTGTTGAATGAATTGGTTTAATGGGTGTGCCCCTTATTCAAAGTTATGCTTGGAGACTTTACACAAAAAATGGTAATTCTATATATTAATTTTCATTCTTTTATTTCTTGTACACTATTAAGAACTTGTATAATCTAATTGTGTAATGTGTTTATGGCAGCGCATTCCTCCTACATTTTTTTCATAGTTTATAGACAACACAGACAAACATATGGCATTGCAAGGCCTAGGTGGGCAGGAGTGGGATATATAATTAGGGGGTACAATAAATAAATTGGAATTTAGGCAAGGTTGGGAAAATTTTGTGAATCATCATGGGTTGAAGATTGGAGATTTTGCTATGTTCAAGTACATATTCAAGTCATATTTTAAGGTTAAGATATTTCAAAGAATATGGTGTGTGAAAAATATCAATGCTCTTTAGCTTATGAATACCAACATTGATACAGATAAAAGATGGCCTTCTTCTAACAGAAGATGCAGTTCAAGTCAACCAATGGGTAGCAAGTTGCTGATTGAATTGGTTTCTGATGAAGAAAACAATGATGTTATTGAAATGATGGAAGAAACTCAAAATTGTAAGTCTAATTTAATGTATTTCAACTTTAAAATTAGGCATTTGAATTGTAGCTTTACCAGGAGGATTGGTAAAAAAATACCTAATTCTATTGCAGGCTTTTCTTTGAAGAACCCTAGACATTATGGACCCTATCATCTAGAAAAGCACATGACAGTGAACTTTGCCCCACCTTTCAAATCAGATAAACCTTTTTATTCAACAAAAATGATGTCATAGAATGTAAACCGACCATGCATACTAGTAAGATCAAATTCTTTGCCTTCCATTCTTATTACTCTTACTTTATTAAGAGAAGAGTGTCAAAAAGAATGGGTTTAACAAGCTAACATAAGCCAAAGTAGTCTTGTTCTTACATTTTTCTAAGGGATCTCTAATAGTCTAATATAATGTAGTCTTCTATAATATGAACATCTAGATTTGTGTGAATGCTAAGCTTTAATAGTAGTGTATTAAATCAATGCAATCAACTATTTATTGGGTTAAAATAACTTAGTTTTTGTAATGGTTTGGGAATGTAGGACTTGCCAAAAATAGGTGAATGTCCTCTACAATTACCAAGAGAAAAAAGTTTAGTATTTCTTATGGATAGAGCTAGTAAACAATGGGAGATTATTTGCCTGTTTCATAATAATAGACCTGTACTAAGTGTAGGGTGGGCATATTTTGTACATCATAATAATATCAAGGAAGGAGACATTTGCATCTTTGAGTAGGTGGACAACAAGAAACATATATTTATGGTTAGAGTTCATAGAGATCGAAAGGCAAAATAAGGATCATTCTGAAAGAGAGGAGGGAAAAGATATGCCAAAGATAAAAGGAGAAAATTATACAAGAAAAGATCTTCATGACGATTGTAATATTTTGTTTAAAACAAACAAAATTAGTTAATTAAAAATAGAAAATAAAGAAAGAAACATTACTAAAATGTATAGTTACTGATATCTAAAATGTATAGTTAGTAATATCTATTTTTAAAAGACTGATTGATTTTTATGGGCAAAGTTGTTTATTTTACCTAGTTGATGGTTTTAATTACACCCAAGTTATGTAGTGGAAGTAGATGTGTGCACATTTTTATGGCTCTAATTTAAATTCAAGCAAATAGGTGGAGAGAGTATGCTGATCTTTTAAAAAAATCTTAATAAAAAATCTTCACTTAATGTTGACCATGGGTTCTGATATCAACCATTCATTGCCCACTATGGATGTACCGCAATGCAATGCTTTTCTCATAATGATCATCCTTTTGATTTCAGCTATTAATTACTAACTGTGGATATACCAGATGCAAAGCTTTTCTCATAGTGGGTACACCTATTGGCATAATGAACCCCAGATGGGCCAAAAAAAGATGACATATAATTCAAATATTCATTTCACCAAGATGTGAGATGCAAGCAAGGATAGCTCATGAATCTAAAGAGTTAAGGTGCACTTGGACCTTTCCTAATTTCAATTGATGACATTTTCTCTTGTTAGTTGATGGTAAATACTATAGTTTTGCAGACTTTATTTTCATTATCCAAGAGAGAAGCATATACCATAGCACCAGTCTTGGATAGTATACCAAGCACTTAAGGAATGGGCACTGAATTAAAACTACAAGACTTCAAGTTTCTCAATTAAAATGGTTTCTAAAATTAGAAATAATTAATGCCCATTTTTCTTCCCATTTCCCTATAACTGAGTTATCTTTAATAAATAAGGTGGCATTATCAGTTTGATATGCATGACCAGTAAGCACTGAAAGGAATATACCAGCTATCTTGAATTAGCTAACCCTTGAAAACTCCAAAAATATCCTCATGGAAACCACTTAAAATACACATAATTATAATAAATATGGTGTAAAATGCAACTATAAATTACATAAATAAATAAGATCATAAATTCATCATGGGCAGAAGATTGGAGATTTTGTTGTGTTCAAGTACATATCCAAGTCATATTTTAAGGTTAAGATATTTCAAAGAATAGGGTCTGTGAAAAATATCAATGCTCTTCAACTTATGAATACCAACATTGATACAGATAAAAGATGCCCTTCTTCTAACAGAGTATGTAGTTCAAATCAACCAATGGGTAGCAAGTTGTTGAATGAATTGGTTTCCGATGGGGAAAACAACAATGATGTTGAAGCAATGGAAGAAAATCAAAATTGTAAGTCTAATTTAATTTATTTCAACTTTCAAAGAAGGCATTTGAATTGTAGCTTTACCAGGAGGATTGGCATAAAAAAAACTTATTTCTATTATAGGCCATTCTTGGAAGAACCTTGGACATTATAGACCCTCTCATCTAGAAAAGCACATGACAGTGAACTCTACCCCTTATTTCAAATTAGATAAACCTTTTTATTTAATGCAAATGAAGTCACAGAATGTAAACTAACCAATAGTGTCAAGGGTTGAGGGTTTAGGAATAGGGATAGCATTTAGGGTTTATGGATGAGGGATTAGGGTTTAGGGTTGAGGGATTAGGGTTGAGGGTTGAGGGTGGAGGGTTGAGGGATTAGGGTTTAATATATAGTGTCGATCGTCAAGGGTTTAGGGATAGGTTTTAGGGTTTATGTTTTAAGGGCTAAGGGTTGAGGGATAGGTTTTAGGGTTTAGGGATAAGGGATTAGGGTTTAAGGTATAGTGTCAAGGGTTGTGGGTTTAGGAATGGGGATAGCATTTAGGGTTTAGGGATGAGGGATTAGGGATTAGGGTTAAGGGTTGAGGGATTAGGGTTTAAAGTATTGTGTCGAGGGTTGAGGGTTTAGGGATAGGGTTTAGGGTTTAGCGTTGAGGGATTAGGGTTTAGGGTTGAGGGATTAGGGTTTAGGGTTGAGGAATTAGGGTTTAAGGTATAGTGTTGAGGGCTGAGGGATTAGGGTTTAGGGTTGACAGATTAGGGTTTAATGTTGAGAGTTGAGGGTTACAGGTTGAGGGTTTACAAATAGGGTTGATGATCACAAGATTAGGGTTAAAGTAGAGTGTCAAGGGTAGAGGGATTAGGTGATAGGGTTTAGGGTTGATGGTTTAAGGATTAAGGGTTGAGGCTTTAGGGATCAGGATTAAGTGATTAGGGTTAAAGATATAGTGTTGAGCATTGAGGGTTTAGGGATAGGTTTTAGGGTTTAAGTTTTAAGGGTTAAGGGTTGTGGGATAGAGATTAGGGTTTAATGTATAGTGTTGAGGGTTTAGCATTTAGGAATAGGGATAGCGTTTAGAGTTTAGGGATGGGGGATTAAGGTTGAGGGTTGAAGGATTAGGGTTGAGGGTTGAGGGTTGAGGGAGTAGGGTTTAGGGATAGGGTTTAAGGTTTAGGGTTTAAGGAATAGTGTTTAGGGTGCAAGCTATAAATGGGGATAAGACGATGTATTTCTTAGATGGATTCTCAGGATATAACCAAGTCTTAGTTGCTAAAGAATATAGGTTGAAGACTACTTTTACTTGCAAGTGGGGTAATTATGCATATAGGAGAATGCCTTTTGGTTTTATTAATGTAGGTGCCACCTTTCAGCGAGCCATGGACATTGCATTTCGTGGATTATCAGGTAAATGCATTGTTATTTATATGGATGATTTAATTGTGTAATCTAAGGATGCATCCACTCATGCTAAATATTTGAGAAGGGTACTTACAAGATGTGAAAGGTACAGGATTTCTCTTAACCCAATGAAATGTTCATTCGGTGTGACTGAAGGAAAATTGTTAGGACATGTCATTTCTAAAAATGTGATATCCATTGATCTTGACAGAGTAGAAGGAATAAGAAAATTGCAATTACCTAATAGTAAGAAGGAATTAAAGTCTTTTTTTGGTAAGATTAACTTTGTCAGGAAATTTACTATAGGATTTGAAGAAATTGTGCAACCATTAAACACCATACTCAAGAAAGATGCAGAGATAGAATGGACACCAGTAGCCAAAGCTGCATTTAAAGATATTAAGGAGGCCATTTCCAATGTTCCTATGTCAGCAAGTCCAAATTATACCAAACCATTTTACATATATTCTTTTGCATCTACACATTCAATTGCAACTGCCTTGACATAAAAGGGAAATGATAATGAAGAAAAGCCCATAGCTTTCATGAGTAAACCTCTAAAAGATACACAACTGAAGTATTTGGACACAAAGAGATAGGCATTTGCACTAGTAAGGGCAATTAAAAATTTTAGACATTACATCTTACGAAGTCAAGTCAAGGCCATAGTACCAGATGCAGCAGTAAAAATGTTGCTAATCCAAAAATGAGCCTAGAGAGAAGAGGGCCAAATGGATTACAATATTGCAAGAGTTTGATATGGAGATCATTCCAATGAAATTGGTCAGAGCATAAGCATTAGTACAGACCATAAAAAACATAGATCTAAATTTGGTGAAGCAGCATTATGTATTAAATTCTAAAGATGCATCAGGCTGGTATGATGAGTTGAATACCTTTCTGATATAAGGTAAATATCCAAGTAAGATGAAGTCTTCTCAGAGGAGAGATTTAAAGATTAAAGAATAGAGGTACATGATACAAGGAGGTCTTCTATTCAAGAAGAACCATGAAGGTATATATTTAAGGTGTTTAAATAGGACTGAAGCAGATAAGGTGTTGTCAGAGTTGCATAATAAGTATTGGATTGCTCATGGTTCTCATTTAGCTACTATGCATAAGATACTAAGAGTGGGATACTATTGGCCAACAATGTTTAATGATACAAAGAGTCACATTCAAGGTTGTCACACTTGTCAAATTATAGCAGACAAAGGAAGGAATCAGATTAATCCATTATAGCCAGTCATTGAGTCTAGGCCATTTGCATAGTAGGGCTTGGATTTCATTGGAGTTATAAATCCCCCATCATCTGTAGGACATAATTTTATATTTATGGTAATTGACTATTGTACAAGGTGGACTGAAGCTATATGTTGAAAGTTTTCTACTACTGAGGTGGTTATTAAATTTCTTGAAGAAAATATCATAACAAGGTTTGGAGCTCCATATTCACTGGTATGTGATAATGGCCTTGCATTTTTTTCTCTAAAATTTTCTAAATGGGCATTTGAATATGGTATAGTTTTAAAATTTTATTCAAATTATTATCCTCAGGGGAATGGTTTAGCTGAGTCCACAAATAAGATTTTATTGGATATAATCAAGAAGATAATTGTAAAAAGTCCTAGAGAATGGAATACATTGTTAAAATATGCGCTGTGGGTAGATAGGACTAAGGTTAAGATAGCCTTAGGCAATGCACCTTATCACCTAGTTTATGGGACTGATCCCATACTTCCAGTGAATTTAAGAATACCTATCTAGAAGATTACTAATGAGTATTTAGGATTTGATGATCACAAAGAGGCCAGGATAATCCAAATGTTACAATTGGATGAGAAGAGAGATCAAGCCATTGAAAAATTTGTCAAACATCAAGCAGTGGTCAAAAGATAGTTTGAAAAAAGAGCAAGAGTCAAAACATTCAGAATATTAGACTTAGTGTTGTGTTGGGATAAAGCACATGAAAAGAAAGAAAGTCATGTAAAGTTTGACAAATTATGGCTAGGTCCATTATAGGTCGTAGATATAATAGGAGATAATATGTTCAGGCTCAAGACCTTGACTGGGGAAGATGTGCCATTACCTGTTAATGGCCAACATTTGAAACATTACTTTTAGGCTTGAGGTGAGGGTAGCTGGTATGTTCTGTATCATAGTATAACTAATGTATAGTTTTGTTGGGTTTTGTCTTGCTTGTTTTTGTTTTGTTTTGTTGTGTTGATTTGTGTGTTGTGTTACCCTAGGTGGGATGTTGGTTTTGTTTTGAAGTATACAGGAGCAGGTTAATAACTACTGAAAACAATAGAAAATTTAGAACATTCAAGTGAATTATTTGAAGCTTATACATAACTTGTTGTGACTATCATGAAGGTAGATAATGGTTTAGCTTGTGAAATTTTGTATTCAATAACTGTGGGTTGAGCATTCAACAAAAGTTTCTCACAATGACACACCTAAAATCCTTGGGTTTGTTGAAGATACCAGTGTAGGTGTTAGGTGAAAAATCAAAGGTCACCCTTGCTACCATTACAATTCTTAGCTTAATTTTAGTAAGTGATCACACCTTGCATCATGAAGTTATAATAGTAATATCTTATAAAGTCTCTATCTTACATAAAATATAAAAAATAAGTAAATAAATAAAATGGATTTTACTAAAAATCTAGATTAATCCATCTAAGTAACTCTATCGGGGCTATAGATGCATGCTGGCAGTGGGACTCTACTTAGGAGAATTGTAATGATAACCTTGTCGGGGCCATAGACGCCTACTGGCGGCAAGGCTCTATCTAATTGGCTATGAGGGAATGACATCAACTATGTAGTTTAATAGTAGTCACTAGTTTATTCAACTTATTTTCAAGATGAGGATCATTAATCACATGCACACACTTAAACTCAATTAGGAGATTCATGCACCTTATTGAATACATTAGGTCTCAAGTTAAGTAATGATCTATAGACAAGAAAGTTGGAAGCTATGAATTTATTTCATTTAGTTTTCTTTAATGGTTTTTCTTTAATTGTTTTGTTTGGTTGCTAGTTGTTGTGATGCTCACAACATGCCCCATTTTACTTCTTAGCAAAATGAGGACCCCTGTTGTGGCTGTGGCTTTTGCTTGTGTGTGGATCTGTTTGGTGGTAAAAGGGAAAAGGAGGTAAATGTTACAAACCTTGTTGAAAATTGAACGAAATTAGCATTAAGTGCCATAGTAGAATAGGGGTGAATTCCTTGTCAAAAATGAATGAGGGTTGCTTTTTGAACCATTTCAAAATTCCCAATATTCTATAAGATATGTGTGTTTCTTGGTAAAATGCATTATAGGAAGGTTTGTATGTTGCATATACAAGGGCATTTGTATGTGGAGTCATTGTACTAGTCATATAGAGTTGTCAGGTTTATGAACCATTATATTTGTATACATATCACTAATATTTTATTCTTTACATACAAATCAGACCCGACAGGATTCAGAGATAAAATGGATAATTGGTCAAGTCCACAGTTTGTATCTCAGGTTGTATGTTTGGCAAAAAGAAAGGTACAAGGTGATATACAACACGATATACATATCACAGACCTTAAGAGAATATGAAATTTGGTTTTATAGAGGTATGTTTCACAGTTTGTATTTTGCATGCTTTGGGTTTACACCTTTCGATATACATATAACGTGGAAGTCAAAGAGAATTAAAATATGATATAAGTGATGCATCATACCATAATGTATATTGAAAAATGCATCCACTTTATATACCTATGTGGAGCTGAAGAGTTATGTAATGTGGTTTATAAAAGATGAGGAGTCCGAGACGATTATACAAAGGAGTTTGCACGTATCGAAGCTTGTATCTAAGAGTAGATACAAGTATTGTCATATCGCTGAGATACAAGTGGGAAAGTAAAGTGCATCCTGCAAATTGTATCTTAGGGTTGTATTGTATCAAAAGATGAATATACAAGCTAAGATACAAGAAAGGATACAAACAAAAGATTCAAGATAGATTTCAAAAGTGAATTAAATAAAGGAAAGGTTTTGTATGTTTGGGGTGATTGTATGTTAATAATATACATCTCTGATATACAAGGAAATAAAAGACATCAACGGAATAATAAAAGGTAAAAGGAGGCTTGTATGGGTTGTTTGTATGTGCACTTGCATCTATGTCACAGACAAACTGATATACAAACCAAAGATACAAACATGGATATAGAAGAAAAAGGATAACATGGTGTATGACTCATTGCATAAGGGCTTGTATATTGAAAAGATACAAGGGGGACATACAAAGAAAAATATACAAAGAAAGATACAAGAAAATGAGATGTATGTAGAAAATAAACTAACAGATAGAAGTTTAAAATGAAACGCTGAAATAAAAAAGCCAAGGCCATAGGTGCATTAGCTTCTATAAATAATGTCGATCTAACACCCAAAAGAGTAAAATTCAATAGGTTAGGGTAAAATTAAAGTTATTTTTCTTTCAAATTTGCATTGTTAGAATTAAAAATTGTAGAAGGAAGGATTGCTATGAAAATTAAACAAGAATTTCACTACGGGACGGAATTCCAAAGGCTGGAACAGAGTAAAAATGGTAAAGTAAGTCAATGACGTAAGGTTGAGTTGTCAAAGGATACAAGTATTTATTTTAAACGTCGCTACAGTTTAGTTAAAGAAAATGCATGTAAACATTCGTTAAATTACTATGTTTAATTATTAATTATCTAGGTTGGGTTAAACAAATGTGAAAGTAAAAACCAGAAAAGACAAATGGGGGTTAGGATAAAATGGTAAAAAAAAAAGAAAATTCATAGTAAAACCCTAGGTAAGAAGGTAAAACAAAAAGTTAAAAAGATGCATTTTTACAGGATAGCCCCAAAGCTGAAAAAAGTAATACACGCGGTGAAGTTAAAAAGGAAAGGAAGCCACGTAAAGAAATAGAAAAAGAGGAGTTGGCACTACATAGAGGGTACCCTTCATTGATCAGTACTACTGGAGTAGGGATAGACACCAACATTAGGAGCTATGATGCAAATGATGTTTTGTAGAAGATCACAACTGCTAATGTTACACCTAACATGAGGTGTATATGGGAGAGTGGATTGTACAGGGCCATGGGTTTTTCATTAGCTATGGCAGCCAGGGATTTGTGTCTAGATTGCATATACTTGTATGACCTCGCTGCTAGGAAAATAATGTTCTATGACAGACTCATTGCAGACTTATCCACAAAAGGTATTGCAAGAACATTTGGTTTGGAAATACATGAGAAAATGGTGGATATTGATATAGATCAATATAATGAAGATTTCAATATCAATGAAAGGGATTGTAGAGGCAAGATCTTCTACAGTTGGTACAACACAGAAAATAAGCCCAAGGCTGTGGCAAGAGTGCAGAAGAATCTGTAGAGAATATACTTTAAAGAAGAAATATACTTGATGATTACAATGTTAAGTAGATTAGTGGGATTGAGAGATGGCACTAAGTGTGAGCCATGGATGTGTAATGTCATCCAATTCATGAGGGAAGAAAAAAAAGAGCAAGGATAAATTCATTGGGCTAGGGCTATAAGCACAACCATATGGAAATAGGTGATGCTAAGGAAGCAAAAGTTGATGCCTTTCTATTTGTCTTCATACATATTATATTCATGTGCAACATAGGTTCAACCATTCATACATGGGATAGACAGGGTTGGAACCTTAGGAAATGGTCCAGATCAGAAGCTGGTATATGAACTTGATGTTACCCTAATTTACAGGAAGAGAATGCATTGAGGAAGTAAGCTCTAGTGAATGATGTGTTCTATACATACATGGTGAGAATTTCAAGGGAAGAGCCTGATAAGAGGTTATCTAAAGATGCAAAGGATACAATTGGTCTGCACAATTCCTGGCATATTCAATTTCCACAATTTACTTACATCAGAACTAAGGGATTTGAAGGAAAACCTTTCATGCTACCTAGGTATCCTTCCAATAAGTTGATTGTTCTAGAATTCTCAAAGTGGAATTTGAACGCCTTTAAAATGTACAAGAGGAAGTTTAACAGAGGAAATCTTAAGTTACCTTGGGCATTTGGTAGAAACTCATGCTATAGTGAGGAGGTTGCTAGTTATTCATAAAAAGAATTGAGGTATTATGGATTCGAGGGTTTGAGTTGGCCCGAAGGTTTGATCCCTTTCATAGAATTTAAAATATAATTGATTCAAAACTTAAACATTAAATACATATTGAGGACTTTTGGTTAGACGGTAAGAATGATAAAGAGGTACAAAAGAGGGCTCATAAAAGATTAACAGTTGATCAAATGAGGTCTATGGGATATATATATATATATATGTTCCCCCAGAGGTTGAAGATGATGCTAAATTGCTACATCACAGTTATGAAAGTGTAAGGCTTGCTCCTATTGGAGAGCCTGATTGGTCAGAACTGCGGAACACATCTTTGGACACATTGTCCAAACCAGTCATCTTGTTTTCAAAAACATGGTTAAAAGATAGAATTAAAGAGCTTAAAGCTGAAGGAGTGGACATCACATATCCAAAGAAAGGAAAAAAGAGACTAAGGGAGCATAATGATGATCTCCGATGCTTTTATGAAAAGAAAAAAAAGTTTGTGGAAGCCAAAATTATGGAAAAAGATAAAAATGCTACTCTAATGGATCCTTATGCATTAGGAGTGATAGTAGCAGTGTCGTCTGGTACATTTGTGGAGGCAAAATCATTAAGCCATGATATTAGTATAGAGAAAGCATAGGCCTCCAAAGAGATAACAAGACAGAAGGTTAGGAAAGCAATACCAATAAGCATATCAAAAGGGGAGACTTCAAAAAAGAGTGAAGTCATAGGAGCACAACAAGTAGGTGTAAAGTTGAGTGATATACCTGGTACATCCACCTCAGTAGGAAAAAAGACAAGCATATGCTCAGGTAAAGATAGAATTGGCTAGAGAAATGCTGCAAGGGTCAAAAGCGCATGAAGCCAAACAAGTCACTGAGATTGTCCACATCATAGATGACAGTAGTGAAAGTGGAGAAAGAGAAATGGATTTAGGAAAAGAAGTTGGAATGGAAGAAGAATCAGTGAATTTCTAAGTGAAGAAGAGGAGCAAAATACCCATGTTGAGATGGAAATTGAACAAGGCTCAGAGTCTGAAAAAGAAAGGGTACAAGAAGAATTAGGAATAGTAGATCCATTTGGTACCCTGGTTTCTCCTAAAATAATAAAGGATGTGTAGGATGAAGTACATAAAATTGAGAAGTCTAAAAAAGAAGATGCCCCTAAGGAAGTAGTAACAGAAACATCTGCTTAAGCCAAAGAAGAAACAGGAGTTGGTACCTCAGGTGTAGATGTATTAAACATTCTAAATATGTATGGAGAGCAAAGTGAAGAGGAAATGAATATAGAAAGTAGAAAGGAATATGAAAAAGAGACAAAAGAAGCTGATACAATGGTAAATTCACCCTCACATACAAAGCAAGTACAAAATGAAGGTGAAACTGTAGTAGATGAAGCAAATAAACCTAAAGGTGAAAAACATACATAAAACATTGATGAAGGTAAAATTGAAAAACAAGCAGAAGATATAGACATGACAAATATAGAACAAACAAATAAAGAGGAAGACCAAGAAAAAGAATCATCAAGGAAGGAAGGTCCTGAGGAAGAGGATGAAGTTGGAGGGGACATAGAAATTGAAGAGGAAGAAAATGAGGGTGAATCTAAACAACAAAATGATCCAATGATACAAGAGCCAACCCCTCAATAGTAGCCTCCTCTACAACAACAACATGAACAATAGCAACAACAACAACAAGAGCAGAGAGAAGCAGAAAGACCTCAGGAAGAGGTAATTAATGAAGAAAAAACTACTAAAGGCACAAAGGAAGTTCCAACCTAGTTAGGTGCAGAGGTAAGGAAAGAGAAGGTAGAGGTACAATTAGTACCTATAGACATCAAAAGTCTATTGGGAGATATAACACCAAGGAAAGAAAGGAGAAAGGCTAGAACCATGTTAGCAATAAAAAGGGGTCTAGGTTGATCCAAGATGCTGAACTTGGCCATACCACAAAAAGAGAAGGCAAAAAGAGAAATAACAATAGATGAATATAAAATACTCAATTTTGACCTAGGGCATAGAGCAAGGGAACAACACATAAGTGAATGGGAGGATATGCACCTGGTTAAAGCAGAAATGTTAAGAAAGTATAAAGATAAACATGAATGTTTGAAATGACACATTGTCCAATTACAACAATTCATTAAGGGAATATTTGATCCCAATACAACAGTGCTAGAATTGCTTAGTGAGATAGTAGTTGTATCTAAAGATGAAATAAAAGATATGGAATATAAGAGGCTTAAAGCCAATATTTTTTAAGAATGGTTCAAGGACTTCATGCAAGAAGGAGAGGAGGTAATTAAACAAGTAGTTAAAGGATGGGAATTGGCTACAATGGAAAAGAATAAATGCAATATACTTGTATATATAATGGTCAATTTAGAAGAGAGGAATGCAAATCTGAATTGGAACAGTTAGAGGAAATTGAAGAGAGAGTAGAAGAATTAATAAATGGAGTAATTACCCCTTCAATGGAAAATCAAGTGCCACAGGCAAGGTTGGAATTAAAATTTGAAGAAGATAATCTCAAAAGGTGCATAACAACCACTCATGATTTAGAAGAAAAAGGCAAATGACATGATCAGAATGCATAAAAGGATAGTGGAAAAGCTCTTAGATCATGAGTGCATGGATATACCAACATATGAATTGCGAAGAGCTTTAACAAAATTCAAATCCATTTTTACACCATGTATGGAGAATCTGGAAGCATATCCAAGTAAACAAATGATTGATTTATTGATGGAGGAAAATGCCAAGATGAAGAAATACAAGAAGAAGAGTGAAGGTTCATACAAAGAAGAAAAGAAACTAAAAGAAGGGGTTACAATGTAGGAATATGTATGGAGAAAGAGTCCAGGAGGAGATCGCACCTTTATAGAAGGTGTAATTAATAATTTCAAAACATATTTGAAGGAGTAAAAAATTGTTAAAGGGAGCAAATAATACTGCTGAAAGAGTCAAGTGAAAGGGTATTTGCAGGCAAAGTCTACAGGAAAGCAGAAGTCAAAGGAGGGGAATCTTATTTTTGGAAAGATTCTAATGGCATCCTTTGAGGCAGAAAAGATACCATTAAGATATTTTGAGAAATGGTTAGAGACAAATGTACACCCTTGATTAAGAATAGATGGATCTTGACCATAGATTAAGTTTTGTAGCCGTAGCAGTATGAAGCTTCAAATTCTATATAAGAAGCTCTGCTACTTGTATATTAGTTACACAAGGATTTTTGAAAGATAGCTCGCACTTACAATTTGTTTGAACATTTGGATTAGAGAAGTATTTTAGTTTAGAGGAGGAGGTCGCCTATGTCTACACTAAGGATTGCATGGAGTGTCTAGCTTCCTTATTGTATCTGTAAGATGTTTGTAAGTTTTGTTGATATGATTAGTGAAGAAAAAAAATCATTCATACATTGTAAACCATATATGACTGTGTACTTTAAATACAAGTAAATCTGGGATTCTGCGTCTATTTTCAGAGTGTTTTCTAGTTCTTACTTGAATCTGAAATACTACCTCTTTTAAAGCTTGCACTCTTGGATGTGTGTTCATGAAAATACTTAGAGCTTCACATTTGGAGATTTAGTTTGTTGATTTGATCAAGTTTGATGTATTTCTTACAACGTGAATAATAGAGCATTTAGATCCTATAGTAAAATGATATTCAATTTGAATTTCTCTAACTTTTCCCCAAACATTTGAAATAATTAGCTCAAATGTAAAGATTTTAAGGAAATTGTCTTACACTTGAAAGAGTCATGAGGAATTATGTTAATATTTGACAATTTTCATATCAATTTGAAAAGGAAAGCTTGTTTCATTAGAAATCATACAAAGCTTTGTGATATAGTAGTAAATTTATACAAAGAAATGACTAATTTGTTTTTTTGTACAACAATTTGCATAATTCAAGTCCAGTGAGTCACATATCACCTCAAATCAAGTAAGGCCCCTTGAATATTACAGTTTCAAATGAACCTACTGAATTGTCCACAAGGTCAAGACCCGACCATACAGAAACTTGGGATTAAGAACTATTAATCGATTTCTTCATATCTTTCAAGACAATGTAGGTTCATTTTGTGAATTTTAAAATTTGTTATGAATGTGTAAAAACAATCATCAATAAGCTTCCCACATTCTACACCACACCCCTGCCAGACATCATCACCACCAATAGTACACTCACTTGTCCAATGCCTAAAACGACCACACTTGAAACTATCAGATCATCATGGTGCTTTGTTACCATAGTCACATCTATACCTAGCACCATAGCCATAATCAGAATCTAATGCTGCCTTAGGTTGAGCTTTTTTAATAGAAATGTTCTTCACATTTAATTCTCTCCCATGCAATTGATCATTGGCATCTTCCATGGCTTGCAGATTAGAAAAAAATTACAAATCCAAACTCATGAGGGTGACTAGTTTCTCTATCTAACATTACCTGGACTTCCAAAACTTTACCAAAGCGGCTGAAGATGTTCTCCATCTCTCCTCCATTACAAGAAAATTTTTTAGAAAGAACATTCCAAAGTCCATCACTTCCCAGAATCAAGCACTCGTCTTCATCTGTCCAATCTGTTATCATTACCTCTAGCTCAAATATGACGTAGGGTTTTAGGTACATGTTGCCTATAGCCCTAGACATGGACAAGATGCCAAAAGCACGTGAACCATTCTAGAAATTAACACAGTCACCAACAAACTAAATTTGTGAAATTTCATCTAGTTGATTGGGCTTATGATCAACTGATAAAGGAATGGATGCACCTCTGCATGACAAAATGGCTTGAGAATTGCTATAGTTTGCAAAAAACAATTTGGTGCATCCCTACTAATGCCATGATGGCTATAGTACCTATGGTTTCTGATGCTATCATCAGCTCACAACTACATTCTCTTCCTTCAGTAGCTTTGTAGTAATTTTTACAGTGCAAGCCGCCAGATAAAATCTCAATGTCCAACACAACATTCTGCCCTCAAGGCCCCAACAGATTACCCACTCCATGATTGGGAAATTCCTCAACTAAGGATTATGAATAAATAATATCTTCCCCCATTTCCATCAAATGGGATTCAACCTCATTGTTCTTGCATGCGACATTACCAGTCTTGTCTGCTAGGTCGTTTCTAACCCTAACTTGCTGCTACACTGACTCTGCTGGTCTAGTCTCCTCAAGCATAGTGATAGATGAAGATCCCTTCATAGAGCAATCAACTGGGACCCTTTCCCATGCAGAACTTGCCTGGGTAGGGATCGGGGAATCAACATCACAACTACCATGCCACCTAGCACCATAACACTCTACCTCTGGAGCGCTCCTCCCACATGGACACGTGGGCAGCATCATGTGCTCATGCATTGATAGCCTTTGAGACAATCTGACCTCTCCAGCCCTAGAGCCCCCAAAACTCATGTGGATTCCATAACCACTACCACTCATAAAGACTTCAGCAGCCAAATCATCTATTTCAATTGGCAAATTAAATATAACCTTTTTCTTTATAGACAGACCATTCCTTAAATACATTGTGTTTGAATCTGTGACCTCCTGCTGCAACTTGAAAAGAGAAACTTCATTATTAGAAAAGTAAAATATTTCTTTTACCTCTTCCTCTTCTTCCCATTGAGCCACAACTCTTTTCATTTCTTGCATCTTCTCCATGTCACTGCCAGGTTCCAACATACCAAGAAACTCATCAATAATAGAATCAGCTTCATCATTTAATTCATCCTAAAACATCTGATGAATAGCTTCCACTTCATCATGACTCTCTTCATCGCCATGGCACATAGACATGAGAGCTTGAACCCAATCATCGCAGTTGGGACTCTCTTCCATATGTGCTTCATCCATAGCTCTAAAAACTCTTCAGTGATTTTCAAGGAATTGCTTTACCACTAAACTTCTTCACCAAGCTCTTATACTAATTGTTGATGAAAATTACAGAAGCAAATGAAAAGAAAAATTATCAAAAATAAGAATAGAAATTAAAAGATTTAAAAGACACAGAAGAACACAAGATTTATAGTGGTTCACCCAATAATGGCTACATCCACTTTCAGAGATTATCTCTTTTATTAATTCTGAATATAATGCATACTCAAGCACTAGCCAACTATTTATAAATCAGTCTCATCTCCAATAAATGGAAAAATCTATCAAAAAAGGCAACTTCTAATTTTGCAAATACATTCAAAAAGAAGTTTAGTTACAAAAGGCATCCTTTTCGAATATGTGAGAGAAACTTGCCAATTTGGGCTTCACCAAAGCCAACATAAACTTGGCATTCTACAATTTGAGTGCTTCTCAATGGGTCTTTTGAGATTCATCATCCTTATCACTCCTTCCCTCATCTAGGGAAATGTCATTCTCCAATAATTCTCATGGATGCGGATTAATTACCTCAACTGGACTAGTGCTCCCCTAGGACCTATAAGCATATGCAGGTCATAAAAGTAGACAATGCTAATCCCTCCCAAATATGCAAGAGAGAAACACTTTTAAATTTAGAACTTGTGGTATTACCAATTTTGGAAACTTAATGATAGCAGGAAAGACAACAATCCCCCTACCTAACTACCCATGGAGGGTTTCAACACCGTCGAGTAATTCGAGAGCGCTCCTCTTTTTTCAAACTTATAAGATCCTTCTAAAATAATTTATATTGTTATCTTAAACCTTCAAGATCATAAAGAATAGTCAATGAGAACTTTTAGACCTAAATATCTATGCATTTAACATACTCCATTTAGGCGATCCACTTATCTTGTCATTACTCATTGAGAAATAAAAAACATAAACACTCTTGACTAAGGCATGGGGAAGTCATGTACTAAAATCCTAGTATATTAAACTCCTAATGGTGTTCTTAAACACTATTATGGTGGAGTTACTAAACTAGAGGATACAAATTCAAAGTAGCCAACATACATAGATAGGATCACAAAATTTTGACAAGATCATAGTTTAAAAAAATTACACTATCCCCTACACATTGTGTTATAAAATGTGGTGGGGGTAAACAGGACCAATTTATCTAATTAGTACATCTCTTCCTATGCTAATACATATTGCACTTATCATAAGCTCAATGATCATTAGTAATACCCCATATGGATGACAAAAATTTCAACCTAATATTTTCTTTTTCAGATAAGAGTTATAAGCCATACTAGTTGTTAACTCTAATAACTTAACCCTTAATGTCTATGTTGTTTGGTTTTCAAAGTAACCAAATTCTAATTAAGACACATTTATCAATTTATACTTGGATTACCATAGAGGCCCACTAGATGTAGGGTACCATTATAATTAATTCAGCTAGGCCACTTGAGTAGAATTAAGTTTATGCTTATGTCATGGTTTACTAGACCCAAAAAAAAAAAAAAACTTGATCACAACTTTCTTAAGCTCTAGTGTGTTTTTCTTCATGATGCAAAGGTTTTATAACCTAGTTAATACATATTTCAATTCCATAGGGAATTTTGGTAGCATTCTTGGAAACTCCTTGTATCCTACATATATGTAAATTTCTTTTACCTAATTCAAAATGGATTGAATCCAATAGAGTTAATTGGTGGATTCAAGTCTTACTCATAGCTTTATGACATTACTTAGAACTAGATGTGGGCTCCATATGTAGTAGTAAGGTGTCAAAGTTATAATTATATACGGTAAAACATAAAAAAAAATGAGGTTAACTCAATCTCTTGGACATATTACTCTTCTTGGTCTTTTGAAATGAGCTTGAGTTGCCTTTTCAAGACATAATTTACTTTTGAAGACAAAATATTACTTATTAATCTTACATATGTAGCAATATAGTTCTAAAATTCACAATTGAATGTTACCAAATGATCATCTATATGTGAATCTACTTAAAATATGACTTGCCTAGATTTTTGTTCTTAGTTTCAATAGCCAGTCTAAAAATTGGGTTACTCTAGTGTAGACTCATAGCATGATTCAATTAGTCCAACCCTTTAAGATCTAATTAGTTGTTTTCTTTGAGTTAACATATCTAGCAAGTTCTTTTTAGTAAACACAAAATTTCTAGATAAACTCTTGTCCATTCAATTTTAGTTTTACAAGTTATAGCATAATATTTCAAAGGGGATGTGCCCCTTTAGTATAGACATTTATTTCTCAAGATTAAGTATGGTGGATCAGTTGTTCAAGATTACACTAGTAGATCTATGGTTAAGATCTACTCTAATTGATTAGTTACTAAGAATCACTCAAGCAGATCAAAAGACAACAATAATGAGAGTTTGACTTGTTTGGTCCCAAGGTGATAATTGGAAAAAATCTCCTATAAAATGTAACCAAGGACTTGACCATAGAAAATAAGAAAGAATGATATTCACAGCTCAGGGAAGAAATTAACTTATTACACATGAAAACATGACAATGAATGGGAAAGAACCAAAAATAATATTCTCACAATACATGGATAATAGATAATGTTTGAGTAAGTTTAAACATTCTATAATTTAATTCAAAGGCTTCACTAACTAATTTACCATCAAATAACCATTAAAAGAAATACATAACTTATGATCATCATGAGTAAAATCTTAAAGACCATTCACAACCATGGAAAGACTAAAAAAAATTTCCATATCAAAGAAATTGGCTTTAAAATGTATTTCATTATATCATAGAATTCAAAGTACAAACTTATAGAACTTATGCAGATCTAGACTCAGCAACCTTACGAGGCAACCAATTCTAGCAGCCATAACAATTACATTCAATAGAAACAACAGAATTCAAAACCTTTAATCATGTGCAACATTCAATTTGATTACGAGTACAATATAATTCAAAAATCAATACAATCTTCTTCTTTAGAATTGTTCCCAAAATCAACGAACCAACTCAACCTACCAACCGACTAACCCCAATAAAATGCATCAAATTCCTTATATACTTCCAAAAATGAGAATGTTGAACTCTTCGAAAATATTTCAAATGAGAAACTAAATCGCCATGGGTTCTTCAACTGAATTTTGACACATGTTAGTATTAGAAAAGTCATCAGAATGAGTTTTTAGGCTTATTGAAACTTTAATGCTTAATAGGAACTTTATCGATAAATTCTAGTACTCTTGGAATGATCCGATCAGCCACTTGGTCAAGGTTTTCCAGTATACCTAGAATTACCGAATTTCTTGAAGTGTTCCATCCCATCGAGGATTTCCTCCCTATTTTGAACTACCTGATTACCACAAAGAGTCACTTTTCATAACTTCAACAACACTGGACTTAAACAGCATACACTAAGCTCTGACTTGCTTAGGTGACTGGTGGGCCCTTTCTCTTATTCTGTTTTATTAATGTGTCAATAAGAGAGGGGCCCACCAACCACTTAAACAAAGTCAAAGCTTAGTGTGTACTGTTTAAGCCCAGCCGTTAAACACCTTAAAAACTTCATCAGAGATTTTGGAAGTACTTGGAACTCATCGAAATTTTTTATGTTCCAAGAACCATTCAACGATGAGTTCCAAGAACCATTCAATTCTTTGACTTTTTTTGTAAATGGACTCGATCAAAGATTTCTGGGAGACTCAGAACTGGGTGACTACTTGGAACTGGTCGGAGGTTTCAAAGCGAGATGAAACTACTCGATTACTTGGAAAGGTTGGCGATTTCCAGGTGAATAAAAACTATGCGATCAATAATAACTCCACAAAATTCTAAGCGTTAAAACCCGTTGGTGATTTGGAAGGAAGTGGCAACTTATCACACTTTTCTAATGTGTTCTCGGAACACTCCGAAATCTTGATTTCCACTCCACTTAAAAGTGTTCCTGAAGAAGTGGAAAATACCGACATCAGGGAATTCCAACGATATTAGAAACTCGTCGATTCCAATGAAAAGACTAACTGCTCAAAATTTGAAAGCCCACCCATGTTCTTTGCATATACGTACTCTCTTGAGGGGGCACCCTTCCCCATTCCTAATTCATTTTTAAATTCTCGGGACAACTTAAGTTCAAAATCCCATCTAACCCAATGAATCAATTGATCAAACAATATCTTAAATCAAAATTTTAAGAACAACTTTTTCATCATCACGATTCCATCACGGTGTTCATATTTATCTTTTCTTTGAAAGACCATTAGTCCGACTTTTAGTTGTAATGATACTTTGAAGAGGGGCAAAATGCATGCATAGGTCTAAATTTTATGTGTTGTTGCTCCTAATAGCATTCTAATTAAATTCATTCCATTCCAATATTTTAATTATTAATTAATTAATTATATTATATTATTTAATTAACTCAGCCCATCATTAATTGACTAAATAATGGTATTATTTAATTAACCTAGTTCATATCACACCCAAATTAGAAAATTTTATTATTTAATTTCCACCTCACACTATTTTAAATTTGGCCAATAGGCCATTCTATATCTGCACACATCTTGTAACTGCCAAAAATTTGGTAGTCCTATTTTTTTGTCATCCAAAAATTTAAAAAAAATTGGTGGTCCAAAAATAAATTATTTTTAGTTGTCAACAAATAAATAAAAAAAGGGCGCCTCGCCTCCTCAAATGCATCCCATGTTCTTGCAGTAGTTTTTGTCTAGCATAGCATAGTAGTTTTGGTCGATTCTTGGCATATGAATAGTCACATCTTCAATTATAAAAGGGGAAAAAAATGGAAGTTTAGGGGAGGATGATTATGCAGGGCAGAAGGTATTGTTGATGGAGGCTTCCAGATATTAAAATCATGAGCGTTGCAGAATACTCAGAAAAATATACAAGTATTGTAAAAGAGGAAGCAAAGAAAAGGGAATCGAATCAAACTAGGGGTTTTGGCAGGGATGTAGTTATGGACGGAAAATCTACAAACTAAGAATTAAATGTGGGTAACACTCTACATAAAACATTTCTAGTGTGCATTTGTGCTCACATGAAGTTCAGTTCACTATGTTTTACTTCTTTGTGCCATCTAAAGGACTGATTTCTATTTAATACTGGCATTATACTTGCTTGTTAATTCTCTATTCAATTGTTTAAGTTTTGATTTTAGTTTTAAGTTGTTCTCACATTACTTACTATGATGTAACATTCTCATCATTTGTGGTGATGTACTCATTAAAGTGGATATATCTTATGAACACATAATGCTGACCCTAATGTCATCAATTGATTATATCTCAATAGGGATTAAAGTCTATTGAAGCTTCCTGTAATGTATTCCTACGCTTTTCAGTGCATCCATAGATTATATAAACAATACCCTATGCAGAGGTCATGAAGAAGGATGAGGGATCTAGCTTTATGCTTGCATGTTGCATTAGTTTGATGGGTTCTAAATTTATTTCTATAAGATTCATTATATCTAATCCTGCAAATATTTCATCATGATAATTTGTAGGTAGATCCATTTTTATGTCTTCTCTGTGCTCTTCTTCTTGCTCGCATGTTTATAAGGACTCATGCACCTATTTATTTTTCCAACACTATGCTTTGATGAATGTCTTAATCCTATTGCTTAACTCCTTTCGTCGGCACAAATTATGCTTGCAGAGGTTGATGGATTTAAATTTTTCTCCTACCGATAACATTGTTAGCTGCTGTTGCACCAAAAGATCGACCTATTAATGTCCGATACAACCACTTACCTTAACAAGCACGGGAGGCGGTTAAGCCTTTGTCACAAACCACCGCAGTGCAGTGCTAAACAAGGAGACCAAGGGTCACACCTTGCAACAATCCCCCCCAGCACAAGCACGGGGTTTGAACCCGTGACCTCGGCTCTGATACCAATTGTTAGTTGCCGTTGCACCAAAAGATTGACCTATTAATGCCCGATACAACCACTTGACTTAACAAGCACGGGAGGCAGTTAAGCCCTTGTCACAAACCACCACAGCACAGCGCTAAACAAGGAGACCAAGGGTCACACCTTGCAACAAACATTTCATTCCATTATTCTATAGCATGTGATCTTTGCATATCATTTTCTATTTAGAAGTTTCTAAAACCATACTAACCGATCCATTTTGTAAATATCCTACAATATTGTATTCTATTGAATGGCGTCTCATTGAGATTTCCTTCAACCAATTCATTTTGGGCATAATTGGCTATTCTTGTTTTCCATGAGACGTCATACATTTTAGGCATTATGTTAAACATTAGGCATGCAACTACCACTCACCCAGTTTCAAAAAGACTTACAAGTTTGTTATTCTATGGACACCGATCCACGCTTACCATTCTATTCTTCAAATTTCATGCCTTGGTTTACAGGTGTGAATAGGTTGCTTTGATCAAAACTCCATAGCATGGAAAAGAATGACATCCCTTGGAACGTTTTGCCTAACAAGATTGTTTCAAGAGTAAAGTGATCGCTTGATTTGACTATAGAAATTTATTTCTTTACTTTTCTTGTGACTTTGGTGCACCCCATGCTTTTGTGCTCTTGTATGAAAAGGTTCTGGTGCTTAAATTGATTTTGCTATGTTGTCGTCCATTCATATTACATTGTTAATGTGATTTGTGACGAAAGATCTCTGTTGTCATATAGCTAATTGAATGTATATGGAGCCTTGTTGTTGCTAGGTGTTTTGTGTGTGGTTCAATTACTTTTGAATATTCGATGCTTGAAGAATCATAATTTGAGGGGTTGCACTTAATGTTATAGTCTTTAGTGAGCTTAGATGTTGGGTGTTGATATTGGTTTTACCAAAGTTAACTAGACCTATCCTAATCTTATTCCTTGATTAGCATACCATTTGGGTCGACCAATCACTTTTGGATTGTAATAATCTGGTGGGCGACATCAGCTTGTCAAAACATAGTATTACACAACCCCATTGACTAGACTGTGGTTCTTTTACAGATGGGTACTTTAGGATGGTGCTCTCTTTTTCTTTGTGGCTAGGAGTAGGTATTTGATTACATTGTTTTAATGGTTACTTTAATATGTGTTTATAAAATGATTCTTTTCTTGTTTTTAAATGTTTCGTCTTAAATGCTCATAATTAGTAACAAATCTAAGATGAATTTGTTCCTAATTTTATTGCTCGAGGCAAGGCTTTATTGTAACAAATCTTCTTGAAACAAAATTTCTACTAGAGTAATAGCTATTTTTAGTAACTTACCTGGATCTTGTGTAAGTAGTCGTACCTAGATACCTCTCTCTATGATTGTGTATGATATTTGTAGCATGAATGTAGAAGGGATTTTATCTTGAGTTGGAAGTTCTCTCAAATGGAGAAGAAGCCGTACCAAGCATAGGTGATAAAGAATCTTAGAGTATGATTTAGTTCTTTATGTTGTCATTGAAGTTAGTTGTAGGATGAATAACATGTGTTTTGATTGTATTAAGCTCTCTTGTTATGGTATCAAATAGTCTTCAAGTTATTGTTATTTATTATCATTACT
This sequence comes from Cunninghamia lanceolata, assembly GCA_027924645.1. Classification (NCBI taxonomy): domain Eukaryota; kingdom Viridiplantae; phylum Streptophyta; class Pinopsida; order Cupressales; family Cupressaceae; genus Cunninghamia; species Cunninghamia lanceolata. The sequence continues at coordinate 6,177,826 of BSBN01000334.1, read as the reverse complement.
GTCTAATTTAATGTGTTAATACTAGATTAAAAAAATCCACTATATTGTTTAACGAAAAACTATCTTATCGATCAGCACTAAGTTAGAATGCTTTCAAGGAAAATAATAGTTTTATGAGTACTAAACGTTGAATAAATTCTATCTAGAAATAGTATTTTTGATAGTTTGTTGCATCCTTTTAATGTGGAACTTCGTATATAATGTGAATATAAATAGATTTTATGTAAATAATTGAGGTAGATTATTCTTTAGATTTTATTTTTGCAATCCTTAAATTATTTTGTAAATGAATAATAGGCATATGTCTAAAGGATTATTGGTTAGTTACTAAATTTGGATGGTTTTGAATGATTGAAATTCTTGTCAATTAAAAGAGATTAATTGCAATATGGAAGTAATTAGTTTTAGTTTAAATGTTATTGAAAAGTTAGAAGGATATAATGCATAAATCTATTATTATAGAAAGGTTTATTAGGTAAGATTTAGAAGGATATAATGCATAATCTTATTTGTAAGATTTAGTAGTTGGTGATTTCATGGGTATGTAGTTGTCACTCTTCATGTATTCACATTATGATTAATTAGATACACTTATCTGAATCATCTTGATTGTTTATTTCATGATATTATTTTCTCTTATTTCAAATATAATCATACCCATAATACTTAGCATTCAAAAAGACCATTCTAACTTATCGTAACAGAAGGAGTTCATCATTGTTTCTTTTTTTTTAGCTAGCGTGTGATTAAATAATGTATCAGGGTAAATAGGAGCAATTGGAACCTAAGTTTCTCTAGAATAAGAAGCTTAATATTTCTATTGTGTTTTTAGCTAACCTAAGATTAAATTTGGAGTTAATAGGGGAAACTGAGAGTAATTTGAGGTACACAGAAGATTTTAGGTCATTGTTGCTTTGCTTGCAGCTACTGTTTGAATAAATATTAGGGATGAATGTAGGCAATTGGGGCTAATTTGTAGTATGTAGGGAAAAACTTGGTCATTCATGTTTAGCCTTCAGGTAATGGTTTAATAAATATTGGGATAAATGGTGGCAGTTGGAGCTAATCTGAGGTATACAACAAAAGTTTGTCATTGCTGCTTTTCTTTTAGGTAAGAATTATTTTTATCTATTCTTAGGAAAGTAAGATGAAAATCTATTAAAGATGGGTTCATGAAGGAATTTAGTAACATGGATTTTCTATGATCCTACATTATTTAGGTAATGGGTTTACTTAATGTCTTGATTGCTTATAAAATATCTAGGGGATGACTTTCGGGGCACCAGTAGATATACCACTTCTTCTTGGCTAAATGAGAGGTCATAGTTCTCTAATGCTTTGTTTATGATTTAGTTCTTTGATAGTTTGTTTGAATGATTAGTTCATGTGGTTATTCATTTAATACTTGCTCCATTAATGTAAAAAAAAAAAGAATTTCTCTATTAAAAATAAAATTAGGGTTAAAATTTTTTTAGTGATTTTTGGATTTAGTTTCAAATAGTTTTTTATAGATTATCTCTTTATAGAAGTGTTTTTCCTACTACAAAACAATTAATAAAGATTTATAATGAAGTAAATAGTTATAGTATTTATAACCTTATTCACTAAATACTACACTTAATGACTTTTAAATAAAAATATAAATGTATACTATTTAGTGATAGGCCTATAAATATTTGTGCCTATCGGCCATTTGATAGCACCTTTGGTGCTTTTACTAGTAAATAAATCATTTAAATAATAAAATTTTCTAATTTGGGTGTGATATGAACTAGGTTAATTAAATAATACCATTATTTAGTCAATTGATGATGGGCACCTCATACTATTTTTAATAAATAAACCATTTAAATAAAATAAATTAATTGAGTTAACCACCTCATTATTATATTCCCTCCATTTAGAAAATGAATAATGTAATTGCATTGAGGAGTTAACTACTTCATTGAAGAGTTAACTGCTTCATTAAGTAGTTGACAGCTTCACACTCATGCAAATTTCTCTATTTATTACCCACTTATAATTTTGAATGACACAATAAATAAGAATCATTTAATACTTGTAATAAATTTTCCATTTTCACCAATGATGGCATGGTTCGGTGGTTAAGTCGCTCAGGATGTAGTGGCGGCCACCAGAGTTCAAACCCCCGCTGGGCCAACGAGCTCGCAAGGCTTTACGCCTTCGCTGGGCCAATGAGCTCGCGGGTTTGAAGTGTTCTTCCTAGGGGATGAGGTCCCCCAGTTGTGGCCTCACTGGTTCATTGCTCCGTGCAAAAGCATTTGCGTGGAGCCGGAGGGCGTGTTGCACCAGCGTCACCGGTCACGTTAAAAAGTTTACCAGGTGCATTATTTTTCAAAAAAAAAAAAAAAAAATCTCCATTTTCTCCTTAATCCAAGGAAAATCTTCTCATGCATTCTCCACCATTGACCTTCTAAGTGAATCTCAACCGTCCATTCTCCCTCTCACAAAAAATATAAATAAAATTTTAACCATTACAAAAATGCTGTCAAACTTTTGAAGTAGACTATTGAATAACCACATCCATTAGACCGCATCCACTTCATAATAGAGTTCATTGGCTAACTTTTGTTTAATTTGTTTTGCACATTTGTTTGAATCTCCATTTGCTGCATTGTTAGTCCCTGTCGTAGGCAGGGTAACTATTGTTTTCACCTGTGATATATTAGTCCTGCTTTGATATCCGTGCAAGTAAAAAAATTTATGGTTTTTCGAAAGTCTAACTTTTTCAAAAAATTTGCATAGTGAAAATTCATAAAAACTGATTTAGTGATTGGTTCCGAGCTATTTAAGCCCATTGGTATTAAATTTTTGATTTGTTATGCTTATTATGCTCGTGAGCCAACAAACTTTGGTTATATCAGTGCCTATTACTTTTCCTTCCTACAACAATGTAAAATGTTATACATAGATTAAATTAATTCTATACAGATGATTTTTGTGTTTTTGTTTTTCTCACTTATTTTCAGATCACTAAAGCCCTTAAACTTATCTCACAAGGCCTGCAGTCGAACACGTGTCTCTTACTATATTTAATTGCAACACTGATGGAGAAAGGGCTTTTCTAATTCATTTATTGCTTTCTTACATTCCATACCAAGCATTAGATAGATACATAGTGTATGACTATGATAATTTTTTTAAAAAAGAGCACAATTAAAGTGAGTTGAATGATTTATCTAAACCTAATAGACAAATACCAAGGATGCATTAGATTTGTTTAAATTTGAATTTTTTATGAAGTTTTAAAATGTGATTGCTAATGTTCTTTTCCAGACACTTGGCACATAGAATAGGGCAAAAGCTGTGTGATGTGGCATTCTCCAGGGTCCACATTTTGCAAGCATGCCATAGACACATTGATGATTCTGTAATAGTAACAACAGGGGCAACACACAAACATTTGTAGATTTTGTTGAGTGATTCTGTTGGAGATAGCAAACATTGTGGGCATTCTTCACACAAGATCATATCAAGTGCCCAGCCATTAAATTGATGGTATCTGTAGGAAATTCCTCTGGCAGGGTTCTTTAGAAGAGAAGAAAATTCATCTTTTGGCCTGGGACAAGGTTTGCAAACCTAAGGTGGCTGGAGGGTCTGGTATCTTGGATATTCAAGTTCAAAATCAAGCACTTGGGGCCAAGCTGGAGTGGAGTATGTATTCTAAACCTAATGCCATGTGGGTGAAGCTAATGAAAGCCAAATATCTTGACACGATGGATAATGAGAGGATTTTCACAGTGCAAAATCCTCCTAAGGGGTCCACCATTTGGAACTTTTTAGTAAGAAGTAGAGATCTCCTTTAGCCTAACCTCATGTGGATCATACATAATGGAGAAAAGGCTGACTTCTGGTTTGATTCTTGGGGTGGGGGACCACCGCTGTCTGACTTATATGACTTTTCTGAGGCACGCTTCTTTCTTCAATCTACTTGGGGTCACAAAGTCAAAGACTACTGGTAGGTGATGAGCGAGGGTTCCTCAGTTTCAATTGTCTGGAAAGGCTTTCAGGATTGCAACTTCCCTAGCTCTCAAAAAGTAATCCTCAGCTGTCTTCTTGGCAAAGTGCTAGTTTCCAGTTTGGAGGACGAAGTGGTTTGGACTGCGACTAATTCAGGTCGTTATTTAGTCAAAGACGGCTATAAAATTGGTGTACAGAAAGTTGCTACAGGCTGGCCCTCGAAGTTGTGCTGGGGGAAGCCTATTCTTCCTAAAGCAGGAGCGTTCGCCTGGTGTGTGCTCCATAACAAAATCCTTACTGGTGATCGAATCAAAAGATTAGGATTGGGAACAAACTTCCCCTGTGTGCTCTGTGGGTGTGAGGAGGAGTCTATAGATCACATCTTGCTTCAGTGTCCTTTTAGTAGACACTGTTGGACCTGGTTCTTTAATAAGATAAAATGGTGCAGCCCGTTTTCCAAATCTCTACTTCTTATGTTCAAAAATTGGCCCCTTTGGTTTAGTAATTCTACATTAGCTTGTATTTGGGAGCTAGGTCCTTCTATGATCATCTGGCACCTCTGGTGGGAAAGGAACCTGCGCATCTTCAGAAAGGTAGCAAGGTCACCGCCCCAAGTCTGTGAAAAACTCGAAATTGCTCTAGCGGATCAGGTTGTGGCACACCTTAGATCCATCAACTCTTCAAAGTTGGTTTGGACTAAATGGGACAAGGAAATCATCTCGCTTTGGCCATCTATCAGGCTCTCGAGGCTCGGCCACAATACAGGCCCTTCTCAGATCTCCTCAAATAGAAATATAATTATATGGACTCGACCTTCCTCTCCTTATAGCAAGCTTAACTTTGATGGGGCTTGTCGAGGGAATCCTGGTCCTTTTGGAACGGGTTGTGTCATCAGAGATTCCAATGGTAATCTGCTAGCAGCCAAGGCAACCAAATTACCCTCAGGTACTAATAATGAGGCAGAAGCGTGGGCTCTAGTTCATGGTCTCACACTGGCTCTTGAAATTGGTGTAAGGAATATGTGGATCGAGGGAGATTCGCTGATCGTAATCAATGCCATCAAAGGCAGAGGGTTAGATAACTGAAAGCTGAATTACATCCTCAACATTGTAAAACCTCTTCTGAGCAGACTTGACAATTTTCTCATCTCTCACACCTTTCGGGAGGGTAACAGGGTGGCGGATTTTTTAGCCAATGTAGCAATTGACAGCGAGCATGTCCATGTAATCTTCCCTCCTGGCGAACACCACCTGTCTCCTTGCCTGACCTCCCTCCTGTCTGCTGATATGGAAGACGAGTAAGCCTTGTACCTTTCTTGGGCTCAACGCATCTCTGCTCTCGTGTACGGTTGGGATGACTGTGATGGTCCGCTTTGTGCTGGGGAGATGTTTCATTTATTCCTACATTTACTTTTATGGATGATCGTCTGACATTCTGCAGGTGCCGTCCTTTCATTCTTCAAATAAGGGTTGCTGCTCGGGACAGTTCAGGTGATGTCAAATGCCCCGTCTGCAAAGGGAAAGATTGCGAATCCCCTCACACATTATGGCCATTTATAGTTTCAGTCGTGCCAAATCTGCCCGGATCTAGTGCTATCTCTGACGGCGCAACGGCTTAATAGTTTAGTTTTACTCCTATTCTTAAAGGACACGCAGACCTTGTCCTCATGGCTGCGTATTCTTTTCGGGCTCTGTGCCGTTGAGATTTGTGTCATCTTTATCCTCCGCCAGCCCTTAGTTCCTTTCATTAAACCTCTCTCTCTTTTTTTCTCTGTTTCCTCTCAAGCTTTCGGCTCTGGTGTTTGTTGATGGCGGATACGCATTTAAACCAGTGGTTGTTCTTTCCCTCTCTTGACTGGGAACCAGAGATACGAGGGCGTGTGAAGGCTTTAGATCTCATGACTCTGATAGATTCCGACTGCACTCTTACTCAGTTTGCAGTCCGAAACATCGTGGGACACGCGTGGATCATAGGTTTCGAGGGGCGCGTTTTAAACTTCTCTGATATTGTTTCACAGCTCCTTTCAAATATAACGGATCTTGTCATGGACGGTGATTATGTTCACTCCCTTGCGGCAGGCTTGTTCTTTAAAAACATCTACACTGTGGAAAGATGGAAGGCGGCAGTGTCTCATTATAAAATGGAACAAGGTGACGCCCTTATTGGTGGGCTTTTTAACCTCACTTCTCTTCGCAACTCCCCCCCTCAGCAGGCGATTTACAGGGCTTTGTAGTCTAGTTTAAGATCTCTGTGCAGCGCAGAGATAGATGATGCACTGCGGGCTTTTAGTTTCTCTTTCTCCAAAAAACGGTCTGAGCACATTAAGGATGTTTTTACTGCTGTTCGTTTTCTTCGGATTCACGCCTCTGATCTCGCTCCAGGGATGCCCTTGTATGCTTTGTCAGAGGTGGCGGAGAGCGATCAGAGTGCGGTCTCAGTGGACCTGGATGAACGGAATTTGCCAGTCGTCCCGTCAGCGGCGTAAGACTGTCTGCTGTGGCGTAGGTTCTCCTCTTTTCTGCTCGGGTGGTCTGGTGGTTTGTTTTGGTGGTGCTCGTGTGTTTGGCTCGGTTTCTTTTTTGGTTGTTGGGGGTGGTTTGGTTTTCCTCTGTGTTGGCGGGGTGGCTGGGTTGGTGTTTCCTGTTTTGCATTGCCCGGCGGCGCGGTTTCGGTCTTGGTGGTGCTCGGTTGATGGGTCTTGCTTTGTTGGCTGGGGTGGCTCTTCGATGGTGTATTTCTGTTTGGGTTAGACGTGCTTGACGGTAGTTTCTACTACTGTTTTTGTGTTTCTCTTCATGTTTTATCTGGCCTTGACAGGGCCTGCTTGTAATTTTTAGTTTTTATGTTAATCTTATGTCTGCTACACTTCATGTAATTTCTTACCTTTTAATTTCATGGTGCTCCGTCACCTTTTTCTGTTAAAAAAAAAAAAAAAAGGTGCCCAGCCATTATTGCCTCTGAGAGCAATACAAGCTCATCTCTATAACAACTCTGCATGTAATTTTTAAAGAGATCTTGTTGATTCAACTGCGTAATAACTTTTGAATTATTGTGGTAGGCAGAAGAAGAGGGTTGTCCAGTGCTGTAACGCCTAAAGGCCAGTCGGGAGTCTTTTTTTTTATCACCATCGGTACTTATTGTCAGGTTTAGTTCTCCTTAATACGGGCATTGGAGGTACAAGATGTTTTTCTTTTGCTTTCTTGTTCAATTGCATTATTCTTTTATTTTTATAATTTAGGGTTTGGCACTGAGATTGTGGAGGTAGGAGGTATTTTTTTTCTTTGTTTTCTTGTTAAATTAATTTGCCGTATAAAAAAGAAATTAGCGTTTGGCTCTCAGACTGTGGGCAATTGCTCTTTTTATTATTTCTTTGTAACTTAAGGTTTGGCACTCAGACTGTGGGTAATTGCACTTTTTGTTTCTTTCTAATTTAAGGTTTGGCACTCAGTCTGTGGGCTGTTTGACAGCGTTTTAAAGTGATGGACTATGGGCAGTGTTAACATTTGTGATTAGAACATGCTATATGTACTTTCAGTGCACCCTATTTTCAATACTTCACAACGATCTATGTATCTTTTTATTTAGATTTGTTGCCAACTATGGATTTGAACAGGAGTCGCTCTCATACAAATCCATCCCCTTAAAAAACAACCAAGATAGGTATTGTGCAGGTCATGAGTGGCATTTTGTAAAACAGTTCACGTGCCTTGTCTATGCTTCCACATTTTGCATACATGCTTCCCTGCTGAGTTGCAAACACTGACGAAAATCTTTCTTCTCACCAGGCAAAAGTCTTGACTCCCTTGAAAAGGTAGAGAAAAGCGAAGCAAAAGGGAGAAAAAGAATTTATTTGCAGGAACAAGCTTAGAATAACTTCTATGGATTGACGACGCCTTCGCTGTTCAATTTGACAGATCAACAGAAGACTCAAAAATATGAGGGCTTTTAGTGATTGAATTTCAGATGAGTTTTTTGGTCTTTTTTTGGAGTTTCAATTGACAGGGCGAGCTTTATTCTGGTGAGGTTTGCGGCTTTAAAGTGTTATTTGAATTTTCCCCAGCAAATAGATTTGTTGTGTTTCTAATGTTTTGCTCTGGTTTTCAGGCAGGCACATGCAAACACAATTGTTAATAGTTTTATGGCACGTAACATGTCAGTTGGCTTCCCTAGGACAAATGATGGGATATTTTGTAAAACTCATCTGTAGATGGTAAGTCTAGTCTGTGAATCCCCTAAAAGCAACCTTATGAATCCCCTGTTTTGTCTTCCACAATGTTGGGTGTTCTATTCTTTGTAAATTCTGCAAATGTACAATAAATTAATGTCCAATGCAGGGCAGATAAGCTTCGGTAAGATATCTGAAGATTGTTGTAGTTGCCCAGAATATTGAAGTCTTGAATTGAAGGGCACCTTGGTTGTTTCGCACACAATACCTGCAATGAAGTTTAGAAACAATAAAATAAGTAAGTAGGTTTGTACAATAAAGTGAAATGACATTGATGGGTGTTGATAATGATTTCCAGGTGGAGAGTGAAAACCCAAATAATCCAAATCATTATGAGATACCCACCAGTGTTGCATAGAGATATTACGAATTCAAGGCAAATTCATGTTGTACCCACATGTGCCAGGTGTGAAATCCCTAAATGGCACGCTATGTCTACGGCTTGATATTCCTCATAACAAATTTGTTGGCATGGACGGTTCTATACTACAGCCACAATGTATTATCAGAGATGGAGTGTAAGTCTATAATATATTTCTACACTTCTCAAATCCCTTGGACTGCATTCTAGTTAAAGAAAAGGTTCTTCAAAGTTTTAAGGGTTCCCATGCTTGCTGTCCTCTGATAACACATGGGACCTCCCTAAACACATGTTTGTGCTTAGATATGGGAAAGCACACATGTTATCCCCTCATGGCTCCAACCTATGCCTCTCTCCAAGCACAAACTCTTCATAGTTAGGCCCTCTCCTAAGTTTGGTTTGTCTAATTATAGAAAAGTGTGATGAAATTAATGTAGTTTATATATTATAATAAAGAAAAGTTACTTTTGTATCATTCTCTGTCTATTGTTTATAATTTGCAATATAACTTGAAATTTGTTATCTTCTAATTGCTTTGACAATGTGCATACCCTTCAGTCAGTGGAATAGGCATTGGACTGGCAGAAAGAATATAACATTAACTTATAGTTTGAGTTCAAGTATTGTTTGTATTTTGGCAAAAGCACGAGGCATGAGTTCATTCATTAGTTCCATGAAATGATGCATTATTTGCATATAACTACACCTGACCGTTGAAATTCTTGCACAATGATCATAAAAAGTGCACACCATGTTAGCTGAATTTGGTCTTGTTTTGAGGAGATAAGCATATTTATTTTGCATATAGAAGTTACAGTAGAAAATTTGATATGCATTTGATGTTTTGGGTATGACACCCATTGTCAATAATGGGTATCGAATATAGGCAAGCATCATATAAAAATCAAATCTAGTGTTGTACCGTCATAAACTAAATTGGATGGGGACATTTTTTTATAACTATTTGTGTTATGATCAGAGAGTTTGAAGCCCAAAGCGACTGTCAGTAAACATATAAGACATTCTGGAAGAGTTGGATTTCTAGTAAGTTGCAATGTGTATTGTCTCAGCCTGGATTTCTAAAAGGTGGCTTGTTGTATATGCTTTTTAATTCTGCATGAACAGTTAATTAAATCAGGTGACAAACTTATTGAATGAGATATACACAGAGAATGCTGATAAGGACATGGTGGCTGATTGAAACAAAGAAATTGGTTACAACTAGACTTGAAACTGAATAGCTTTATCTAAGTAAAATTTGAACTGTATTCATCACATGGTAGTTTCTTTCTTATATTTCTTTCTTTCTTTTAGGCAGGGACTGCAGCTGCAAGGCAGCCCTTGTTTACAGTTGTTTTCTGGTCTTAAATTATGAGATTTGTGCTGGCATTTCGTATATATTTTTTTATTTTTATTTAAGTACTTAACACTGTGATAATTAGACAGCCATAACAATTTAATTTGTTAAAAAAATAAAAAAATAGTATGCTATTTTTATTGGTAAATGCTTACTTTTTAACTATTGAACTGTTTAGTATATTAAAATAATCTAAAAATACAGATGTAAACAATGCTTTTGACATACTCGGCTGCACTAAAGATTGTCCACTGTTAAAAATCTCTATCGAAAATTTAGATGTTGAAATTTCTAAACCGGCAAATTAGATATTCCTATACATGTTTCAACTAAATTTAAACTGCCTGACAAAGGCATTTCAACAGTCTGTTGTTGTCACAAGGAAACGATGCAATCTTGTTAATACTAGTAATGCCTAAAAAAGGACAACGGGACTGTCTACAATGTGAATCATGGATAGTTATTGATCAAGAGGACAATCTACAGTGTGTATTTCCGGATTGTAAGTCCATGCAGAAAGTGCCAACATCGGGGTTCCTTTCCACCCAACAACTATGGCAAATCCATTTGGTTCAAAAGTGTAACAATCTCCGTGAGGAAATTGGTTCAATAAGAGTCTCGCTTGATACCATGCCTTGTAGCTGAACTGCATCTCCTCGAAACCTGCATGCCTGAACAAACATCTCCACACATCAGTTTTAACATGCCTAACAAACCTATCTTTTCCTTCACAGGCTATTATATTCATTATTAGATTCCCAACACATATTCCTTCCAACCGAACCCTATTTATATCTTTTCTGTTGGGCCAGACAATATCCAACCAATCGAAAAACGCGGTGGCACTAAAAAGCGCCTCGACAAATCGGTCGAGGAAGGAAAGAGAATTGTTATGCTGCTCTACTTCCTCATTCACTATTATCATAGGCTTTAACTTCTTGATAACATTCATAAGCTTAACCAGAAGAAGGGGATCATATAACAGAGTTCTCAGAACAAGGGGGCAACTCACTGCCACGGACTCGCCAGGTTTAACTTTTAGTAAACCGTCCTTGATCTCCTCCAAATTTGAGATCTTCACTATCTTGTACAAAAATGGAACTCTCAAAGACTCAGCGAATTCGGAAAGTCTTCTTCCCGCATTCCTTAGCTCGTCTGCATTCATCCCAACTGCTGTAATAGTTAGAAGCTCAAGTGGAGAAGAAGGAGAAGAAGAAGATGATGACGACGATGCAGCTCTGCCTGCAAGATACTGGATTAGCAGTATCCATTGCGACCCGGTTCGAATCCCCAGATCAATCACATGAATTCTTTTTGCATTCCCAACGCTATCTATGATTGCCTGCGCCAACGTGAATTGCATCACTTTTGAATAGGGGATCACTTGAAAACAGAAAGCCATAAGAGCATTATGTTGGTGTTCATCACATTCTCCGAGGATACTATAGGCAAAATTTGGGGCTGGTTTAGGCTCCTTCTTTATCCCACCCATGGACTCTCGTTCTATTCTCTCCTGTAAGGCTTCTGAAAAATAATAGGCGACCCTCTCCAAAGGGTTTCCGAAATCGGAAGAGAGATTCTTGCATTGACTCAGGAGCCTGGCCGCTTGATCATATTTCTTGTTGCTGATCAACTCTGCGGATGTGAAAAGCAGATGAACCACTTCCATTCCGCGCTGTTCTTCAGCCTGCAGAGCGCGACTCTCAAAATGGTCGGCATGGTCGAAGCCGCCATTGGTGGAGGTTCGCATGAACCGAGCTGCAGCCAGTTTCAAGATTTCTTCACTCGACAGAATCTTCTTATTTGTGGCCATTTCGTCGACAAATTCAGGCTGCGGAAAAGAAAAATCCACTTTCCCTAGACAGTGTATTGATAATAATTCCTCCAAGTCTGGGGACATAATATTATCACTGATAGCTTTAAGCAGCTCGTCCTCATCTTCACAAGGTGAGCTTTGATGGTCGTCGTGATCCAGGAGTTCGTCGAGCGAAGGCCCATCTGTTTCGAACAGAAATTGGCTAAGATCAAGATACTCTGACAGATTTAAGGAAGTTCGCCATTACTTTCTCTCATTTTCCTCGTAACTCTGCAAACATGGTGCAAAGGCTCTCAGATTTAAATAAATAGAAAGAAATGTGTTTTCCGCTTTCTCAATCTGGACAGGCCTCGATATCTACAATTTTCTTCGACGCATCGATTTCATTGATTTTGAAATATTCGGAAACGGTCGGCAAATGAAACGATGTGGAAAGCTTGGACTGGACTCTTGTTGCTACGTACATTTGTATAATCTTGCAAAATCCACGTGAAGCTGACTAGGAGCGTTGATGAAAAATCTGGAGATTTGAAATTTGATAATATTTTCCCCCAAATAGAAATGATTGTATAAATAAATAAGTTGCTTTACAAAAATAAGCTAGTGAAATTCAACAAGTCCCATCATTTAGCGACATTAATCTGAATTTAATCAAAGCTCGGTCAATTAACGAATATTTTGGAAACTAAATGGAGCTATTTATTTTGAGAAATAATAATGAACAATTTATGTGGACATCATATAAAATTCAATTGTCATGGTTAAAAATAATTAATGTTTATGATTTGATGGAGTCAAAACATTTCAGAAGTGGATGTTGCTCAATCTTCAACCCCTGAAGTTTAAACTCGACCGACATAGATTTGTTTTTAACATTTAAAATGTCCCATGGAAATAGTCTTTCAAACAATTGTAGTAGAGATTTATTTTCCTTCTTCTTACCTATGTGTAAATTTGTCTAGGCAATATTTACAAACACCTTAAATTGGATTGTTGGATCATTAGGGTGAGGCTCTCCTAGGTCAACCAATGAACATATTAGCTTTATAGTTGTAAGGGAATGACTGTAGACATCATGCACAAACATGTAGATGGCCTATATGTAGGTGTGCTCCTTGCCCTATATAAAGGCGTGTTCTTTCCAAAAATTGAATGCTACAAGTTGTCTTCATTGCAAATTAGTTTAATTGAACACTTATGATTGCCTAAGTAATGATAACTCCTAGGGCTCTTAGAACATATCAAGAAAAAAAAATTACATTGTTATCTTAACCCTTCAAGATCATAAAAAATAATCAAAGAGAACTTTTAGACCTAAATATCCATGCATTTAACTTACTACATTTAGGCATCCACTTATCTTGTCATTACTCACTGAGAAATAAAAATCATAAATGTGTTTGACTAAGGTGTAAGGATCCGCTTGGTCCAAACTTGAATTTAAAAAAAAATTACCATAATAACAAGTTATATTGGATATATCAAGACTTTGACTGGGTACTCAGGAAAACTTCAGCCAATACGGGCCATATGTTCTAACGGAACATTCTTAAGCCAAACCAGGCTCTTCTATCCTTTGGCCAAATAGGTTCATATGGAACCGGGTCTAACGGACCTTATCGCTACTCAATACGGGGTAGATCAAATGGTGACCAAACAACCTGGTTGGTCAAACAGACCAAGACTCTATCCAATCTGGGATAAGTAAACATGATAGCCAAATGAGCTAAATAGGATAGGAATCATTATGCTCTGGCCAGAGACTTTTGAGTCCTTCGAGACCAATAAGGGTTCACGAGTCACTTCCTGGAGACCACAGTCTATCCAAGCACTATGCTGAGAATGTCAACCAAGGGATACATAACATTGACTTGTACACACCTCAGTTTTGGCAAAGCTAGGTACAAGTAATCCACCCCAAGGATTCTTCTTAGTACTAGGAGACTTCTTTAGTTACTTAGCTAAACCTTTAAAACTAGGGATCAAGATTACAAAGTTGATTATAAAAGAGTATCCTATATCTGAGGGACTTGAGAACTAGGGGTATCCTTCGCCATCCAGACTGCCTACATACCGTGTATCCATGGGATCAAGGCCCTCACTGGATGTGAAAGACATGAGGAATGCGAATATGTAGTTCTGTCTTGCACTATGTTTGATGCAACTGTAAGTGGGTACATAGTTCTTCGCCGACTGCTACCCACTCGAATGATATAGTGATGGAATTCCTAAGAAACTAGTTTGCAAATACACCTCCTAGGAGTGTTTGACGTTTAAGTTTTTATGTGTGAATAGTTTACCTAGTACACATATTTGGTCGACGAGGTTTTCCGTTGATAGTTTAAAAGGATTTCTATCATGGTAATCATCATACAACTATTTCAATAGACTCGTCCTTTCTTTTTAGTTAATCTTTTTAATGAGGTATCCGAGGAGATTTTCCCTTCTTGCAGATTTAATTTCGACATGTCCCTTATTACTCCCTGATGATTTAGAGGGACGGTGCCCAGACGTCGTTGTTGCAGCTATGTTAGCTGCGAGGTACTTGGTTCAACGCAACGATGTTACTGGTAAACATGACACAGAGGTACTGTAAAAACCAAACACTGCAATTTGTTTGGGTTTGGACATTTGTTTACAAAGTTTACCTATCTCTTTGAAAAGAAAAAAAATTGCATAATAACTAATAAGAAAATTAACAAAGGAAAGATTCTTCTCTAAGACATAATGAAGTAAGGTATAGTAAAGATTCTTGATCATTTTGCTTCGAGAGGATATTAAATAATTGTATCAATTCATAATTGTACGTAACATACTAGGAAAGATATTCGATCAATAAAAAATTATGTTTTGGAAAACAAAGAAATCTTGATAACTTATTATGTCATACATCAATAGACTTTATTCCAAAAGTAAAGAATTGATACTGATCATTACAAATTACTTTTAATAAGAGTTGTAGAACTAGACAAATAATTCAATGAGAGGTTTACTTGCAAACTCCCTAAATGGATTTATAAAATTAATTAATTTTCATTGCTAATAAAACTTGTGAATATAACTTAATCAAGGAATAACAATTATTCTTGATACATAAGAATGAAAATTAGTTGTTCGAAGGTTTTATAACTTTCCAATTTAAAGAACTTATCAATTCCCTTCATGATTCCTCTATAGTCATAACATTCATTCATTTAAAAGTACCTTCGTTTTAGAACTTCATACTGCTTATTATTCATTTTCCCTAGTAATCTTTAATGTTGATTTAAGTTAATTTATTGTATTCTTATCTAAGGAAAGATGACATTTTTAATTGTATTCAATTTTTGACATTTCTCATTGAGACAATGACATAGATACTCATTCATAAGGGTCAACATTTGTTTAAATAAGTCATTTTTGTTGTGCCCACATATGTTCAAGAGGATTAATTTTCAATTCATAGATAGTTGTATCTAAAATTTTATATTATTGCCGGACTTAGTGTGTATGGGATCTTTGAGTAACAAGTTTGATTAATATTGACATCGTTCACATGGAATTGTAAATCAGTCATAAATAATATACCAAATATAAATTTGAGAGATAAGTTTCTAATTTTGCTTTAATGAATACCACTAGTATTCACATCATGAAATAAACCAGAAATGATAATCAACACAATTATTTATAACATGGAATTCTTTTATTAATACTATCAGCCCTATCTAGAGCATTTATAATACACAATTTTAGAGGAATGATTGACCAGGAATATATATTATTCAAATTACTAAACCAGGTTAGTATCAGATAAATCGTAGGCTAGATATTATATTTACTAAACCAAGCAATTTATTATCTTGAAACAAAATATATACAATGCGTTGGGGATATAGATAATGATGTTGACTTTTACTAGAATGTTAATCATCCAACTATCATCAAGAGGAGGGCATAACATTACATGAGACTTCCTTAATTTGTTACTTCAGAGATAAGTGGGAATGTATGCAAGATATTGTATGTCATCTATATCATAGATAAACAAAAGTTCTAAGAGTTCTTACAAAAATAATATGAAAGTTAAATATAGGTTACATAGACTAGTAGGACAGTTACTATACCTCGTAAATTTGACAAGAAGGAACCTAACTACACTAACATGTTACTATGGTTAGGGCGTAACAATAGAAAGAATCTTTTTGCATGATTATGGTTTTTGTAGACCAAATAAGATAGTTGGAGATCAAAGCTTAGCTGGAGATTTTGGTTGAAATAGAAAGGAAATGGTTTCCATTTAAGTTGCAAATACATTTTACTTAATGCCATGGAAGGGGAGGAAAAATGAATTATAACTCTATTTACTTTGTGAAAAGTAAGTGATTGCATTGGGTTTGCAAAGAGAAAAGTATGGCGCAAGACTTGGATTACTAAGCTTCTCCAAACTTAGGGAAAAATCGAAAGATCAAAAAGGTTAAAGGTGTTTTGCAAATAGGTAGAGTTTGGTCAAAATTTTAAATATTTTGAAAGAGTTGAGGAAGGCACAATGACCTTCTCAAGCCGTGGCCACCAGAAGGTTCTTCCTCTCATTGATCAGGGAAAAGTTTTAAACACATAAAGGTATATGACCAACATTTCAAAATAGCAAATCCTGGAAGATTAAAAACAAATGAATTTATTGAAGTAACATATGTATGAAAAATGTGGAATCATAGACAAAGCATGTGGATTGTTTGACAGAATGCAAAGAGATGGCGATTTATGGAATGCAAGATTGCAGGTTCTGCACACAATGGATTTGTTGCAAAGGCTTTAAAAGTTTTCAATGCAAATGCAATTGGCAGTTGTAAATCCAAAGTCGCTAACCTTAACGAACGTACTCACTGCATGTGCACAAATGGATGCTTTGCAACAGGGTATCGACTTATAACAAAGCAAATTTGAAAATACTCCGGTAGACATATATGCGACTAGGGACACACAGACAAAACACGTGAACTTTTTGATAGAATGCCGTAATAAGATGTCATCTCGGAGAATGCTGAAATGGCAGGATATGCCCAAAATGGATTTGTTGGAAAGGTTCTAGAAACCTTCAAGAAAATGAATCGGCAGGTGTGAAGTCAACATCTTCACAAAATGGATTTGTTGAAAAGGCTTTGGAAACTTTGAAGCCGATGAAATTGCCAGGTGTAAAGCCAAATTCCACAACCTTGACAGTGTACTTCCTGTCTATGCCAAAACAATGCTCAGGAATAGCATATGTACATAAATCAAAGCATAAAGGAAAATATATATCATCAGATTTTGTAGTTGCAAATACCCAATACACAGAATACAGAGCACATGAACTATTTGACAAAATGCCTTCAGAAAAATTGACATACTGGAAGGGCTTTAAAAACTTTGAAACAAAAGCAATTGACAAGTGTAAAAAACTAGAAGCTATAACCCTTCGCACAAATTAGCATAACGGAAAGGGGATTTAGCAGATATTACAGTTGGAAATGTTCTAGTGGACATGTATGCAAAAATGAAGGTGCACAGACAAGGCCACATCAACTATTTGACAAAATCCCAAAAATAAATGTTGTCTCAGGGCTTGCAATGATTGCAGGATGTGCGCAAAATGGATACATTTGAAAAGGAGTTAGAAAACTTTCAAGTAAATGAAATTGACAAATGTAAAGTCAAATTTCACAAACTACACTAATGTCCTCCCTACCAATGCCTATGTGGGAGATTTGGAATAGGGCATAGACATACATCAAACTTAGAGAAAAGATAAATTCTATTAGATGTTGTAATTGCAAATGCCCGGTATACATGTATACAGAAGGTAGAAACATACACAACACACATGAACTGTTTGTCAGACTCCCTGATCATAGGATATGCAGAAAATGGATTTGATGAAAAGGCTTTAGAAATGTTCAAGCAAGAATGAAGTTCAAGAATAGGGTATGGACATCTATCCCAGCAGAACGGAAAGGGGGGTTTATATCAACATATTTATTACAAATGCTACTTCCATTCACCAAAACCTTCATAGAAACTTATACACAAATTCTCTCATGATTGATTGCAATTAACCTAAGACATATCATCAAAATGAATTCAAAACTAAAATTGAACTAAAATAAATTTATTAACAAGATTTCAAGAACCGAACTTTCAAAGGAAAAGAACAACATGATGGAGAGGAGAGCTCTTATAGATTTCTCTAGCACTCCAACCAGATTTTAGTGTCTCTCTTTCCTCCTATCTATGTTATTTATAGAAAAATTTAACCCTTGTGGAGGAAAATCCAAGTCATGAGTGAAGTCTTCTAATAAAATGCTTCCTCTATATTTTCCAAATTGCCATTCAATTTTTGTGGAAAAGGGCTCATTAATCTTAAATGTTTTCTTTCAAATTTTCAAATTGTGATAAATTCAAGGAGAAAACTCTCATTTTATTCACTTTGAGTCTTGACTTGAGAATGAGGGGGGTGATCCTCATTTATTGCGCTTTCTAGAAGTGTCCCTTTTTATGACTATCTATTTATTAGAATTTTAAATTGGGGTACAAAAATTTATATTATTTAATTCTACTAGCTTTTATGTGTGTTATTCAAAAGTGGGTTGTGACATCCTTCTCCCCTAAATTTATGCATCATCCTGATGCATGTTAGAAATAAGAAATTAAGGTCAAAATATAACATACACTTATAAGTCTATAGAAATAAGCATCGTTTACCATCAGTATACTTACCTACCTTTAAAGTCCATCCTTCAACAAAGTAGTTTATCAGAGTATCATCTAAGTGTAATTATCTGTATGATCGTTGTTTTTAAGCAAAATTTGAAGTTTGACGAGTTTATAAATTAACTAGAGTTTTCAAAATAAGTGAGGATAGAGTTGCTGCATTTTCACTGTGTCTTCCCATGTAGCGTTCTCAGGTGAGTACTAGTCCCACTGAACCTTAGATTGGTCTACTATCCTATTGCAGAGCTAGAACTGGTGCCTCTCGATGATTCTGCATGGCTCTATTGTTATTGTACCTAGTTTTTCCACCTATAGGGTGTTCCAATTAAGAATATGCTTAGGGTCAGGTATATACCATTTTAACAAGGACACATGGAACACATCATGAATGTGGATCAGTGCCGGAGGTAAGGCCAAGATGTAAGCTACAAGATTGATTTCCTCAAGTATTTCAAAAGGCCCAACAAAGCAAGGAGCTAGCTTTGACTTCCTTCTAAAAGAGATGGAATGTTTATGAGATCAAACTCTAAGGAACACCTTTTCACCAACTTGAAATCTTCTGGGTGTCCTCTTCTTATCTGCATAACTTTTCTGGAAATCCGAGGCTTCCTTCAACCTTTGTCAAATAAGTTGCACTTAGTTATCCATATATTTCAATATCTCAGGGCCAACCAGGATCCTATCTTCTAGTTTATCCCAACTCAAGGGTGTTGGAAAAGGTCTTGCATAGAGAGCTTCGAAAGGTGCCATACCTATAGCTTCATGGAAGAAGTTGTTATAGGAAAACTTAACTAATGGAAAATATTCCTCCCATTTAGTTTGTTGATCCATGCAATACATATGAAGGAGGTCTTCCAGAATTTAGTTGGTTCTTTCTGTTTGTCCATCCATTTCGGGATGATAGGCAGTGTTGAAGTTCAACTGTGTTCCTAAGGCAACCTGTAATGGGAGCAAAAATCTAGAAGTGAACTTTGCATCTCTATCAGAGATGATTTTCTCAGGAATTCCATGTAACCTAAAAATTTCCTTTATGAACCTTTTTGCTACCGTAGGTGCATCATCTATCAGGTTTCCTAGTATGAAGTGGGCTACCTTGGTGAGTTTATCCACTACCACCGAAATACAATTATGCCTTTGAGATGTCATTGGTAGCCCTTGGACAAAATCCATACTTATGACTTGCCATTTATAGCAAGGTACATCATACAGATAAAGTAGTCCTACTGGATGTACATGTTCTACCTTAACCCTCTGACATTCTAGACATCTGGCAACTGTGTCTACCACATCCTTCTTCATTCTTGTCCACAAATATAATTTTTTGAGATCTACATACATCTTATTCACCCCCAGATGCCCTGAATATGGAGCATTATTTGCTTCTATTAGGGTCATACTTCTTAGTTCCACATTATCAGGAACATATATTCTTCCCTTGTACCTGATTAGCCCATTAGAATCAAAATCATAATCCAAAGACTTAGTTTCCACAGAGGTATTAGCTAGAGATACATTAACGTGAGCGTACCATGTGTCATGTTTATGCTTGGAGAGTACTTGTTCTTTAGGTCTATGTGCAAGTTGGACAAGCCCATTATGTGTCTCCTCCTGCTAAGAGCATCAGCCACCCTATTTTCTTTCCCCTTGATATATTCAATCTCAAAATCATACTCACTTAGGAACTCTAACCACCTTCTATGTCTTGCATTCAAATGAGGTTGAGTAAAGATATATTTTACACCTTGATGGTTTGTTTTAAGCTCAAATGGTTTTCCCAATAGGAAATGTCTCCATTTTTGCAAGGAATGAACTATGGCTAGAATTGTAAGGTCATGGGGAGCATAATTGACTTCATGGATTTTTAATTTTCGTGATTCATAAGCCTCTACTCCTTCCTCTTGGAAAAGAACTCCTCCTAGTCCTTCTATGGATGCATCTGTTACTACTGTGAAGTTACCATTAGGGTCACGGACCTTTAGAATTGGAGGTGAACTTAGCCTTTCCTTCGGTACCTGAAATGCCTTATCGCATTGCTCAGTCCAAATGAACTTTTTGTTTTTCTTTTGCAAAGATGTGATTGGGTTGGCTATCTTTGAAAAGTCTTTCACAAACCTCCTGTAATACCCTACCAATCTCATAAAACTTCTCACTTCGGTCACATTTGTTGGTATAGGTCATTCAGTGATGGCTTTTACTTTATTAGGATGTACCACTATACCCTCGGCTGAAATGATATGCCCTAAATAGTGAACCCTCCTTTCAAAGAAGGAGCATTTGGATAACTTGAACCCAGACAACTTATGCTTCTATAGCCTTTGTAATACTGCCTATAGATGGGTTAAGTGTTCCTCTTCATCCTTGGAATATATTAAGATGTCATCCAGAAATAGAATCACAAACTTATCCAGTAAATCATGGAACACACTGTTCATTAGATTCATAAAGGCAACCAGAGAATTTGTTAATTTGAATGGAACTACAGTAAATTCATAGTGACCATACCTAGTCCTAAATGCTATTTTTGGGATGTCCTCCTTTTTTATCCTTAACTAATGATAGCCCAAGCAAAGGTCAATTTGTGAGAACACTGAGGCTCCACTCATTTGGTCAAATGATCATCAATATAAGGCAAGGGATATCTATTCCTCACAGTGGCCTTATTCAAAATTTTGTAGTCAATACACAACCTTAGTGTCCCATCCTTCTTCTTGACAAATATGACTAGTGCTCCCCAAGGTGATACACTAGGCCTTATCAAGCCCTTCTCCAGATTCATGCAACTGTATTTTCAAATCATGGAGTTATGTGGTGTTCATCTTATATGGGGCTTTGGATATAGGTGCGGTCTGGGAAGTATATCGATTGAAAAATTGAATTCTATTTTAGGAGTTAATCTAGGAAGATCTTTAGGAAACACATCCTTGTAGTCCCAAAGGAATGGGCTATTCTCAAAGGTAGGGGCCTCTTTCTCTTCTCCCTTCTTATCTAAAGATACTAAGAATATTTGATTTCCTCATTTCCACCTTGCCTTCTTTAGTTGCATAAAAGAAATAGTCTCCACTGATATAGGTTTATAAATCCCTTGGATCCTAACTGTATACTCCTTTTCATCTACAAACTCCATCACCTTATTATAGCAATCTATGTTAGCCTCATGACTCGTTAGCCAACTTATTCTTATTATGATGTCATAGGCTCCCAGGGGTGTCACATATAAGTCAACTTTGGTTTCTAGTTTAGGAAACTTATTAAGGTCTCCTCTTATGTACGTGTTCACTCTTTGTGTAGCCTTGTCACCATACTATACCGTCCATGATGATTCCATATTCTTAGTTTGCAAAGAAATTTTTCTTACCAATTCTGGGGAAACAAAATTCTTGGAGGAACTAGTATCTATCAAAATAGTGATGGATTTACCAAAAACCATACCTTTTGTCTCCATATGTACATTTTGATGGTGAGTTTGTTGGTTTCTAACGGTAGCATGTATTTGATGTTGTCAGGGTTGCTGTGGTTGATTGGACCCATTCCTTTTTGAACAATCCCTTGCATAATGATTGCCTCCACACATAAAACATCCACTAGGGGATCCATTAGAATTTTGAGGTGGTACATTCCATTCATTCCTTTTGGCATTACCATTGTAATTGTTCCTATGATTTTGATTACCAATAGCTTCTATTGTACCCCACTCTCTCTTATTTTTCTGAGCTTCTCTATTGCCCCTATTGTCTAGTTTCCTTTCGAAGGTGAATTGCTTGTCCCAGAAGTTCTACTTTGCCACTAATAGTGCTTGTAATTTCTTTTCCTATTTGAGTTCCTTCTCCAAGACTTGGTTTAGTTCTCAGGGGCAAACATATCCACTTCTACTGCAATATCAGTATTCAATCCCAAAAGAAACTTCCTCACTTGAGACCTCTCATCCTTTTGATAGATAGGAACATATTTCAGTAGCTTCATAAATCTGTCCCAATACTATTGGACAATGAGATTTCCTTGTCTGAGATTCAGAAACTCGGTCATCTTTTCATCATAAAATAGCTGTGGAATCCATCTCTCACAGAAGTTGCTCACAAACTACCTTCAAGTTAGGTTTTCCTTTGAATAGCAATATTGTTCCTTTATGTTTATCCACCAACTGGTAGCTTCTCCCTCCATTTGATAAGCTCCCTAGGTTTCTTTGATATTCTCTGGAAAGTTCCTTAGCTCGAAATATTTTTCCACCTCAGTGAGCCATCCTTCCGCAGCATCTCCCACATGGTTAGCATCTAATTTTGGAGGAGTTATCTTCTTAAGATCTTGTGAGATATCTAAGATGGTGGTTTCCTACCGAGACCTAGGAATCTCTAGCTTATTAGTTGTTTGAGCTATGGGTACTTCCTGACTTCAATGTTCATCTTGAGGTTCCATAATGTTTTTATTGTCCCCTACCTAGCCTTCAAGTCTTGTACAGTTTGCTCAAGGTTTTCTAATTTATCTCTATGCTCTGTCAACAAGTTAATAATTACTTCCATACCAACATTTAAATTCTTAGGTGGGTTTTCAGCTGATTCTTGGTTGACCAGTTCCTTTCCATGCAAATTTCACAAATTTCAAGTTTTCGCCATGTTAATTCTAAAAAACAAGGAGAAAGGTAATTTACCATTTTCTACAATTTTAGGTTTACAATATGCAAATTGATGGTAAATAATTTTATTACAATTCTTATCTCAATACCAATTATTGTCATTTTTATGTTAGTAGGCCTCCAGGCCGAGTGTTTGAACCTAGTTCTGATACCACATGTAAGGACCTACTTGGTCCAAACTCAAATTTTACAATTTTTTTACCTTAATAACAAGTTATATGGGATATATCAAGACTTTGACTGGGTACTCATGAAAACTTCAACCAATATGGGCCATATGTTCTAATGAAACATTCTTAAGCCAAACCACACTCTTCTATCCTTTGGGAAAATAGGTTCATACAGAACTGGGTCTAACAGACTTTATTGCTACCTGATACAGGCTAAATAGGACATGAATCATTATGCACTGACCAGAGACTTCTGACTCCTTCAGGACCAATACAGGTTCATGAGTCACTTCTTAGAGACCATAGTCTACCCAAGCACTTTGCTAAGGATGTCAACTAGGGGATACATAACATTGACTTGTACACACCTTAGTTTTGGCAAAGCCGAGTACAAGTAATCCACACTGGGAATTCTTTTGAGTACTAGGAGACTTCTTCAGTTACCTAGATAAACCTTTAAAACTAGGGATTGAGATTATGAAGTTGATTATAAAAGAGTATCCTATATCCAAGGGACCTGAGGACTGGGGGCATCCAGACTGCCTACATACCCTGTATCCACGAGATCAAGGCCCTCTCCGGATATGACAAACATGGGGAACGTGAATATGTAGTTTTGCCTTGTACTATGTTTGATGCAACTGTGAGTGGGTACATAGTTCTTCACCGACTACCACCCACTCAAGTGATACAGTGACAGAATTGCTAAGAAACTAGTTTACAAACACATCTCCTAGGAGTGTTTGACATTTAAGTTTTCATGTGCGAATAGTTTTCCTAGTACGCATATTTGTCTGACGAGGTTTTTTGTTGATAGTTTAAAAGGATTTATATCATGGTAATCATCATACAACTATTTCAATAGACTTGTCCTTTATTTTTAGTTCATCTTTTTAATGAGGTATCCAAGGAGATTTTCCCTTCCTGCAGATTTAACTTCGACATGTCCCTTCTTACTCCCTGACAATTGAGAGGGATGTTGCCTAGACATTGTTGTCGTATCTATGTTAGGCGCGAGGTACTTGGTTCAACATGACGAAATTACCTATAAAAGTGACACAGAGGTACCTAAAAAACTAAACACTGCGATTTGTTTGAGTTTGAACATTTGTTTACAAAGTTTACCTAACTATTTGAAAAGAAAAAACTTGCATAATAACTAATAAGAAAATTAACAAAGGAAAGATTCTTCTTTAAGACATAATGAAGTAAAGTATAGTAAAGCTTCTTGCTCATTTTACTTAGAGAGGATATTAAATCAATTGTATCAATTCATAATTGTACATAACATACTAGGAAAGATATTCTATTAGTAAAAAATTTCGTTTTGTAAAAGGGTAAATGCAAGAAGTTGTGTCCACTTAAGGTGGAAGTTTCAGAGTTAGAAAAAAATCCGAAATCGGGTTAACCAAAACGGAATCCCGCTTTTTATAAAACGGGATCCCGCTTTTTAAAAACGGGATCCCGTTTTGCTTCGGAATCCCGAGCCAAAAGCGGGATCCCGTTTTCAAGAAACGGGATCCCGTTTTGAGTTTCATAAAAGGTTAATATTTTAACCTTTATAAAACGGGATCCCGTTTTATAACGGTTAAAATATTAACCTTTTATGAAACGGGATCCCATTTTAAAACGGGATCCCGTTATTTAAAATTTGAATTTTAAGCTCGGGTTTTGCTTTGTAACCCGGTTCGGAAAATGCTTTGGGGACCCGAACCTGACCTCTGGACCAGCTTTGACCTGCAACTTGAAGGTCCTATCAATGTCACAACAAAATAGTGACTTTGGGCATATATCTGAAGGTCTATTTTGCAGAATATTTTGACGAAATTAAAACCCATTATAGATGAGACAGTGTAGATTCTAAATATGTAATTTTTTTTACAATTGGATTATTTTTTCTATTTTTTAATCAATTTCTGATGAAATAGGTCCATAAACTTGAATTATTAGGGTTTTTTAGTATTTTAATAACTTTTTATTAACATATTTTTTTGTAAAAAAAATTGTAGGAAAACGTACTTTAGACAATTCTTTTCAATTTAAAAAAAAAAAAAATTCAAAAAATGTTAAGTTTAGGTCATCTTATGCGTGACGTACACGATGATTTTTTAAAAGACCAAAAATGGCCAATAAAAAATTAATGAAAAAAAATATATTCAATAAAAAATTATAAAAAAATATGGAAAATGTGCTTCAGTGAGTTACAAATCTTTTCCCAAAAGGATTTTGAAAAATATGATTATTTAGGTCA
Source organism: Cunninghamia lanceolata (assembly GCA_027924645.1). NCBI lineage: Eukaryota > Viridiplantae > Streptophyta > Pinopsida > Cupressales > Cupressaceae > Cunninghamia > Cunninghamia lanceolata. The sequence continues at coordinate 6,152,309 of BSBN01000334.1, read as the reverse complement.
AAATATGGATGACGTACACGTACATGGTATAGTAAAAAAAAAGTGACTTTTAAACAGTGGTTTTTAGAAACACCTATTCAAAATCACTTTCTATCATCTGGGTATTGAAAAAAATTACATATTTGGAAACTAGATTCTGAGTACTACATTTCATATTTAGTGACTTTTTCCAAGATTCCACCGTTAAGTGCTTCAAATTTTTAGGTCAAATGTGACAAATTCTGAAAATCAGGGAAAACACTTCCACTTTTTGGCCAATAAGTGGACACAACTTCTTGCACACACCCAAAACAAAGAAATCTTGATAACTTATTTTGTCATACATCAATACACTTTAGTCCAAAGGCAAAGAATTGATACTAATCATTACAACTTACTTTTAATAAGAGTTGTATAACTAGACAAATAATTCAACAAGAGGTTTACTTGCAAACTCCCTAAATGGATTTATAAAATTAATTAATTTTGATTGCTAATAAAACTTGTGAATATAACTTAATCAAGGAATAACAATGATTCTTGATACATAAGAATGAAAATTCATTGTTCTAATGTTTTATAACATTCCAATTTAATGAGCAATTTAAATAACTTCTCGATTCCATTCATGATTCCTCTATACTCATAACATTCATTCATTTAAAAGTACCTTGATGCAGGAGCACCTACCTGACAGCTGGCCTTCATGAGGCAGTTAGTTTGTTATAGGTCTTGTTTGTGTTTCCAAGAAGGTCTGTTAAGACCAAATGCATGTAATAAGGTCATGCTGATCATGATAAGATCATGCTGACCAGGGTTTTGCTATTTTTAGTTAGTTGGTTATAACAGCTGTCATGATGTATGATCGGTTGGATCTCCCAGCCGCCTGGAGAGTTCCCAGCCGCTTGGAGTCGGGTCAGTAGTACTCGTAGGGAAATCTATTTAAGCATGAGATCGTTTGATATTGGATACAGACAGATATCATCGATCGAGCTAGGTTGCAGAGAGTGAGACTGAGAGAGAGGTTGATCATTGTATTGCATCTTTTGAAATCAATTAAAGTGATCCTGTTTGTGTTCTCTCTCTGGTTGCATTCCATTGCTTGATTGATTTGCTGGTTTGAGAGGTTTCATGGATTTAATGATCCATTCCACCGGTTGATCCGTCTGATCGGTGGAATGGTAATGTACAGTAGGTTAGGTTGTAGTTTGTTTGTTTGCATGCAGGTGTGCAGGATCGCGATCAAGAGATGTTGAAGACCCTAGCATGGGTATGTGCTAGGTCGAGCTGATAAGATAGAGTGTGGAAGATCACCCTGAAACGGGATCGGGTCGTCCCTGGAGGATCAGCGAAGTGAAATTTCGCTAAGGCTAGAAATTGGTCGAGATGGCATCATCAGGATATTTCTGCAAATATCCTGCAGTCGGGTTAGGCATTGTCATCCGGATAAGTGAAGATGAACATGATGCAGTTGAGCGCATGAAGTGCGGGTTCATCGGGGTGATCATCATCAGGAGTTGCCGAGGAGGAGTGCATCGGCATCAGGTAGAAGATCGGGTCATGAAATTGTTGGAGTTTGCATGTTGCGAGAGCATCAGGATGTTTTAGGTCGGACATATACTAAGTGTATGTATCGCCGTCAGGATCATCTCCCGGGAGTGCCCTTCATCCGCGTATCGCGAGTAGATGCGGGAGTGAAAGTTCGTGTTTTGTGACTAAGTGTTGAAGAGGTCATCAGGATATTGGGTGACGTCATCGTCATCAGGATATGATGTCATCGTCATCAGGATATTGAGATATCCCCCCTATGCGAGTTTATCCTGCCGTTGTTAAGTGCTTGGGTATCGGCAGAAGGTTGTATTAGCATCATCAGGAGGTTTCGAGAGAACCGGATAAAGCAGATCATGATGCTGTTGTTTGTGTCGTCGGCTAGCGGAGCATCGAAGGAAAGGTGCTGAAGTGGTCGTCATCAGGATCTTGGGGCAACCGGATATTGGTTATCCTGCTGACGAAGGAAGTGTTGCATATCATGATGCCGATGGAGTTCGGTGCCCGATGAACAGTGCAACAGGAGGATTTTGCGCCCGCTGAATATCATGATGATGATAGGCGGAAAACGGAGGAGGTGAACAGTAGTCGGCAGGAGGATAAGTGTGATCATCCGAAATATGATGATGCTGTTGGTGGTTTTAGGAAACATGATGATGATGCTGACAGAGTAAAGCAGAATATGATGATGATGGCGAAGATGATGATGATGAGGTTGGTCTGCAGACATTCATGCTATATGCGAAGGTTATAGTGTGGATGCCTCTGCATCATAGTGGTATCAGAGCTCAGCAAAAGGTCTGGGCTGTTGTGTGTTGATTCTGTCACCGAAAGGGCAGAGGTAGAGTTGAATTGTGTGTTGTGTGTTGCTTGAGAGGTTGACAAAATGCCTCCTAAAGGTAGTGGTACTGCAAGGGAATTGCAGGAGATGAAGGAGAAACATGCTAGAGAGATGAGGAAGATGAAGGAGCTTGCTGAAGCACTTCAAGCCAGGCTGACAGCCCTGGAAAAGAACAAAAAGAGGGAAGTGGAAGACAGTGAGTCTGAAGAAGAAGAAGATACTGTTGAAGAGTATGAAGAGGTAGCTGAAGATCTGGATACTGAAGACCAGAAATTTGCAAAACTGTTAAAGGCAGTACAGAGTGAAAAACCTAAGGTAAAGGTTGATGTTTCCAAATATACTAGAAGCTTGAATGAAGATGAGTTGTTGGATTGGATTGCTGCACTTGATAATCACTTTGAATGTGAAGATGTTGCTGAGGATCAGAAAGTAAAGATTGCAAAGACCAAGTTAGGAGGTCATGCTTTGGTATGGTGGGATTATGTACAATCTGAGAGAAGGAAACAAGGGAAGTCAAAGATTACTTCATGGGATAAGATGGTAGCAAGGATCAAAGGGAAATTCTTGCCAAGGGATTATGAAATCCAGATGTTTAAGAAGCTGCAATTTTTAAAGCAGAAAGACAGGGACGTGAAAGCATATACTGAGAAATTTTATCTGTTAAGTATGAGATCTGGTCATCATGAGAATGAGGTAGAAAAGGTGGCTAGGTACTTGGCTGGTTTGAGATTTAACATACAGGATGAGTTAGTTTTAGCTAACCCTAAGAATGTGGAGGATTGTTATCAAATGGCAATCAGGATTGAAGAAAAGATGAATAGAGGACATGATAAGTTCATGAGAGGAAGAGGAAACAATAGGGGAAGAGGAGCAGCCCCTGTACAGAAGCAAACCAATGAGGGTCAGGAAGACACTGGTAAAGGACAAGGACAGTCTGATTTCAGAGGTGGATGGAAAGGTAATAGAGGAAGATTTGGAGGTGGTAGAAGTTCTACTACATTTTTAGGAAAATGTTACACCTGTGGTGAGTTTGGTCATCCATCTTTCAAATGTCCAGAAAACAAAGGTTCATCATCCAGAAATGATAGAACAAGTGACAAGAGAGTACAACTTGTGCAAGAAGAGAAAGTAGAAGAAAGTGCACAGAGTTCAAACAGAGGTCCTGAGAATTATGGATATCCAGAGAGTGGAGAATCATTGATGTTAAGGAGAATTAGTTTGCAGGCATCAAAGGATATGATGCAAAGAAGAGCTCTTTTCAAAACCACATGCAAGAGCAAAGGTAAAGTATGCAAGGTTGTCATTGATACTGGTTCAACAGACAACATGGTATCCCAGGAAATGGTGGATAAACTGAAGCTAGAAAGGATTCCACATCCACACCCTTACAAGACATCTTGGGTGAGTGATAGTCAATCACTTTTTGTCTCTGAACAGGCATATGTGGATTTCCAGATTGGAGCATATCAGGATAGAATTTTGTGTGATATTTTGCCCATGGAATGTTGTCACCTACTGTTGGGTAGACCATGGCAATTTGACAGAAGGGTACTGTATGATGGGTATGCTAATACCTACACCATCAAGAAGGATGGGAAGATTATTAAGTTGATGCCATTGCAGGCAAAAGCTGCAGTACAGAAGGCAGCCCGAATCATTTTAATGGGAAAGAAGGAGTTTGTGCAGATGCCTATAGGGGCAGGCATAAAAGCAGCTAAGGATACTGCAGGAAAAGGAGTTGTTAAGGACAACAAGCTGAAGAAAGTTTCAGTTGTGACTAACAGAGGTCAGCAGCAGGTGCAGAAACAGGTTTGTACACAGCAACCAGTTGAGAAGAATGACAAGGATGTTGTCCTAGTTGGGACTATTGCTTGTCCTATAAAGATTGACAGGAAGATAGAGTTGAACATTTCAGAAGTTCAAGAGGCAGTTCAGACAGAGGTTTTGGTCAGGCAACCTGACAAACACAGGGTATGTGAGGGAAAGGCCTACATCAACAGGCATGAGGATTTACTTGCCAGAAAGCAAGTTACAGTTCAGAAGTCTTGGAGAAGCCAAGAGACAGCAGAGGATAAAGCTGGAGCAGGTCAGACTATTGACAAGGCAAAGGGTAGAGGTGGAGGACTTCCACATACTAAACTCATGGGACATGAGTTCTTTTCTGTTGGGGAGTATGATGCAGGAGCACCTACCTGACAGCTGGCCTTCATGAGGCAGTTAGTTTGTTATAGGTCTTGTTTGTGTTTCCAAGAAGGTCTGTTAAGACCAAATGCATGTAATAAGGTCATGCTGATCATGATAAGATCATGCTGACCAGGCCTTTTCTATTTTTAGTTAGTTGGTTATAGCAACTGTCATGATGTATGATCGGTTGGATCTCCCAGCCGCCTGGAGAGTTCCCAGCCGCTTGGAGTCGGGTCAGTAGTACTCGTAGGGAAATCTATTTAAGCATGAGATCGTTTGATATTGGATACAGACAGATATCATCGATCGAGCTAGGTTGCAGAGAGTGAGACTGAGAGAGAGGTTGATCATTGTATTGCATCTTTTGAAATCAATTAAAGTGATCCTGTTTGTGTTCTCTCTCTGGTTGCATTCCATTGCTTGATTGATTTGCTGGTTTGAGAGGTTTCATGGATTTAATGATCCATTCCACCGGTTGATCCGTCTGATCGGTGGAATGGTAATGTACAGTAGGTTAGGTTGTAGTTTGTTTGTTTGCATGCAGGTGTGCAGGATCGTGATCAAGAGATGTTGAAGACCCTAGCATGGGTATGTGCTAGGTCGAGCTGATAAGATAGAGTGTGGAAGATCACCCTGAAACGGGATCGGGTCGTCCCTGGAGGATCAGCGAAGTGAAATTTTGCTAAGGCTAGAAATTGGTCAAGACGGCATCATCAGGATATTTCTGCAAATATCCTGCAGTCGGGTTAGGCATTGTCATCTGGATAAGTGAAGATGAACATGATGCAGTTGAGCGCATGAAGTGCGGGTTCGTCGGGGTGATCATCATCAGGAGTTGCCGAGGAGGAGTGCATCGGCATCAGGTAGAAGATCGGGTCATGAAACTGTTGGAGTTTGCATGTTGCGAGAGCATCAGGATGTTTTAGGTCGGACATATACTAAGTGTATGTATCGCCGTCAGGATCATCTCCCGGGAGTGCCCTTCATCCGCGTATCGCGAGTAGATGCGGGAGTGAAAGTTCGTGTTTTGTGACTAAGTGTTGAAGAGGTCATCAGGATATTGGGTGACGTCATCGTCATCAGGATATGACGTCATCGTCATCAAGATATTGAGATATCCCCCCTATGCGAGTTTATCCTGCCGTTGTTAAGTGCTTGGGTATCGGCAGAAGGTTGTATTAGCATTATCAGGAGGTTTCGAGAGAACCGGATAAAGCAGATCATGATGCTGTTGTTTGTGTCGTCGGCTAGCGGAGCATCGAAGGAAAGGTGCTGAAGTGGTCATCATCAGGATCTTGGGGCAACCGGATATTGGTTATCCTGCTGACGAAGGAAGTGTTTCATATCATGATGCTGATGGAGTTCAGTGCCCGATGAACAGTGCAACAGGAGGATGTTTGCGCCCGCTGAATATCATGATGATGATAGGCGGAAAACGGAGGAGGTGAACAGTAGTCGGCAGGAGGATAAGTGTGATCATCCGAAATATGATGATGCTGTTGGTGGTTTTAGGAAACATGATGATGATGCTGACAGAGTAAAGCAGAATATGATGATGATGGCGAAGATGCTGATGATGAGGTTGGTCTGCAGACATTCATGCTATATGCGAAGGTTATAGTGTGGATGCCTTTGCATCATACCTTCATTTTAGAATTTCATACTGCTTATTATTCATTTTCACTAGTAATTTTTAATGTTGATTTAAGTTAATTTAATGTATTCTTATTTAGGGAAACATGACATTTTTAATTGTATTCAATTTCAGACATTTCTGATTGAGACAATGACTTAGATACTCATTCATAAGGGTCAACATTTGTTTAAACAAGTCATTTTGCTTGTGCCCACATATGGTCAAGAGGATTAATTTTCAATTCATAGATAGTTGTATCTAAAATTTTATATTATTGCAGGACTTAGTGTGTATGGGATCTTTGAGTAACAAGTTTGATTAATATCGACATGGTTCACATGGAATTATAAATCACTCATGAATAATATACCAAATATAAATTTGAGAGATAAGTTTCTAATTTTGCTTTAATGAATACCACTAGTATTCACATCATGAAATAAACCAAAAATCATAGTCAACACAGTTATTTAGAACATAGAATTCTTCTATTAATACTATCAACCCTATCTAGAGAATTTATAATTCATGAGTTTAGATGAATGATTGACTAGGAATATATATATATATATAATTCAAATTACTAAACCAAGTTAGTATAAGATAAATCATAGGCTAGATATTATATTACTAAACCAAGCAATTTATTATCTTGAGACAAAATATATACAATGCATTGGGGATATAGATAATGATGTCAACTTTCACTAGAATGTTATTCATCCAACTATCATTAAGAGGAGGACATAACATTACATGGGACTTCCTTAATTAGTTACTTCAAAGATAAGTGGGAATGTATTCAAGATATTGTATGTCATCTATATCATAGATACACAAAAGTTCTAAGAGTTCTTACAAAAATAATAAGAAAGTTAAATATAGGATACACAGACTAGTAGGGCAGTTACTATACCTCATAAATTTGACAAGAAGGAACCTAACTACACTAACATGCTATTATGGGTAGGTTTTAACAATAGAAAGAATCTTTCAAGGATCATTTTGCATGATTATGGTGTCTGTAGACCAAATAAGATAGTTGGAGATCAAAGCTTAGTTGGAGATTTTGGTTGAAATAGAAAGCCAGTGGTTTCCATTTAAGTTTCAAATACATTTTACTTAATACTGTGGAAGAGGAGGAAAAATGAATTATTACTCTATTTACTTTATGAAAAGTAAACGATTCAATTTAGTTCGCAGGGAGAAAAGTATGCTGCAGGAGTTGGATTACTAAGCTTTTCCTAACTTATGGAAAAATTGAAAGATCAAAAAGGCTAAAGGTGTTTTGCAAACAGGTAGAGTTTTCTCAAAATTTTAAAGATTTTTAAAGAGTTGAGGAAGGTGTGGTGACCTTCTCAAGCCATGGCCGCCAGAGGGTTTTGCCTCTCATTGATCAGGTAAAAGTTTTAAACACATAAAAGTATATGACAACATTTCAAAATAGCAAATCCTGGAAGAATAAAAACAAATGAATTGATTGAAGTGACATATGTATGCAAAATGTGGAATCATTGAAAAAGTATGTGGATTGTTTGACAGAATGCCTAAAAGAGATGCTGATTTATGGAATGCAAGATTGCAAGTTCTGCACATAATGGATTTGTTGCAAAGTCTTTAGACATTTTCAATGGAAATGCAATTGGCAGTTGTAAAGCTAGAGTCCCTAACCTTGGCCAATGTCCTCATTACCTGTACACAAATGGAAGATTTGGAATAGGGTATGGACTTCTAACAAAGCAAATTTGAAAATAATCTAGTAGACATATATGCGACTGGGGACGTATAGACAAAACACGTGAACTATTTAATAGAATGTATTAATAAGATGTCATCTCATGGAATGTCGAAATGGTAGGATATGCGCAAAAGGGATTTGTTGCAAAGGTTCTAGAAACCTTTAAGCAAATGAATTGGTAGGCGTGAAGTCGACATCTTCACAGAATGGATTTGTTGAAAGGGCTTTAGAAACTTTCAAGCTGATGAAATTGGCAGGCATAAAGCCAAATTCCACAACCTTGATAGCGTACTTCTTGTCTATGCCAAAATGGCACTTAGGAACAACATATGGACATACATAAAAGCATAAAGGGAAAATAGATTTAATTAGAAGTTGTAGTTGCAAATACCCCAATACACAAATATAGAGCACATGAACTGTTTGACAAAATGCGTTCAGAAAAATTGACATGTTGGAAGGGATTTAAAAACTTTCAAACAAAAGAAATTGACAAGTGTAAAAAACTAGAACCCATAACCCTACGCAAAAATTAGCATAACAGAAGGGGGATTTGGTAGATATTATAGTTGGAAATGTTTTGGTATACATGTATGCAAAAACGAAGGTGCACAGACAAGGCCACATCAACTGTTTGACAAATCTCTCAAAGAAATGTTGTCTCAGGGCCTGCAAGGATTGAAGGATGCACACAAAATGGATATGTTTGAAAAGGAGTTAGAAAACTTTCAAGTAAATGAAATTGACAAATGTAAAGTCAAATTTCAAAAACTACACTAATGTCCTCCCTGCTAGTGCCTGTATGGGAGCTTTGGAACAGGGCATAGACATACATCAAGCATAAAGAAAAGACAAATTCCATCAGATGTTGTAATTGCAAATGCCTGGTATACATGTATACAGAAGGTAGAAACATACACAATGCACATGAACTCTTTGTAGGACTCCTTGATCATAGGATATGTAGAAAATGGATTTGATGAAAAGGCTTTAAAATGTTCAAGCAAGAATGAAGTTCAGGAACAGGGTATGGACATCCATCCCAACATAATGGAAAGGGGGGTTTATATCAACATATTTATTACAAATGCTACTTCCATTCACCAAAACCTTGATAGAAACTTATACACAAATTCTCCAGTAATTGATTGTAATTATCATAAGACATATCATCAAAATGAATTCAAAACTAAAATTGAACTAAAATAAATTTATTAACAAGATTTAAAGAACCAAACTTTCAAAGGAAAAGAACAAAATGATGGAGAGGAGAGCTCTTACAGATTTCTCTAGCAGTCCAACCAGACTTTAGTGTGTCTCTCCTTCCTCCTATCTATGTTATTTACAGAAAAATTTAACCCTTGTCGAGGAAAATCCAAGTCTTGAGTGAATTCTTCTAATTAAATTCTTCCTCTACATTTTCCAAATTGCCATTCAATTTTTGTAGAAAAGGACTCATTAATCTTAAATATTTTCTCTCAAATTTTCCAATTGTTATGAATTCAAGGAGAAAAATCTCATTTTATTATCTTTGAGTCTTGACTTGAGAAAGGGGGGGGTGATCCTCATTTATTGCTCTTTCTAGAAGTGTGGCTTTTTATGACTATGTATTTATTAGAATTTTAAATTGGGATACAAAAATCACCATTTTTAATATTTTGTTTTAAAAAAAAATTATATTTATATTATTTAATTCTACTAGCTTTTATGTGTGTTATTCAAAAGTGGGTAGTGACATGCTTCTCCCCTAAATTTATGCATCATCCTAATGCATGTTAGAAATGGCAAATTAAGGTCAAAATATAACATACACTTATAAGTCTATAGAAATAAGCATCATTTACCATCAGTCTACTTGCCTACCTTTAAAGTTCATCCTTCAACAAAGTAGTTTATCATTGCATATCATCTAAGCATAATTGTCTATATCATCATTGTTTTTAAGAAAAAATTGAAGTTTGATGAGTTTATAAATTAACTAGTGTTTTCAAAATAAGTGCAAATAGAGCTTTTGCATTTCCACTGTGTCTTCCCATGTAGCATTCTCAAATGAGCATTGATCCTACTAAACCCTAGATTGGTCCACTATCATGTTGCAAAGCTGGAATTGGTACCGCTTGAGGATTTTGCATGGTTGTATTGTTATTATACTAGGTTTTTCCACCTGTAGGGCGTTCCAATTAAGAATATGCTTAGGGTAAGGTATATACCTTTTTAATAAGGACACATGGAACACATCATGAACATGGCTCAGTATGGGAGGTAAGGCCAAGTGGTAATCTATAGGATTGATTTCCTCAAGTACTTCAAAAGGCTTGACAAAGCGAGGAGCTAGCTTTGACTTCCTTCCCAAAGAGATGAAACTTTTATGAGGTTGAACTCTAAGGAACACCTTTTCACCAACTTGAAATCTACTACATGTCCTATTCTTATCTGCATAACTTTTCTAGTGATTCAAGGCTTCCTTCAACCTCTATCGAATAGGTTGCACTTGGTTATCCATATGTTTCAACATCTCAAGGCCAACCAAGATCCTATCTTCTAGTTTATCCCAACTCAAGGGTGTTCGACAAGGTCTCCCGAAGAGAGCTTTGAAGGGTACCATACCTATAGCTGCTTGGAAGGAGTTGTCATAGGCAAACTCAACTAATTGCAAATATTCCTCCCAGTTAGTCTATTGATCCATAAAATACATACGAAGGAGGTTTTCCAAAATTTGGTTGGTTCTTTCCATTTGTCCATCCATTTCAAGATGATAGGTGGTGCTAAAGTTCAATTCTATTCTTAAGGCAACCTGTAATGTGGTCCAAAATCTAGAAGTGAACTTTTCATCTCTATCAGAGATGATTTTCTTAGGAATTCCATGCAACCTAAAAGTTTCCTTTATGAACCTTTTTGCTACCTCAGGTGCATCATCTGTCAGGTTTCCTAATATGAAGTGGGCTACCTTGGTGAGTTTATCCACTACCACCAAAATACAATTATGCCTATGAGATGTCATCGGTGGCCCTTGGACAAAATCCATACTTATGACTTGCCTTTTATAGCAAGGTACATCATGCGGATAAAGAAGTCCTACCAGATGTACATGTTATGCCTTAACCCTCTAATATTCTAGACATCTGGCAATTGTGTCTACCACATCCTTCTTCATTTCTGGCCAGAAATATAATTTTTTGAGATCTGCATACATCTTATTCACCCCTGGATGCCCTGAATATGGAGTATTATGTGTCTCCATTAGGATCATACTTCTTAGTTCTACACTATCAGGAATGTATATTCTTCTCTAGTACCTCATTAGCTCATTAGAATCAAAAGCATAATCTAAAGACTTAGGTTCCATAGAGGTATTAGCTAGAGATGCATTAACCTAAGCATACCATGGGTCATGCTTCTACTCAGAGAGTACTTATTGTTTTAGGTCTATGTGCAAGTTGGACATGGCCATTATGTGTCTCCTCCTACTAACAGCATCGACCACCCTATTTTCTTTCCCCTTGATATATTCAATCTTAAAATCATACTCACTTAGGAACTCTAACCACCTTCTATGTCTTGCATTCAAATGAGGTTGAGTGAATATATATTTTAGTCCTTGATGGTCTATTTTAAGCTCTAATGGTTTTCCCAATAAGAAATGTCTCCATTTTTACAAGTCATGAACTATGGCTGCAAGTTCAAGGTCATGGGGAGTGTAATTGACTTCATGGATTTTTATATTCTATGATTCATAAGCCACTACTCCTTCCTCTTGGAAAAGAACTCCTCCTAGTCCTTCTATGGATGCATTTATTACTACTATGAAGTTACCATTAGCATCAGACACCTTTTGAATTGGTGGAGACGTTAGCCTTTCCTTCAATACCTAAAATGCCTTATCGTACTACTCAGTCCAAATGAACTTTTTGTTTTTCTTTTACAAAAATGTGATTGGGTTGGCTATCTTTGAAAAGTCTTTCACAAACCTCCTGTAGTACCCTACCAATCCCATAAAACTTCTCACTTTGGTCACATTTGTAGGTATAGGTCATTCAGTGATGGCTTTTACTTTATCAAGATGTACCACTATACCCTCAGTTGAAATGATATGCCCTAAATAGTGAACCCTCCTTTCAAAGAAGGAGCATTTGGATAACTTGAACACAAACAACTTATGCTTCTGTAGCCTTTTTAATATTGCCTGTAGATGGGTTAAGTGTTCCTCTTCATCCTTGGAATATATTAAGATGTCATCCAGAAATAAAATCACAAACTTATCCAGAAAATCATGGAACACACTATTCATTAGATTCATAAAGGCAGCTAGAGCATTTGTTAATCTGAATGGAACTATAGTAAATTGATAGTGACCATACCTAGTCCTAAATGCTATTTTTGGGATGTCCTCTTTTTTTATGCTTAACTGATGATAGCCCGAGCGAAGGTCAATTTGTGAGAACACTGAGTCTCCACTCATTTGGTCAAATAGATCATCAATACGAGGCAAGGGATATCTGTTCCTCATGGTGGCCTTATTCAACATTTTGTAGTCAATACACAACCTTAGTGTCCCATCCTTCTTCTTGACAAATATGACTGGTGCTCCCCAAGGTGATACACTAGGCCTTATCAACCCCTTCTCTAGCAATTCATGCAACTATATTTTCAAATCTTGGAGTTATGTGGTGTTCATCCTATATGGGGTTTTGGATATAGGTGCGGTTCTGGGAAGTATATCGATTGAAAAATTGAATTCCATTTTAGGAGTTAATCTAGGTAGATCTTTAGGAAACACATCCTTGTAGTCCCAAAGGAATGGGCTATTCTCAAAGGTAGGGGCCTCTTTCTCTTCTCCCTTCTCATCTAAAGATACTAAGAATATCGGATTTCCTCATTTCCACCTTGCCTTCTTTAGTTACATAAAACAAATGGTCTCCACTGATATAGGTTTATAAATCCCTTGGATCCTAACTCTATACCCCTTATCATCTACACACTTCATCACCTTATTATAGCAATCTATGTTAGCCTCATTATTTGTTAGCCAACTTATTTTGATTATGACATCATAGGCTCCCAAGTGTACAACATATAAGTCAACTTTAGTTTCTAGTTCAGGAAACTTAATGAGGGATCCTCTTATGTACTCATTCACTCTTCATGTAGCCTTGTCACCATACTAAACCATCCATGATGATTCCATATTCTTAGTTTGCAAAGACATTTTTCATACCAATTTTGGGGAAATAAATTCTTGGAGGAACCAGTATCTGTCAAATTAGTGATGGATTTACCAAAAAGCATACCTTTTGTCTCCATAGGTACATTTTGATGTTGAGTTTGTTGATTTCTGACAGCAACATGTATTTGATGTTGTCGAGGTTGCCGTGGCTGATTGCACTCATTCCTTTTTGAACAATCCCTTGCATAATGATTGCCTCCACAAATAAAACATCCACTAGGGGTCCATTATAATTTTGAGGTAGTGCATTCCAATTATTCCTTATGGCATTACCATTGTAATTACATTACCATTGTAATTATTCATGTGATTCTGATTACCAACAGCTTCTATTCTACCCAGTCTCTCCTCTTGTTTTTCTGAGCTCCTCTTTTGCCCCTATTGTCTAGTTTCCTTTTGAAGGCAGATTGCTTGTCCCAAAAGTTTTACTTTTCCACTGATAGTGCCTATAATTTCTTTTCTTGTTTGAGTGCCTTCTCCAAGACGTGGTTCATGCTCTCAGGCAAGGAAGTTTCTTTTGGGATTGAATACTAATATTGGGGCAGAAGTAGATATATTGTTGGACTGTGAGATTTCCTTGTCTAAAATTTAGAAACTTGGTCATCTTTTCATCATAAGATAGCTATGGAAGCCATCTCTCACAGATGTGGCTCACAAACTACCTCCAAGTTAGGTTTTCCTTTGAATAGAAATATTGTTCCTTTATGTTTATCCACCAACTGCTAGCTTCTCACTGTAGTTGATAAGCTTCCCAGGTTGCTTTGATATTCTCTAAATAATTCCTTAGCTCAAAATATTTTTCTATCTCAGTGAGCCATCCTTCCGTAGCATCTCCCACATTTTTAACGTCAAATTTTAGAGGAGTTATCTTCTTAAGATCTTGTGAGATGTCTAAGATGGTGGTTTCCTGGGTCAAGACCTATGAATCTCTGGCTCATTATTTGTTTAAGCTATGGGTACTTCCTCATTTTGATGTTCATCTTGAGGTTCTAGAATATTTTTTATTGTCCCCTACCTAGCCTTCAAGTCTTGTACAATTTGCTCAAGGTTTTCGAATTTATCTCTCTGCTCTATCAACGAGTTAATAATTGCTTTCATACCATCATTTTATTTCTTAGGTGGGTTTCTAGCTAATTCTTGGTTGACCGGTTCCTTTCCACGCAAATTTCACAAATTTTGGGTTTTTACCATGTTAGTTCTGAAAACAAGGATAAAGGTAATTTACCATTTGCTACAATTTCAGTACAATATGCAAATTGATAGTAAATAATTTTATTACAATTCTTATTTCAATACCAATTATTGTCATTTTTAAGTTAGTAGGCCTCCAGGTTGAGTGTTTGAACCTAGCTCTAATACCGCATGTAAGCACCTGCTTGGTCCAAACTCAAATTTTCAAAAAAATTTACCTTAATAACAAGTTATATGGGATATATCAAGACTTTGACTGGCTACTTAGAAAAACTTCAGCCAATACAGGCCATATGTTCTAACTGAAGATTCTTAAGCCAAACCGAGGTCTTCTATCCTTTGGGAAAATAGGTTAATACATAACCGAGTCTAACTGACCTTATCGCTACTCGATATGGGGTAGATCAAATGGTGACCAAATGCCCTGGTTTGTCAAATGGACCAAGACTCTATCCAATCCAAGATAAGTAAACATGAGAGCCAAATAGAGTACATAGGACAAGAATTATTATGCTCTGGCTAGAGACTTCTATCTCCTTTGGGACCAATACAAGTTCATGAATCACTTCCTAGAGATAATAGTCTGCCCAAGGACTGTGCCAAGGATGTAAACTAGGGGATACATAACATCGACTTGTACACACCTCAGTTTTGGCAAAGCCAAATTCAAGTAATCCACCTCAGGGATTCTTCTGAGTACTAGGAGACTTCTTTAGTTACATAGATAAACCTTTAAAACTAGGGATCAAGATTATGAAGTTGATTATAAAAGAGTATCCTATATCTGAAGGACCTGAGTACTAGAGGCATCCTTCGCCATCTAGTCTTCCTACATACCCTCTATCCATGGGATCAAGGCCCTCTCCAGATGTGATGGACATGGGGGATGCGAATATGTAGTTCTGTCTTGCACTATGTTTGATGCAACTGTGAGTGGGTACATAGTTCATAGTTGACAGCCACCCATGTGAGTGATAAAGTGATGGAATTCCTATGAAACTAGTTTGCAAACACACCTCCTGGGAGTGTTTGACATTTAAGTTTTCATGTGTGAATAGTTTACCTAGTACGCATATTTGTTTGATGAGGTTTTCCATTGATAGTTTAAAAGGATTTCTATCATGATAATCGTCATACAACTATTTCGATAGATTCATCATTTCTTTTTAGTTAATCTTTTTAATGAGGTATCTAAGGAGATTTTTCCTTCCTACAAATTTAACTTCGACATGTCCCTTATTACTCCTTGACAATTTAGAGGGACGGTGCGCATACATCATTGTTGTAGCTATGTTAGGTGCGAGGTACTTGGTTCAATATGAAGGCATTGCCTGTAAACATGACACAAAGGTACCATAAAAACCAAACACTACAATTTGTTTGAGTTTGCAAATTTGTTTACAAAGTTTACCTATCTATTTGAAAAGAAAAAACTTGCATAATAACTAATAAGAAAATTAACAAAGGAAAGATTCATATCTAAGACATAATGAAGTAAAGTATAGTAAAGATTCTTGGAAAGATATTCTATCAGTAAAAAAATTCATTTTGGAAAACAAAGAAATCTTGATAACTTATTTTTTCATACATCGATAGACTTTATTCCAAAAGTAAAGAATTGATACTGATCATTACAACTTGCTTTTAATAAGAGTTTTAGAACTAGACAAATAATCCAACAAGAGGTTTACTTGCAAACTCCCTAAATGGATTTATAACATTAATTAATTTTCATTGCTAATAAAAATTGTGAATATAACTTAATCAAGGAATAACAATGATTCTTGATACATAAGAATGAAAATACGTTGTTCTAAGGTTGTATAACTTTCCAATTTAAAGAACTTATTGATTCCCTTCATAATTTCTCTATAGTCATAACATTCATTCATTTAAAAGTACCTTCACTTTAGAACTTCATACTACTTATTTTTCATTTTCTCTAATAATATTTAATGTTGATTTAAGTTAATTTAATGTATTCTTACCTAAGGAAAGATGACGTTTTTAATTGTATTCAATTTCTGACATTTCTCATTGAGACAATGACTTAGATACTCATTCATAAGGGTCAACATTTGTTTAAATAAGTCATTTTTCTTGTGCCCACATATGGTCAAGAGGATTAATTTTCAATTTATAGATAGTCATATCTAAAATTTTATATTATTGCTGGACTTAGTGTGTATGGGATCTTTGAGTAACAAGTTTGATTAATATCGACATGTTTCACATGGAATTATAAATCAATCATAAATAATATACCAAATATAAATTTGACAGATAAGTTTCTAATTTTTCTTTAAGGAATACCACTAGTATTCACATCAAGAAATAAACCAAAAATGATAATCAACATAGTTATTTAGAACATAGAATTCTTCTATTAATACTATCAGCCCTATCTAGAGCATTTATAATTCATGAGTTTAGAGGAATGATTGACCACGAATATATATATATTTGTGGTCTTTAAGGAATACCACTAGTATTCACATCAGGAAATAAACCAAAAATGATAATCAACATAGTTATTTAAAACATAGAATTCTTCTATTAATACTATTAGCCCTATCTAGAGCATTTATAATTCATGAGTTTAGAGGAATGATTGACCACGAATATATATATATATATATATATATATATATATATATATATATATATATATATATATATATATATATATATATATATATATATAAAATCCAAATTACTAAACCAAATTAGTATAAGATAAATCATAGGCTAAATATTATATTACTAAACCAAGCAATTTATTATCTTGAAACAAAATATATACAATGCGTTGGGGATATAGATAATGATGTCGACTTTTACTAGAATGTTAATCATCCAACTATCATTAAGAGGAGGACATAAGGTTACAAGAGACTTCCTTAATTCATTACTTCAAACATAAGTGGGAATGCATGCAAGATATTGTATGTCATCTATACATAGATAAACAAAAGTTCTAAGAGTTATTACAAAAAAAATATGAAAGTTAAATATAGGATACATAGACCAGTAGGGCAGTTACTATACCTCATAAATTTGACAAGAAAGAACCTAACTACACTAACATTCTATTATGGGTTGGGTGTAACGATAGAAAGAATCTTTCAAGGATCATTTTGCATGATTATGGTGTCTGTAGACCAAATAAGATAGTTGGAGATCAAAGCTTAGGTAGAGATTTTGGTTGAAATAGAAAGGCAATGGTTTATATTTAAGTTTCAAATACATTTTACTTAATGCCATGGAAGAGGAGGAAAAATTAATTATTACTCTATTTACTTTGTGAAAAGTAAGTGATTGCATTAGGTTCGTAGAGAGAAAAGTATGGTGCAGGAATTGGATTACTAAGCTTCTCCTAACTTAAGGAAAAATTGAAAGATCAAAAAGGTTAAAGGTCTTGTGCAAACAAGTAGAGTTTGGTCAAAATTTTAAAGATTTTCAAAGAGCTGGGGAGGGCACAACAACCTTCTCAAGCCATAGCCACTCAAGTTGTAGCCACCAGACATTTCTTCCTCTCAATGATCAGGTAAAAGTTTCAAACACATAAAAGTATATGACCAACATTTCAAAATAGCAAATCCTGGAAGAATAAAAATAGATGAATTTATTCAACTGACATATGTATGTGAAATGTGGAATCATAGACAAAGCATGTTGATTACAGTTTGATAGAATGCCTCAAAGAGATGCCGATTTATGGAATGCAAGATTGCAAGTTCTGTACACAATGGATTTGTTGCAAAGGCTTTAGAAATTTTTAATGCAAATGCAATTAGTAGTCCTAAAGCTAGAGTCCCTAACCTTAGCCAACATCCTCACTACCTGTACACAAATGGGAGCTTTGGAACAGGGTATGGACTTCTATCAAAGCAAATTTGAAAATACTCTGGTAGACATATATGTGACTGGGGACGCACAGACAAAACATGTGAACTATTTGACAGAATGCCTTAATAAGATGTCATCTCATGGAATGCTGAAATGGCAGGATATGCACAAAAGGGATTTGTTGCAAAGGTTCTAGAAACCTTCAAGCAAATGAATCGGTAGGCGTGAAGTTAACATCTTCAAAAAATAGATTTGTTGAAAATGATTTAGAAACTTTCAAGCTGATGAAATTAGCAGGCATAAAGCCAAATTCCACAACCTTGATAGCGTACTTCCTGTCTATACCAAAATTGCACTTAGGAACAATGTATGGACATACATCAAAGCATAAAAGGAAAACAAATTTTATCAGATGTTGTAGTTGCAAATACCCCGATATGAAGAATACAGAGCACATGAACTATTTTTCAAAATGCCTTCAGAAAAATTGACATGTTGCAAGGGCTTTAAAAAGTTTCAAACAAAAGTAATTGACAAGTGTAAAAACCCAGAACCCATAACCCTATGTACAAATCAACATAATGGAAGGGGGATTTGGCAGATATTACATTTGGAAATGTTCTGGTAGACATGTATGCAAAAATAAAGGTGCACAAACAAGGCCATATCAACTGTTTGACAAAATCCCTCAAAGAAATGTTGTCTCAGGGCCTGCAGTGATTGCAGGATGTGCACAAAATGGATATGTTTGAAAAGGAGTTAAAAAGCTTTCAAGTAAATGAAATTGACAGATGTAAAGTCAAATTTCATAACCTACACTAATGTCCTCCCTATCAGTGCCTATGTGGGAGCTTTGAAATAGGTCATAGACATACATCAAGCATAAAGAAAAGACAAATTCCATTAGACGTAATTGCAAATGCTTGGCATACATGTATACAGAAGGTAGAAACGTATACAACACACATGAACTATTTGTCAGACTCCCTAATCGTAGGATATGCAGAAAATGGATTTGATGAAAAGGCTTTAGAAACGTTCAAGCATGAATGAAGTTTAGGAATAGGGTATGGACATCTATCCCAACATAATGGAAAGGGGGGTTTATATCAACATATTTATTACAAATGCTACTTCCATTCACCAAAATCTTCATAGAAACTTATACACAAATTTTCCCGTGATTGATTGCAATTATCCTAAGACATATAATCAAAATAAATTCAAAACAAATATTGAACTAAAATAAATTTATTAACAAGATTTCAAGAGCCAAACTTTTAATTGAAAATAACAAAATGATGGAGAGGAGAGCTCTTACAGATTTCTCTAGCACTCCAACCAGATTTTAGTGTGTCTCTCCTTCCTCCTATCTATGTTATTTATAGAAAAATTTAACCCTTGTGCAAGAAAATCCAAATCTTGAGTCAAGTCTTCTAATTATATGCTTCCTTTATATTTTCCAAATTGCCATTCAATTTTTGTCGAAAAGGACTCATTAATCTTAAATTTTTTCTCTCAAAATTTCCAATTGTCATAAATTCAAGAAGCAAAATCTCATTTTATTAACTTTGAGTCTTGACTTGAGAATGAGTGGGGGGAGTGATCCTCATTTATTGATCTTTCTAGAAGTGTCCCTTTTTATGACTATCTATTTATTAGAATTTTAAATTGGGATACAAAAATCACCATTTTTATTATTTTGTTTAAAAAAAACTAAATTTATATTATTTAATTGTACTAACTTTTATGTGTGTTATTCAAAAGCGGGTTGTGACATAAGGATTGGGGAAGTCATGTACTAAAATCCTAGTACATTAACCTCCTAATAGTGTACTTAAACAATTGTGATGGAGTTACTAAACTAGAGGATACAAATTCAAAGTAGCCAACATACATTGATAGGATCATAGTTTTGAGATAAGATTACAAAATTTTGACAAGATCATAGTTGAAAAAATTACACTATCCCCTACACATTGTGTTATAAAATATGGTGGGGGTAGACATGACTACTTTCCTATCAATTTATCTAATTAATACATCTCTTCCTATGCCAAAGTGTTATTATGCTAATGTATATTGCATTTATCATAAATTCAATGATGATTAGTAATACCCCTGATGGATGACAAAGACTCCAACCTAATATTTTCTTTTTTAGATAAGAATTATAAGCCATATTACTTGTTAACTCTAATAGCTTAACCCTTAATGTCTATGTTGCTTGGTTTTCAAAGTAACCAAATTCTAATTAAGACACTTTTATCAATTTATTCTTGGATTACCCTAGAGGCCCACTAGATGCACGGTACCATTATAACTAATTTAGCTGGGTCACTTGAGTAGAATTAAGCTTATCCTTATGTCATGGGTTATGAGACCCAAAAAAATACCTTGATCACAACTTCCTTAAGCTCTAGTGAGTTTTACTTCATTATGCAAAGGTTTTCCAACCTAGTTAATGCATATTTCAATTCCATGGTGAATTTTGGTAACATTCTTGGAAACTCCTTGTATCTTACAGATGTGTAAACTTCTTTTACCTGTTTCAAAATGGATTGAATCTAGTAGAGTTAATTGGTGAATCCAAGTCTTACTCTTAGCTTTATGGCATTATTTAAAATTAGATGTAGGCCACATATGTAATACTAAGGTGTCATAAATTTGTAATTATATAGGGTAAAGCATAAAAAATTGAGGTTAACTCAATCTCTTGGACATATTACACTTCTTGGTCTTTTGAAATGAGCTTGAGTTGCATTTTCAAGACATAATTTACTCTTCAAGAAAAAATATTACTTATAAATATTACATATGTAGCAATATAGTTCCAAATTTCACAAATGAATGTTATCAAATGATCATCTATATGTGAATCTACTTAAAACATGACTTGCCTAGATTTTTGTTCCTAGTTTCAATAATCAGTCTAAAAATTGGGTTACCCTATAGACTCATAGCATGATTCAATTAGTCCAAGCCTTTAAGATTTAATTAATTGATTTGATTGAGTTAACACTTCTAGCTAATTCTCTTTAATAAACACAAAATTTATATAAACTCTTGTCTAGATTCAATTTTTGTTTTACAAGTTATATCATAATATTTCAAAGGAGACGTGCCCCTTTCTAGTATAGACATTTATCTCTAAAGATTAACTATGGTGGATCAATTGTTCAAGATTAGTCTAGTAGATCTATGGTTAAGGTCTACTCTAATTTATTAGTTACTATGAATCACTCAAGCAAATCAAAAGATAGCAATAATAGTCCTTTGACTTGTTTTAAAGTCCTAAGGTGATACTTAATTGAAAAAAATCTCCTACAAAATGTAACCAAGGACTTGACAATAGAAAATAAGATTCATAGCTTTCCGATAACAAATTAACTTATTTCACATGAAAACAAGACAATGAATGGGAAAGAACCAAAAATAATATTCTGAAAATACATGGATCATAGAGAGTGTTTGAGTAAGTTTAAACATTCTATAATTTAATGCAAAGGCTTATTAACTAATTTACCATCAAATAGTCATTAAAAGAAATACATAACTTATGATCATCATGAGTAAAACCTTAAAGATCATTCTCAATCTTGGAAAGACTAAAAATCATTTTGATAACAATGAAATTGGCTTTAAAATGTATTCCATTATATCATAGAATTCAAAGCACAAAATTATAGAACTTGATGGAGATCTAGGCTCAGGAACCTTAAGAGGCAACCAATTCTAGTAGCCACAACAATTGCATTCAATAGAAACAATAGACTTAAAAATATGTATTCATGTGCAACATTCAATTTGATTAGGAGTACAATACAACTTGTCAATACAAACTTATTCTTTAGAAATGTTCCCAAAATCAACAAACCAACTCAGACCACCAACCAACTAATGAACCCCCATAAAATGCATAAAATTCAAATGAGAAACTAAAGAAGTTGAACTATTTGAAAACATTTCAAATGAGAAACTAAATTGCCATGGGTCCTTCAACTGAATTCTGACACATGTTAATGTTAGAAAAGTCCTTAGAATGAGTTTTTAGACTTATCAAAACTTTAATCCTTAATAAGAACTTTATTGACAAATTATAGTAGTCTTGGAACAATCTAGTCAGCTATTTGGTCAGGGTTTTCTAGTATACCTAGAGCTACCCAATTTCTTGAAGTGTTCCATCTTGTCAAGGATTTTCTCCCTATTTGGAACCACCTGATTACCACAAAGATTCACTTTTCATAACTTAAACACTATTAAAAACTTCATCATGGATTTTGGAAGTACTTGGAACTCATAAAAAAAAATTATGTTCCAAGAACCATTCAATTCTTTGACTTCTTTTATAAATTGACTCAATTAGAGATTTTTGAGAGACTCAGAACTGGGTGGCTACTTGGAACTGGTTGGAGGTTTCCACATGAGTTGAAACTATTCGATTATTGTGAACGATCAACGATTTCCAAGGGAATGAAAACTATACGATCAATGGGAACTCCACAAAAGTCTATGAATTGATACCTGTTGGTGATTTGGAAGGAAGTGGAAACTTATCAGACATTTCAAAAGTGTTTTGGGAACACTCTGAAATCTTGATTTCCACTTCACTTAAAAGTGTTCCCAAAGAAGTGGAAGATGTCGACGTCAGGGAATTCCAACCATATTAGAGATCGTCGATTCCAAACAAAAGACTAATTGTTCAAAGTTTATTAGAGACTTCTGAGTTGCTAAGAACTATGTGATGGTAAGGATTTTCAAGTGTTTTTGGAAATCTAAATCCATTATTTAGTTCCTATACAAATAAAAAAAAACTCTGATTTTTTCTAGACTTCACAATTTCCTAAAAAATTCTCCAAATTGAAACTATGGATACCCATTTTACCCTTCTATAAGGTGAAGTCCTCAACTTGGCCAAATTCAATCTAAAAATTCATCCTAAAATTTAAACACATCAAAAGTGAAGTAAAACTAAAAACAAAACTTTAAATATATTTTTGGGTGACACTGGATTGTTTGTGAACCTGAATGCTCCTATATCAGACATGCCAAGTATGTGAAATGTTCCATGAGTCATCCTATTTCATCCTTTAGTGTGAGGTGGCATAGTGAGTTGTCATCCCACTTGGAAGGTGACTTGGATGGACATGTAAACTTGAGGAAATGTATGCATCCCATTTGAGGTAGCATTAATTTTCCATGTGTCGGCATCTTCTTCAGTGTGTAAGAGGTTATGACATATGATGGAATCTATGACATATACGAGTCAGGAATAGAGATTCTTATTACATGTATGACATGTGTCATAAAGCATCTTTGCATGTTTGAATAAGACACATTTAGGTTCCCAAGTTTGACTATGACAAGTTGTAAGAGAATCATTTATTAATAGTCAATTATGAAAAATTCTCTTACAACTTTAAGTCTTGTCATATATGACAGATTTTATGATGGTGTAAGAGTATTTGTCATAATATTATCACTGATAGCTTTAAACAACTTGTCCTCATCTTCCCAAGGTGAGATTTGATGGTCGTCATGATCTAGGAGTTCGTTGAGTGAAGGCCCCTCTTTTTCGAACAGAAATTTGTTGATGTTTTTAGCTTCTGTCAGATCCTTCTACAGGCCGACCAATTAACATTTTAATGAGGCCAACTGCTTGTGAAAGGGTGCGTCCCTCACATATACATATATATATACAAGATCATTGCTCTCTCAATACAACACATTCAATTACAAGCTTAATTCACAAGGCAGAGTAGACTTCTAAAGCAGAGTAGACTTCTAAGGAGTAGATCAAGTTATTTCAAGATCAAATCAGATTTATCAAGTGTGGACTTATTCATTGTGCTTCAAGAAGTGAAGCCATACCTGTAGGCCTTGGATTTGGCCATTGTAAAGCAGATTGTTGTTCTTATCATTCAATATATAAGAGATATATTGTTGCTGGGTTTTTTCCCTCAAGTTGGAGGGTTTTCCCAGGGTATCTTGTTGTGTTCATTGTTCATTGTGCTACATTTTCGATTGTTTTAAATCTGATTATAAAACTAACATGGTATTAGAGTGGGTTTGAAGAAGATCGTGATCAGATTTGTCATTGCAGCAATACTCTCTATTATCCCTATTTTAGTCAAGATGGTGAACGGTCTTAAAATTGAGGATAGACTCGAAGGAGCATCCAACTTCATAGCATGGAGGTTTAGAATCATGCTCACCTTGGAAGAAAATGACTTGGCCAAATTTGTGGAAACCAAAGTTCCCGAACCTTCAGAGGAAGAAGAGAAGTTGCAATGGAAAAAGAAAGACATCAAGGCGAAGAAGATATTGGTTGACTCCGTTAAAGATCATATTGTTCTGATTGTCTCCAAGTTGAAGACGGCAAGGGACATGTTCAAAACCTTGGAGATGTACGAAATCAACAACACCAGCCGGGCTCTTGCACTGAAGCAACAACTACATCATGTGAAAATGTCGAAAGGAGAAACGGTTATTTCTTACTTCATGAGGATTTTGGAATTGAGAAATCAGCTCTCTTCAATTGGTCATGTGGTTGATGACAAAGACTTGACCATGCTTTCTCTCAATGGTCTTCCTTCATCATGGGAATCCTACATTCAAGGAATCAGTGCAAGATCGAAGCTTCCCAAGTTTGATTGATTGAGGATAGATTACATTCTAGAGGAGTCTAGATTGGCCTCTAGAGGAATTGGTCAAAGCTCTACAAATGAAGACATTCATGTCCTTGCCTCTCAATCATCTAAGAAGAAAGGCAACAATGGGAAGAAAGGATTCTTCAAGAGGAATAGAGATAATGGAACTGATGATGCTCCTGCATTCAAGAAGAAGAGGGACCTCTCCAAAATCCAATGCTTTAGGTGTGACAAGTATGGTCACATTGCCAAGTATTGTCCATCCAGGCCTAAGCATCAGGCCACCATTGTAGATGTTGATGATGCCTCTCTTCAGAAGGACTCAAGTGAATACTTGTTCTATTTGACATTGTCAAGCAATGTACCTACCAACACTAACACTTGGCTAATTGATAGTGGTGCATCTCGGCACATCACTGGTTTTAAGGAGCATTTATCAAACTTAGTGGAGGGAAATTCTAGTGAACAAGTCATCATTGGAGATGATGCTAGCTATTCAGTGAAAGGGATTGGGATCTCTACTCTCCACTTGGATTCTGGCATTACCCTAAAGTTAAGTGACATTCTCTATGTTCCAGGCATCAAACAAAATCTGGTTTCTAATTCTGCCTTGGAAGACAAGGGATACCAAGTTGCCTTATCTGAAGGCAAAGTTCTTGTGTGGGTAAAGAATTCCAACTTCAAGACTACTCGAGTAATTGGAGTTAGACATGAGAGCCTCTATAGGCTTCTCACTTGTCCACTTCAAGCATTAATACATGATTCTTCAAGCTTGTGTGACCTTTGGCATCGAAGATTGGCTCACCTACACTTTTGAGCTCTACCTTTCATGGAGAAGATGGTCACGGGTCTTCCAAAATTCAACTAGGAGCATGAAGGTACCTACAAAGGTTGTGCCATTGGTAAGAATACTAAAAGTCCATTTCATAGTAGAGAAAGTAGATCTAAATGTATTCTAGATCTCATTCATTTTGATTTATGTGGTCCAATGTCTATTGCTTCCTTGAGTGGTTTCTTGTATTACATTATTTTTATTGATGACCACTCTAGAAAGACTTGGATTTATTTCTTGAAATCTAAAGAATCTAAAGAAGTACTTGAGAGGTTCAAAGAGTTTAAAGCTCAGGTAGAGAACTTATTTGGGAAGAGGATCAAAGTTTTGAGATCCGACAACAGAGGGGAGTACACCTCTGAAGAATTCTGTAACTTTTGCATTGAAGCAGGGATTAAGAGGGAGTTTTGTGTCCCTTACAACCCTCAACAGAATGGTGTTGTAGAAAGGAAGAACAGATCTATTGTGGAAGCCGCCAAAGCTATGATTCATGACCAAGATCTGCAAACCTTGCTTTGGGCTGAAGCATCTAGGACAGCTGTTTATGTTCAGAATAAAAACCCTCACCGCATTTTAGAGAACATGACTCCTGAAGAAGCATTCACAAGGATGAAGCTGGAAGTAAGTCATTTGAGGATCTTTGGTTGTCTAGTGTATGTTCATATACCAAAAGATAAAAGGACAAAGTTGGATACATCTGGCAAGAAGGGAATATTTGTAGGCTACAGTGAGACTTCAAAAGCCTATAGAATTTACATTCCAGGTCAGGAGTTGATTGAGATCAGTAGGGATGTTACATTTGAAGAGGATGTTGCATTCAAAAGATCTAAGAGCATTCATATGGAGATAGATAATGAAGACCAAGAGTCTCCTCAGGATATGGAAGTTGCCCATACTCCTGAGATTCAGAGGGAGGCTTTTGATTCAAAAGAAGATGATGATCCAGTTGAGCCTTTGGAACCAACTAATGGACCTAGTGATATTGTTGTAGTACGAAAAAGGCCTCAGTGGACTCAAGAAAACATGCAAGAGGCGGGAAAATATGTAGCTCCCCGAAGATCTCTTAGAGAAAGCAAGAGACCTCATAAGTTCTCAGATTATGTGTTATTAATGAGTCAAATTATTGAGTTTGAGCCTTCTAGTGTTGAGGAAGCTACTAGTCAGTAAGTATGGAGAGATGCTATGGCTGAAGAGTATCAATCCATCCTCAAGAATGATGTTTGGGATATCGTACCTAGACCTGAAGGAAAATCTATTGTTTCTTCTAAGTGGCTTTTCAAGATCAAGCATGCGGCTGATGGAAGTATTGAGAAGTACAAGGCTAGATTCGTGGCTAGAGGATTCTCTCAGAAAGAGGGAGTAGATTATGAGGAAACCTTTGCTCCAGTTGCTCATTATACATCTGTCAGAACCATCATTGCTATTGCAACATTTAAAGGATGGAAAATACACCAAATGGATGTGAAGACATCATTTCTAAATGGTGTGATTGAGGAAGAAGTATATATTGAGCAACCTAATGGCTTTGAGTTTCATGGGAAGGAGTCTCATGTTTGCAAGCTGAAGAAAGCTTTGTACGGCCTTAAGCAGGCTCCTTGTGCTTGGTACGAAAGAATTGATCAATACATGATGAGCTTGGGTTTCTCCAAGAATGATGCTGATTCAAACCTATACTTCAAGGTAATTGATGGCAAAGCATTAATCTTGGTTCTCTATGTTGATGACCTACTTATTACCAGAGAAGATCACCTCATTTTCAAATGTAAGGAGGAGTTAGCTTCAGAATTTGAAATGAAGGATCTTGGTCTCTTACATTACTTCCTTGGTTTAGAAGTATGGCAGAAACCAGATGAGATCATTCTAAGTCAAGGGAAGTATACTATTGGCATCTTGAAGAGATTTGGTATGATGGATTACAAACAGATGTCTACACCAACGGAGACAAATTTGTTGAAGTTAAAAGAGGCTGCAACTAGTTCAGATCTGGTGGATCCTAGCATGTATAGACAAATGATTGGATCATTGATGTATCTAGTTAATACTAGACCAGATATTTGCTATGCAGTGAGTGCACTTAGTCAATTCATGTATGAACCAAGGCAAATACATCTAGTCGCAATGAAGCATATCCTAAGATACTTGCGTGGCACAGTTGGGTATGGCTTGAGATATTCTTCTGGTGTAGACTTGAAGCTGCATGGTTATACTGATTCTGATTGGGTAGGATGTGTCACTGATCGGAAGAGCACCTCTGGATGTTGCTTTAGTTTGGGATCTGCTATGATTTCCTGGTGCAGCAGGAAGCAGTCATCTGTAGCATTGAGTACAACAGAGGCAGAGTATATTGCAGCTTGTATGGCATCTCGAGAAGCAGTATGGCTTCGTAAGCTCCTTGTAGGATTGTTTGGACAATTAATGGAGCCTACTATCATTCATTGTGATAACTAGAGTTGTGTGAAGCTTTCTGTCAATCCAGTGTTTCATGACATAACCAAGCATGTTGAGATCAAATACCATTATATCAGAGATATGGTAGTGAGGAAAGCTATAGAGTTGAGGTATATCAGTACTGATGAGCAGATGGCAGACATTCTCACCAAGCCTCTCTCCAAGTTAAAGTTTGTGTACTTTCAAGATAAGCTTGGTATAGTGGAGAATACAGCCTTAACTGAGAAAGAGTCTCAGTATCAGTGATCCCTTGATAATGATTTCTTCTCTGTGAGAGAAGTTCGAGGTGAAATCCCTTGATAATGAGTTCTTCTCTGTGAGAGAAGTTTGAGGTGAAATCCCTTGATAATGAGTTCTCTGTGAGAGAAGTTTGAGGTGAAATCCCTTGATAACGAGTTCTTCTCTATGAGAGAAGTTTGAGGTGAAATCCCTTGATAACGAGTTCTTCTCTATGAGAGAAGTTCGAGGTGAAATCCCTTGATAACGAGTTCTTCTCTGTGAGAGAAGTTCGAGGTGAAATCCCTTGATAACGAGTTCTTCTCTTTGAGAGAAGTTTGAGGTGAAATCCCTTGATAACAAGTTCTTCTCTGTGAGAGAAGTTCGAGGTGAAATCCCTTGATTCCACCCTCTAGGAAAGCCATAGTGAATGTCATCCATTGTGGTTGACATCACGATGAGGTGATATGTCTCATGCAGCTGGAAGTATCCTCCCTAGCTAAGAGGGAGTGTTGATGTTTTTAGCTTCTATCGGATCCTTCTACAGGGCAACCAATTAACATTGTAATGAGGCTGACCGCAAAAGGTTTTTGTTAAAAAGTGACCTGCAGAACCTTCGTGGTTTCTTCAAAAAGGAGTCACGTAATAAGGTAGTTAGAGGAAGGTTATTAAGATGGGCACAACTCTTATGTACTTATGAGTTTGACTGTCTTCATATTCCAGGAGCTGAAAATATTGTAGCGGATTTTGTATCTCGCGAAGGACATCAAGAACCAGAACCAGAACCAGAACCAGTGGAAAAGAAAGCCCGTGTGATGAAAGGACGAATTCTTGTAGTTCATATAAGGATTCGAGAAAATAGATGGCATGAGCTCAGTAGAACAGAATGGAGTACCAACCCCTTCCCCAACTTGATAGCCTTTCTCAGAGCACATCAAGAGGCCTTCCGAGATGGTTGGTTGGTTTGTTGGAAGCGGAGCTGCAGAAATAGAGTTGTACAAATTAATGTACTGCTGCAATTCTCTCTGAGAATCTTCAACATTTCTCTCTTCGATATCTTCAGCCATGAGTATCTCCACTTCATCTTGTGCTTGTTTCAGCACCTTATCTAGAAACTCGAGACGATGTCGTCTCCATAATCTCCTTGCCATACTGCCTGGAGCAGGTGCGTCTAAAATACCCTTTTGTTCAGATGGAAGGGTAGCAGTAACCACAGAGTCTGTTTGAACAGATTCTCGAAGAGAAGACACATTGCTTCTTGGTTGATTATACCAAGGAGATGGTCTATAGTCAGAACTACGAGGACTTCGTGGCACAGGAGGTCTGATTGGAATGAAACCTCTGCCTCTTGTCTGATAGGGTCTCGCTGACTGATAGAAGTAATGATCTTCTTCTTCTTCTTCTTCAAGACCAATTTCTTGAATCTGCATCGGCTGCTGCGACTTGAAGGCTGGCTCTTTTGGCTTCATGAGATTATATTTTTTGGCTTTTAGATCCACAAGCCTGGCTTTGAGTTTCTTCCAAGTCTCTGGACCCATGTCCATGACTTTCAATCTTTGCTCGATGTTCAGAATTTCTCCGATGACTTGATCTAGTTCTGAAGCAGAACCTTTCATCATTCTGATGGAGCCAGTCATCTTTCTATAATAGAAAGACACTTCTGAGTCTTCGGAACAGACTGATTCTGAACTATCTGAATCACAATTCTCTTCAGGCTGTGCTTTCATCAACTTGACCTTCGCCTGATCTTCTCGGGATGAGAAGTATTCTTCTTCTGATTCTGAATCTTCAGGGCTTGAAATTACAATGTCTTCAGAATCGGATGGATAGTCATTTATATAATCATATTCATCTGCTGTGACACCGACGCCTTTAGCTGCTCGAATCTTAGCCTTACCTTTTTTCTTGTCTCTTTTCGGACATTTGTTAGCTAAGTGGTCACCTTTACAGATGTAACAAACTGGCTTACGTCTGGCACTACCTTTTCTTCTTTTGTCTTTCTTACGAAAGTATCCCCTTTTCTTTGGCTTTCGGCGATCCTTATCTTTTCCTTTGTCAGATTTCTTTTTATACTTTTTCTTGTATGGCTTACAATCCACACAATCATCATCACCCTTTTCCAACTGGTAGCATACAGCTGCGGATAAGATCGGTTGAATCTTCTTTTTCTCTTTCCGATCTTTTACTTCATTGCAAATGTCGGTGTTGATCTGTTCAAGAAACTGAACTATCTCTGGAAAAGTTAGCTCTTTCATATCAGCTTTATCATGCAAAAGATTCTCTAAAACCTTGCGATGATAATAAGCTCCAATGGGACCACTGAAACTTTTGAGAAAAGTAGTGAACATGAATTCATGATCTTGTTCCTTACCTGAGAAGTAAAAATGTTCGTATTGTTTTCTACAATACTCCTTAAAGTTCCTCAGGTCTTTACACTTACCTTTCATGAATTTCTGGTAAGAAAGCTGTTCAATAACATCCCGCTTTCCTACAAACATTCTTGCTAATTGAGCACAGACTTGATCTGTGCCGCTGTCAAGAAGAGTTTCAATAAACTCATTATCTAACCTATCCCAAACTATCCTTGCCATTCCAGTCATGGAATTTAATGCTTGCTTAATTACTTCTTTTTCATCAGCATTAGGATTAGTTGAGATATAATTGGTGATCCATGCTCTCATTGCATCGACACCTCTAGCATTTTCAACCTCTTCAAATTTATCAAAATTTACCATGGGAGGAGTGTCAGCTTTGAAAGTTTGAATATTTTTAAATGGATCACTACCTGGTAATGGATATTGACCATTCCCCCGGGCCATCAACACAGTACCCTGAACAGGAGGCTCTGCAACTGACGTAGTAGGAGGGTCAGGCGGATTTGTAGGCTCAACTGGAGGGGGCTGTGTGGGTAAAACTCTACCACTAGCAGGATCATAACGGAGTGGCTCATTGGAAGTAGGCACATGAACTTGTAAACGTTTCCCACCACTATACTGGGCTGCTAGATAGGTACTTGCACTATTAGGAAAACTCTTAAACGGAGGAGGTTTATGCGTTTGAGCTTTAATCCTATTGAGAGATAAGTGCAAAATATTGGCCTCGGAAGCTATTGACTGACGAGTCTCTTGAGACTCCACTTTAAGATTATCTGCAATCTTTAATTGGGAAGTGGTTAGAAAAGAAAGCTCCTCTGTGATTTCTTGTAACCGTTGTCCAGAATGCCGCATCTGGACATTTGTAGTTCCCAACTGAGCATTAACCGCATCAAAATCTGCCTTCATTTCCTGATGAACTTTCATCACCAGATCTCTCTGTCGTGTCATTTCTGCATCCAACTCAATTTTCCTAATTTCAGTTTTGACAACAAATTCCTGATACAAAACTTTCAATTCTTCTAAACCTTTTCCAACAGTATCAACCCATTGCTGATTGATCCTTTGTTCAAGTTTTTGAAGCTCAGCAATGATAGTATGATCATTGGAATGAATACTTTGGAAGTGTTGTTCATGCTTGACAAACTCAAGATCTATTCTAATTTTTTGATCTTCTTGGAACAACTGATTCTTACGATGACAGAGATTACTCCAGTTAAGTAAATAACTTTGAGAGGGAGCATTATTGCCTAAAGGCAAAACATGAAGGGGCCAACATGGCACTTTGTACTTTCCAGTAGTATCAAACATGAGAAAATCATGGAAAGGCGGTATTCTACCTGGTATAGTATTTGCTCCACCAGGGTTATTTATAATACGGGACTCTACTTCAGAAATGGGAGCATCTGGAAGGGCAACCTCAAATTCAGAAAACGAGTTCTTAGCACTCATCATTCTTAGTTTGGCTTCTGTTGGTGGGAAGACAAATGAACAATCTTCACATTGATATAAGCCATTTTGCAAAATAGAATATTTGGAATGACTGCAATTTGGTTTTCTAAATCTATTCTGGAATGAGGCTTGGCCTGAAACAGATGGAATTCGGAATAAATTCTCATACCCTTGAGAGGGTTGTAACCTCATACTAGAGGTCTTTGGTAACACGGATGGTGTAGATGGACCGGATGACTGAGGCTCATTATAAAAGAAAGGAACTTCAGATACAACATCTGTAGACTTCATTGAACTAGCAGGAAAACTGGTAGTCCTATTGGGAGGTCTTTGAGACCGCATATCTGAGGTACCAAACTTAATGACCGCCTGGTCATCAATTTCTTCTAGGGTTAACCCATGAAGCTGAGGGTTTTTCACAATCTCTCTTTCACTGATACTGTCCTGTTCCCACAATTCCATAACCCATTCTTTGGGCATCATAATATCTTTATGTTTCACAACCTTGGGCGCTGTTAACTTAGCAGTGGAACTTGAGGAACTCCATACAGTTGACAGTCCTTCTAAGCCCTTTTCATTAGGACTTCTGGGATTTATCATTAAAGGTATTACCTTATCATACAATCTATAGTGTACCAGAAAGACTAGTGAGTGATCAACTGAATCTGCTTTCATGAACAAATTCATAGTTTTGAACTTATACTCTAGGACATCCCTGAGATTTCCATCTAAAAGACTAACAGAGTAGTCCAACAGACAATCAACAAAGAAGGGACCTTTGGCCATAGAGTCACAACCAGCACCAAGCAAAGAATGTGATAACTTATAAAACCTAGCATCCTTTAACATCATCATGGCAATAATAGGTAGACCTTTTCTGTAATGGCCTATGATACCTATTCTGATATATGACAGATGCATGAATTGGGGATTCTTCTTACTTTCAGAAGCTTTGCGTCTGAACTTCTTAACTAACTCATCAGTGAATACATTTAATTTCCCTTCATTGCCTCCTTGGACAACATGAGATAATTCAGCAACATGACAGTTCTGAGAAGCACGATACCCAAACCAATCTCTTAAACCTATTGACTTATTATTAAACATATCTATTAGACCTTTAGGAACATCCTTGTAGATATCATGAGCAGGGATTTTTGGTACTTTGAAGGGTTTCTCATCTACAGGAGCTACAGCATATTTATCCATATCATCTATACAATTCTTAACTATGGACTCTTCACTAAAACATGTCTCATTGTTTGCAAAGAAGTTAGTGAACTTAACCTCTGAATTACGCTCCGCTGTCATATCGGAACGACTGTTGTCTTTCGTTGAAGAAGAAGTGGAGGAAGCCATCTGCGCTCACACCTCGCTCTAACCTGCGCTCGAAAGGAACAATTACTGCCCTGCTTGCCCTGAAGCCTTCACACGGCGTTTGACGGGACTTATAATTCGGGACTTACAACTATCAAGGTTGTCCTGAGACCATACAGGGAGGCCATAAGGGAGCTATACAGATATTGGGGAAAGAAAGGAGTTAACGTTAGACAACAACGTAAACAACACACAGCAATATCGTCTCCAAAGGCTCTGATACCAAATCTAAGCTGCAATAGACAAACATTAATACCGATGGTATATCTAAGTCTAAGATGGACTGTAGAACTATTTTCAGTAATCACATGCAGGAAGCTAACACAAATGTTCATCTTTCACAATGCGCGCTATCATATTTATATTCATAAACCAAACTTACAGAGTAAAGCTGTGTATGCTCAGCTTGTTATTGACATTACAAGACTTACAGAAGACTATTACATAAGACTCTTAATACAAACTTTCGACTCAAGACTCCTAACCAGGGCCTGGAAGCTTCAACTGAGGAAGTTTAGCACATTTGTCCTTAATATTCTGAATAAGTCTATCATGATAAGGACTCCATGGAGGGGGCTTTTTCCCTAAAAGCTTATTGAGCTCACTGCGGTCTTCCGCCAATTTATAATAAAAACCAGAAATATAATTCACTAACCCTAGAAACCTCTGCAATTCTTTTACAGTTGTTACAGGCAAATTGCGAATGCGAGTCAAAATATGATCCTGAACCTCCATCTCCCCCCCGGGAAGAAGCTTGATCCCGATAAAAACCAACTCAGGGACAGCAATAACTGACTTAGAAGGGTTAACTGCAAGACCATTATGCTGACAAACTGAGAGAAATATTTTGAGGTGTTCAAGGTGAGCATCCATATTTTGGCTAAAAATGAGGATATCATCTATGTAAGGCTGAATAAATTTAGCATGAGGCCGGAAGAGGATATCCATTTTCTGTTGAAAAATAGAAGGTGCAGTCTTTATACCAAAGGGAAGAACTGTCCACTCATACAAGCCTTGGGGAACTGAAAAGGCTGTCTTATAGTAATCAGTGGTTTTTAAAGCAATCTGCCAATAGCCCTTGGTTAAATCAAATTTAGAATAAACATGACTGCCCTGAATTGCCTGCCAAATATGATCTTTACTAGGGATAGGGTGTTTGTGATCAACCAGACAATCATTTAGTGGTTTATAATTTACCACTAACCTTTTTTCAGGAAGTTCTCTACCTTGTTCATCTACTTTTGGTACATAAGTAGCATGGGCAGGAGTTCTTAGAGAACAGGCAACCAAAGAATACAATCCTAAAGAAGTTAAGGAACTAGAAGCCTTAGGATTAATTCAGGTTTCAGATTCACCGCATGCTTCAACTCAAACCTGTTACAACTGTGAAGACCATTCAGAGGATGACCCACGGGTTCCTCCACCACCAGCTCGCCAGACTTGTCATCATCCCGACAAAGCTTTCTGTGGAATATGTGCTTGGGGACGTCAAGATGATGATGATTCCAATAGTACTGGGTCCTAGGCTACTAAGTGGGCATGTCACTTAGCATGGAATCTTATCTCCATGTGACTAACGATAAGGCGTGGACCTCACCACGTTCTAAAGGGGTTACCTTTCCACCTCATTGAAAGGCTAAGTTATTCCTCTTAGTTGTAAAAGGAATTGTCGTTTGTGTCGGTTTGGTCCGACCTTATCTTGTTCACGAGCAATTGGGTCCCACCTTTTGGGATGCTCTCCGGATAAGGTTTGCTTCGTGTCAGCTTCTTGTGGACGGATCTGAAATGAATTATGGTGTCGGGGTAAAAAGATCTGCTCTCATCATCCCTATAAAAGGGGGTCAGGGCCGCCTGCATTCATCATGGTTCATTAGGCAAGTGAAGTTCTTGAGAAGTTCTAGGAGTCTTGAGTCGAAAGTTTGTATTAAGAGTCTTATGTAATAGTCTTCTGTAAGTCTTGTAATGTCAATAACAAGCTGAGCATACACAGCTTTACTCTGTAAGTTTGGTTTATGAATATAAATATGATAGCGCGCATTGTGAAAGATGAACATTTGTGTTAGCTTCCTGCATGTGATTACTGAAAATAGTTCTACAGTCCATCTTAGACTTAGATATACCATCGGTATTAATGTTTGTCTATTGCAGCTTAGATTTGGTATCAGAGCCTTTGGAGACGATATTGCTGTGTGTTGTTTACGTTGTTGTCTAACGTTAACTCCTTTCTTTCCCCAATATCTGTATAGCTCCCTTATGGCCTCCCTGTATGGTCTCAGGACAACCTTGATAGTTGTAAGTCCCGAATTATAAGTCCCGTCAAACGCCGTGTGAAGGCTTCAGGGCAAGCAGGGCAGTAATTGTTCCTTTCGAGCGCAGGTTAGAGCGAGGTGTGAGCGCAGATGGCTTCCTCCACTTCTTCTTCAACGAAAGACAACAGTCGTTCCGATATGACAGCGGAGCGTAATTCAGAGGTTAAGTTCACTAACTTCTTTGCAAACAATGAGACATGTTTTAGTGAAGAGTCCATAGTTAAGAATTGTATAGATGATATGGATAAATATGCTGTAGCTCCTGTAGATGAGAAACCCTTCAAAGTACCAAAAATCCCTGCTCATGATATCTACAAGGATGTTCCTAAAGGTCTAATAGATATGTTTAATAATAAGTCAATAGGTTTAAGAGATTGGTTTGGGTATCGTGCTTCTCAGAACTGTCATGTTGCTGAATTATCTCATGTTGTCCAAGGAGGCAATGAAGGGAAATTAAATGTATTCACTGATGAGTTAGTTAAGAAGTTCAGACGCAAAGCTTCTGAAAGTAAGAAGAATACATATATATATACAAGGTCATTACTCTCTCAATACAACACATTCAATTACAAGCTTAATTCACAAGGCAGAGCAGACTTCTAAGGAGCAGATCAAGTTATTTCAAGATCAAATCAGTTTTGTCAAGTGTGGACTTATTCATTGTGCTTCAAGAAGTGAAGCCATACCTGTAGGCCTTGGATTTGGCCATTGTAAAGCAGATTGCTGTTCTTATCATTCAATATATAAGAGATATATTGTTGCTGGGTTTTCCCCTCAAGTTGGAGGGTTTTCCCAAGGTATCTTGTTGTATTCATTGTTCATTGTGCTGTATTTTCTGATTGTTTTAAATCTGATTATAAAACTAACAAAATTAGCTAAGATCAAGATACTCTGACAAAGGAGGAGAAGGAAGTTAGCCACTACTTTCTCTCATTTTCCTCATAACTCTGAAAATGTGGTGCAAAGGATCTCAGATTTAAATAAATAGAAAGAAGTGTGTTTTCTGCTTTCTTAATCTGGACAGGCCTCGATATCTACAATTTTCTTCGACACATCAATTTCATTGATTTTGAAATATTTAGAAATGGTTGGCAAATGAAACAATATGGAAAGCTTGGACTAGACTATTGTTGCTACACACATTTGGATAATCTTGTGCGGTTGCAAAATCCACGTGAAGCTAACTAGGAGCATTGATGAAAAATTTGGAAATTTGAAATTGATTATATTTTCCCCAAATAGAAATTATTGTATAAATAAATAAGTTGCTTTACAAAAGTAAGCTAGGGTAATTCAACAAGTCCCATCATTTAGTGACATTAATCTAAATTTAATCAAAGCTAAGTCAAGTAACAAATAGTTTGGAAACTAAATGGAGCTAATTATTTTGAGAAATAATAATACACAATTTATGTTGACATCATATAAAATTCAATTGTCATGGTTAAGAACAATTAATGTTTATGATTTGATGGAGTCAAAACATTTCAGAAGTGGATGTTGCTCAATCTTTAGCCCATGAAGTCTAAACTTGACCCACATAGATTTGTTTTTAACATTTAAACTATGTCCCATGGAAATAGTCTTAAAAACAATTGTAGTAAAGATTTATTCTCCATCCTCTTAATTATCTGTAAATTTGTCTAGGCAATATTTCCAAACACCTTAAATGGGATTGTTGGATCACTTGGTTGAAGCTCTCCTAGGTCAACCCATGAACAAATTAGATTTACATTTGTAAGGGAATGACTGTAGACATCATGCACAAACATGTAGATGGCCTATATGTAGGTGTGCTCCTTGTCTTATATAAAGACATCTTCTTTCCAAAAATTGAATGCTACAAGTTGTCTTCATTGCAAATTAGTTTAATTGAACACTTATGATTGCCTAAGTAATGATGACTCCTAGGGCATCTTAGAACATATGTAAGTCCATGTGTAGGCCTAATGATATTTTTTTGATAAGGCCTTACTACCAATATCGTGTAAATGGCCTAGTCAATTATTAGTCAATCTATGTTCTTTGATTATATTTTGTTGTGGAATCAATACCTTGTTTGGGAATACATAATGATCAAAAAATACTTACATATGTGTCTCAAGGTAGGTACTTATATGGTATTTGGATTCTCTGGTGACCACCCACTCCTCCTTTTATATAAATTGATATATCTTTTAATGCAGATTCCTATGGTATTATGTCATAAACCTCTACCCTTACCTATACTACATGTTGGGAGAAACATTTTTACTTTTATAACACCTAAACCTCACATCCTTGATGTTGTCTTGTGTATAATCTAGGGATAGAATGGCCATCTTAAGGTGTTGAATTAATCATAAATCCACTTTTGATCCATTTGCCATTCTTTTGACTCTTGGTGCATTGATAAATTTAGTTGCATTGATAAATTTAGTTGAGAACTAGTGGTGCTGATGTTCCTCTCTCTTATGGCGAGGATAATAAATTCTAAGCTCCTTAATGAATTGTTTTATGAATCACTTTTGTTTGTAAGCCTACATATCCTTAATATGTTTCTATGATGAAAAGTTAAGATAAAGTTGTACATGTTATCACATGTCTTGACTGCCATGAAATGGATTGAGATCATATTGTGTCGTTATAAGACTTACTATTAACCATTTTTATGATGTGGAACAGGTGATGGCTAGATAGTATCTAACTTGTTATGATTCAATATTTAAATATGATCTTATATGATTCAATATTTAAATATGATCTTATATGATTCAATATTTAAATATGATCTTACATTCTGAAATAATGATGTACTATAGATAAACTTAGTAGAGAGGTTGTTATTGATGAATTAATTTGATGTTGATTATTGCTACTTTGGCTATTGTTATTGTAACTGACAATGTGGAAAATAAGTGTGCAGGTTGAGCCAGTGGAAATGGAAAACACTTGGAGACCCATTGTGGTTTCCCAGTAAGCTGACCTGGCCTATATGGAAAGGCTTGGGTCCATTGTTTATGTCTTGTGTGAGTGTGTTGTGTGAAAATGTCTTGTATAGAGTATCATATGTTGGGGATATGTAACATTGTTGTGCAACATAGAGGTAATGTTTTTCAGATGTGTATTTTCATGTGGTCATTCTTGTGTTAACTGTGTATGATGTTAGTATGTATGAACATGTTTAGTATGGTTATAGTGTGGAAAACCTTGTGAAACAATACTCTATGATTAGAAGTTTGTATATTTGTTTTAGCCTCAAAATTAAGTTAAAGGAAATTTATTTACCTTGTTTAAAAGGAAAATATTTAGCCTAAGTCATAGGCCAGAGTGGGACCCCTCCTTGGAAGAGCATAGCATTGTTTTTAAACTGAATTTTAACACTCTTTTTGGGGGTACAAATTTAATGACGAGTTTAAAAAAAAATGATTAAATAAGTTGAAATCATGTTTTGAGGTGGTCTATGTGGAGTCCTTTTGGAAAAAAGAAAGTTATGTGGATCAGCAAGGTGGAGACACCTGTTGTCCACCTCACCTCTTGAGACACCTGTTGTCCCAATAGGATAGGTGGAAACTAGTAAACTATGGGGGGGTTTTGATATTAGACTCTAGCTGAAAAATAAGGGGGGGAGGGTGGGGGGGGCTGATCTTGGGATTTTTACACATTACTCTGCAAAAGAAAAGAAGAAAAAAAAGAGCAGGAAGAATTGGAGAAGGAAAAAAAAAAAAACATAACAAAACTAGAGGAAAAGGAGATCATAGTGGAGCTGAATCAGCCGTCTAACTTTGCTGAAAAAACCAAGTAGGCTCCTAATTTGAAAACTTAAAAGTCAGTGATTTTCCTTAAAGTTACATGTGCTTAAACCTGTTATGTGGTGTAAATAGTAGGGAAGTTGTATTGTCATGAAGAGTGCAATTTTATTATTGGTTTAATGTAGGAAAGAATGCTATATGTTTGCTACTGTAAATACAAAAGAACTATGAAATTATTGGTTGTATGTTGTTGTATTTGGAAATTACAGAAAGATTATTGTCTTGAGAGGGAGATATTTGTACGTGGGTATGAGTACCCCTGTTACAAACTTGGAATGGGTGTGAATACCCTATGGCACCCAAAAAAAAAAGAAGAAGAAAGAAATAAAATTCAACCCAAATGGGTAAGAGTACCCATAAAATAAGATTTGGAAATTAGTTCTATTTGGCCTCCCTACAGGCTTAATCTCCTTTCTTATTTCCCCTATGAGAAGTTTTCTACATAGAATCTTCTAAAGTATACTTGTGAGAAACCTGTGAATGTCCTTCTGTTACTGTGTGGGTATAATATTTTGTTCGTTAATGGGTATGAGTTTATTCTTTCCCTGGTCTCCCTATGTTTTCCCCTAGCTTGGGGGTAGGCAGCTACTGCCCTAGGCTAGGAGGTGAACCTCCACTAGATGTACAAAGGGGTTTTCTTTTGTCCTATTGCAGGTACCTACAAGTGGAGGAAAAGAATATTAGTTTTTGATAGCATACTAATCAAGGTGTTGTCAAGGAAAATTCATACTCTACAGAAAAGAAATTAGACCATGTATCATGATTAAAAAGAGGACCGAAATTGCTGTACAAGTTGTATTTTTTGAACAATTTATATAGTTGAAAATTGATGATTTAGAAATTTGTAAAGTTTCATATTGAAGGAAATTCTACACTATTTACTATATATGTTACATGAAAGAAAAGAAAACATATATTTTATTTGTGGGTTGGTATTACTTCTGCTCCTCTTCCAAATTCATTGGTATGTGTAAAAAGACTAACACAATGCAACTAGATTAGTATGTGTAAAGGAAATTCCTATTGCTGAAAATGAGATGATGTGTTGAGGAAAATTTTCATTCACTTTTATTGCTGATCTTTTCCTTTCTCTTAAACATGATGATATAGTAAAATGAACAACTTCCTCTTCATAGTAGCATGTTACAAATAGTAATGTTCAACCAGAAAACAGAGTGATATTTGAAAAGAAGAAAATGTATTAGAAACATTAAATCTATATTAGCTTTTAATCTGTAGGTTGTTAGTGATGGGTCTCTAAAATTATTTAAGTTCTGTCATATAAATCAACTCTCTTGAGGAAAAAGGTGAGCACAGCTTTA
Source organism: Cunninghamia lanceolata (assembly GCA_027924645.1). Taxonomy (NCBI): domain Eukaryota; kingdom Viridiplantae; phylum Streptophyta; class Pinopsida; order Cupressales; family Cupressaceae; genus Cunninghamia; species Cunninghamia lanceolata. The sequence continues at coordinate 6,111,350 of BSBN01000334.1, read as the reverse complement.
GCTAGGCATGATCATGCTAGCTGCCTCATATAGCCTCCTTTGCCACGAGATAATCCTGCACAATAGAAACCATTTTAATAATCAGGCATGTGGTGCCATACACTTACAGATTTGTTCATTGCATATGAAGTAGTTCATAAAATGACCTTTACCAGAGCCATTACTTATATAACTAAAGGTATTATGACTTAGAGGTTTGAGGGCTTTGTAAAAAGTTGTCTTGATGCAAACCTTAACTGGTAGCTAAGGACTAGACATTTTTGTGGTAGGCTGCAATTACTACAAAGAATATGTTTATTGTCATATAAAATCATTGCACAGATTCTACTTGTTTGTCATTCAGTAGCAATTTCAGAATCCTATTCAAGAAAAGCTAAAGAATTAAAGCATTAAGAAAAGTTCTTATGACCCTTTAAAAAAATAGATGTAGAACAGAAATCTCTAAGATTAAGACCATATTAGAAGAGCCACGTTTTTGCTCCCAATCTATTTTTCCTCTCACCAATGAAACTGACACCAGAAATGGACGTGGCCTTTCAGAGAGGCCACGACCCCTCTATGCAAAAATGAACCCATTTCAAGGGCATCTTTCCTCCATAGGAACTCCGAAAAAAAATATTCACTACATAGGTCAAAGAAAATGAAAAAAAAAATATTGATCTAAGTGCCATGAGTGTTGGGAACACCTATGCAGGCCGCTCCCCACCTGGCTTCCTCTTTGTTTTGAAAACTAAACACCCCCCCCCCCCAAAAAAAAAAAAAAAAAAAAGAATCAACAGAGGGAGCAGAGCTTAGCACATTTCCATCCATAGAGAAATAAAAAAATTCAATGGAGAATGAAGGAAATAGACTAGAGCAAACCCCTCCATTGCTGCTGGAATCCTTGTCCCTCTTGGCCGCTGCTACCTTCCTGAAGAAGCCCGGCTTTAGAAAAATAAAAATAACACAAAGTTAAGTATGAGAATGTGTTTAGGGTTAGGGCTCATAGAGCCACGCCCTAGCATTTGTGTTTAGCCCATTAATTTTAAACATTCTTAGGCTCCCGTTGGCAGTTGCATTGAAGATAAAACTTGTAAGGTTTTAAGTAGGGAACACCTATGCAGTTAAACCCTGAAATTTTTTTTCATAATTTGTAAGGTTTTAATTCCTTTATTTCCTTTTTACTACATCATTCCTTAAATAATCTATGAGATGCATCATGTGCCTTGAATTAATACTTTGGAAACTTTAAATTTTCCTTTCATTTTTTTTTGTTATGTATACATGTGCAACGTTAGGTAGTTATTAACTTGATTGTCTAAAAATAATATTTATATTAATAATAATAAAAGTTGTCTTATTCCTTGAAGTTTCTTTTAATCTAGCTTGGTTAAAAAAAAAATTTATAGAGGCCTTATGATAATAGTTGTATTTACTGCCTTAAAGAAAGTATAATTATTTCATTTTAGTTTTCCTTCCATGGGTTTATATTTTAGCATGTAACAGAAAGAATATTAGATGTTTTGGCTAGAGTGATAGAATAATATTTATAACTTTTCAATCTTGCATATAAGAACACAAAACTATATTTAAAAAAATTAAATTAGGTATTTTATTCCCATAAGAGTAATTCTATTTTACTTTACAAGTGTTTAAGAATGACTTTATTTACTTGTGCATTATTTTATTTATCTAAGAGTTATTTTATTCTTACTAAGAGTTATTTTATTCCCTGAAGAGTAATTGCATTTTACTTTACAAGTGATTAGGAATGATTTTATTTATTTACTTATGTATTATTTTATTTATCTAAGATTTATTGTATTCCCTTAAGAGTAATTGCATTTTAATTACAAGTGATTAAGAATGATTTTATTTATTTACTTAAGCATTATTTTATTTATCTAAGAGTTATTTTATTCATTTAAGAGTAACTTAATTTTGACTTTACAAGAGTTAATTCCTTCTATCTACCCTGGTGAATTGTAAGATTATTATGAGCGACCTTAAAGGTACTTAGTTCATTTTTTGGAAATACATTATACTTTTTTTTTATGATATTTTTTTAAAAAAAGTTATGGGCTTGTAGATGATCTTTGGTTAGATTAAATTAAACAAAAAAATTTGGGGTTATTTTGTGAGTTTTATCTTGTAGTGGCACTTCTTAGGTATCGGGATGCTACAACATATCAAGAAAAATAATTTATATTGTTATCTTAACCCTTCAAGATCATAAGAAATAGTTAAAGAGAACTTTTAGACCTGAATATCCATGCATTTAACTTACTCCATTTAGGCATCCACTTATCTTGTCATTACTCATTAAGAAATACAAATCATAAATATGTTTGACTAAAGCTTGGGGAAGTCATGTACTAAAATACTAGTACATTAATCTCCTAATAATGTACTTAAACACTATTGTGATGGAGTTCCTAAACTAGAGGATACAAATTCAAAGTAGCCAACATACATTGATAGGATCATAGTTTTGAGATAACATCACAAAATTTTGACAAGATTGTAGTAAAAAAAATTACACTATCTACTGATGGTGGTTTTAGCACACAACAACGTAGATGAAATACATGGTATTTCACCTCTCTTGAAAAGTATCCTATCTTAGATAAGACTACTCCAAGGTTTATACAGCTAGGTCTTAGCTTGCAGGAATGACTTTAGTGGATATGTTTAGCTGTACCACCAAGGGGACTTACATGCAACTGTTAGGGTTTGTAAACTATTACAACAAAGTGTGTGAGTTGCCTAATGTCATCTTCAGCAAATTTGGAATGTGATTGTTGCTTAGAAACCTAACTTTAACAATTGTTATAAAGAAAATGCAAATGGATAAGGGTTTAGAGAGAAATGTTCAAATCCTAAGTGACAACCACAATGTTGAGAATGTTGTTGGTAGACAAACACTTTCATTAACCTCTCTCTATTTTACTAGGTTACATAAACCACAATGCTACAAAAAATGATGAAATCTTCAATGGAGGCTTATGATTTTCAAACTACATTCATTCATTAAATACCCAGATTATGGTGCAATTTAACTTATGAGATGCAATCGAACAAAGTTCAATATAAAGGCCTAGGCTAACTATACATAGTAACTTACAATCAACAAGCACCAATAGTACATGGACCAAAGTTATCATCAAATGCCTTCAATATTCAACCAACATTACAATAGCACAACTAATTAATTGTAGATCTAAAGTGAATCATAAAAACCAAAATAGATAACACAACATGCAAATTCCTAGAAAACCTGCAAAACATGCTTTGTATTGATAAGAAATTTGGCATAGTTTGAGCAATTCAACATCAAGAGTCTATTACAATGAGAGAATGGGTAGGCCCTTTTATAGAGGAAGGCACCATACCAAGTTTTTGATGGATGGTTGAAAGTAACTCAACACCAATGGCCTGGATTTACATCGCATTAAATGAAGAACATCACTTAGTTGCATTTTCGTGTTTACATTTGTCCCTTAGAAAAAAGACAAAATATAACTTTTAAATACATTGAATGTAGACAAAATGACTACCCATTAAGCTGTATATAATGAAAAGTCAATTTACAAGGCATGTTAAAGCCAAAATAAGGTCACATGACCCTTGAAAATGGGTACTGAAGTGGAGTGATGGGATTTTAAAATTAAGTTGGAATATTTTATTGGTCCTCATCATCCAGTTTGACTTTATTCTTCTCTGCCTCCCTATTGCTGTAGGCTGTAAATGCTAACAATGCCGTATGTATATCTGTAGGATCAAGATCTTTGATATATCAATTTTGGACTTCATCTATCCAGTTCCCATAAAAATTTACAATAGACAGCATCCCTTAATCTTTTATTCCTTTTGAATTCGATGAATGCAACTCTGAGGTCACTTACTTTTCCCAACTTCCTGACCATACTTAATGGGGACTCTTGATGAATAATGTGATGTAGCTTATTTTTACATTCTTGTATGTCAACTGGAGCTAGGTCATCAAGGTTAGAATTCATGCAGGCTCTTAGCACATCATTGATTTTCTAAATTACTTCCAAAATTTTAGTTCTAGCTACACCAAAAGATTCTCTAACTCTATCAATAACTGTTGGATCTAGGGCATACAACTGAGAGGGGGGGGGTGAATCAGTTGTATGGAACTTGTTCTATTTCAAACACTTTATTCTCTGTTGTTAGTTAGCAGCATATCAAATAATCATTCATGGAAGCATAATACATAAACACAAGAGTAGATAAGCATCAACACATTGAACACCAAGATTTTGACGTGGAAAACCCGGTTAAGGGAAAAACCACGGGGTGATTAACCCAAGAATTATTCTCTGTTAGAAGAATAAGAAAAAAATGAATGGCACATGCCAATAAGGGCTCACTGCCCGAGCACACTGCTCACAAAGAGGCCCACTGCCTACAAGGAGACACACTGTCTACAGAGTGATAAAAATCACAGTTTTGAACTGGAGAATGACATCTCTACCATGTCCGGATCAGTTCCAATTAAGCCCAACAATCTCTGTTCTGCCTTACGCACCTTTCTTCGCTACACCATGCTCATCCACATGCTACACACTGAAATGAATTCACAAATCATTATTTATACAAGACATCGACTTAGGAACAAGCATCTAAGTCGGCAAACAACCATAGGAGTATCCGCAAGATGAATAACACATCCGGTCGGCTATCACAAGAACATTCGCAGGATGAACAACTCATCCGGTCGGCTAAACAGAGCAATAACTTCATCCGGAAGAGTAACTTCAATTCCGGGCTCTACCATCAATGCGGACCAACAACACAACCTAAACATGATTCAAGAACCTTCACAAGTCTGTCTGAATGTCCGGATACATCCGCACTTCCTCTACTTACTGGGATCTCTTGTCTTCCTCATCCGGAACTTCAAGAACACAGTCTGTCGCCACTGTCATAATGCAAGAGGTACTTCCGGACCTCCAAATCATACACAAACTAGGATGACACATCACAAGGACATCCCAAACACTCCGTCCAATCCGTAGATTAGGATGATACAATTCCGGACCTCACCGGACCTTTTTGTGATCCTCTGTCACCTCCGGATACTTGCCGGACCCGGTTCTATACCGGCAGCCATAACTCCTTCAGATCTTCATGCGGACCTCTGAAATCCTAACTGTAGCATCTCAAGATTCATATCTACTAACCCTTTAATCCGCATCCTCCGGTTCTCATCCTATACAGTATATTTACCTTCTTCTCATCACTGTTCTTCACTGTTCCTGACTGAGGCTAATTTTCTCAATATCCTCAGCACAAAGCTCATCAAATCCTTCTTGTCAATGCAGTATGAGTATGTTGACATCAATGACAACAATGGCTCACCTCATACTTGCAACAATCTCCCCCTTTGTCATTGATGGCAACATATGATGTGAAAAACCATCAAGACAAGAACTTCTCTTTTCTGTCACAGCTCCCCCTATCAACAACAACTCTTCACATGTCTTCCTTTGCTGCTCCCCCTTTGATCATCAACCACTTGTTTTTCACATGTCTTCTCTCCCCCTTTGACATCAATGGCAAAGGGCTCATACTTGCAACTCTCATGCATCAGAATAATACCAGCTGCTCCCCCTTAGTTGCAGCTCCCCATTAGTCCGGATCACAAGATATGACTGTGATAGCCACCGGACTGATGCACATCAGTGCATCTTAGCTCATCACCGGAGGGGCCATGACCCCTAACTTCTCGCGGAGATATTCAAAGGAGTCCTTGGGAAGAGGTTTTGTAAAGATATCTGCAATCTGATCCTTGGAGGGAACATACTCCAATCTGACTTCTTCCTTGTTTACTTGTTCTCTTAAAAAGTGAAATTTGATAGATATGTGCTTAGTCTTGGAATGCAATACCGGATTCTTGGAAATATTAATTGCACTTGAATTATCACAGAAAATTGTGATAGGCTCCTCATATTCAACTTTGATGTCTCTTAGCATCTGCTTCATCCATAAGATTTGAGTACAACTACCTGCTGCTGCAATGTATTCTGCTTCTGTTGTAGACAGAGATATTGCATCTTGTTTCTTGCTTAGCCAAGAAACCAATCTCTTCCCCAAAAAGAATGCTCCACCACTAGTGCTCTTCCGGTCATCCACATCTCCTGCCCAATCTGCATCTGTGTAAGCATGAAGAGAAAAATCCGGATCTCTAGGATACCATAGACCATACTCAACTGTCCCTTTCAAGTATCTAAAAATTCTTTTGATTGCCATAACATGAGATTCTCTAGGATCAGCCTGGAATCTTGCCACAAGACCAACAGCTTGCATTATATCTGGTCTAGTTTGAGTGAGATACAACAATCCACCAATCATTGATCTATACTTTGTCTGATCTGCCTTTGGAGAATCATCATCTTTGCTTAACTTACATCCGGTTGCCATAGGAGTGTTCATAGGCTTTGAGTCTTCCATACCAAATTTCTTTAACAATTCTTTCACATATTTGGTCTGAGAAATGAAGATCCCTTCTTTTGTTTGAGTAATTTGCAGACCCAAGAAGAAATTCATTTCACCAAGCATAGACATTTCAAACTCACTTTTCATCTGATTTGCAAAAGTTTTACACATACTATCTCTTCCTCCAAAAATGATATCATCCACAAACACTTCAACAATCAGAATGTTTTCATGATCAATTTTGAAATATAAGTTGCTGTCAGTAGTACCTTTGTTGAATCCAATCTGCACAAGATGCTTATCCAACCTTTCATACCATGCTCTTGGGGCTTGCTTCAATCCATACAAAGCTTTCTTCAACTTGCAGACCATATCATTATTATCAGACAATTGAAATCCATCCGGTTGTTCAATGTAGACTTCTTCTTCCATATCACCATTTAAGAAGGCAGACTTGACATCCATCTGATATACCTTGAAATCTTTGAAGGCAGCAAATGCAAGAAGTAGTCTGACTGCTTCAATTCTTGCTACCGGAGCAAAAGTCTCTTCAAAGTCAATTCCTTCTATTTGAGAGTAGCCTTTGCAGACCAATCTAGCTTTGTTTCTGATTACTTCACCAGCTTCATTTAGTTTGTTCCGGAAGACCCACTTGGTTCCAATTACATTCCTGTCTCTAGGTCTGGGAACAAGATCCCAAGTATGATTTTTCTCAATTTGCATCAGTTCATCTTCCATTGCTTTGGTCCAATTTTCATCATTGCAGGCTTCATTTATTGTTTTAGGTTCAATCCTTGAAATCAGACAACATTCATTCTGATCTTGAGCAATATTCCTTCTAGTTTGTACACCTTTGCTTCTGTCACCTATGATCTGATCTTCAGAGTGATTCAGTTTTACATACCTTGGAATTTTGGGAGTATCCAGTACTGCTGTTTCTTGATCAGGCTCATTTAAACCTAACTCTTCTTCCTGATTTACCGGATCAGGCTGACTCTGTTTCACCGGAGAGGATTGAGTTCCTTGAACACTATCTTGGTCATCTTCATCAAATTCATAAAATCTTGAAGGCTTCTCAATTCCTTCATCAACCTTTACATTGGTACTTTCTATCATCTTCCTCAATCTCTTATTGTAACACCGATATGCTTTGCTTTGAGTGGAGTAGCCCAAGAAAATTCCTTCATCACTTCTAGCATCAAACTTTCCTAGATCTTCATCTCTTTTAATATAACACTTGCTACCAAATACCCTGAAATATTTCACAGTAGGAGTGATGCCAAACCAAAGTTCATAGGGGGTCTTACCGGTGTTGTTTCTGATTTGAACTCGATTGAGAGTGTAGACTGCAGTGCTGATAGCTTCTTTCCAAAACATTTGAGGAACATTTGCTTCCAACATCATTGTCCTAGCAGCTTCCTGGATGGTCCGGTTCTTTCTCTCAACTACTCCATTCTGCTGTGGAGTCTTAGGAGCAGACAACTGTCTCCTTATACCCTGTTTCTCACAAAAGTCAATGAATTCACCAGATGTAAATTCACCACCTCTATCAGACCTTAGACACTTTAGTTTCAATCCGGTTTGATTCTCCACCATAGCTTTGAAGATTTTGAACTTCTCAAAAGCTTCTGATTTTTCTTTTAGAAAGGTAACCCACATCATCCGGGAATGATCATCAATTAACAACATGAAATATCTATCACCTTGCAGACTCTTGATTCTTGTCGGACCACATAGATCAGTATGTACTAATTCCAACAATCCGGTAGAAGACTGATCTTTGCTTTTAAAGGAGACTCTGCTTTGTTTGCCTAACTGACATTCTTTACACACACTGTTTGTAGGTTTTATCAACTTTGGAAGATCTCTCACAGCCTGAGTATTGCTTATTTTGATGATGTTATCAAAATTTACATGACACATTCTTCTATGCCATAACCAACTCTGATCAATTTGAACAAACAAACAACTTTTATTTGAACCAACCAGATGAAAGATGTTACCTCTTGTCTGAGTACCGGATGCAATTTCAGTTCCGGAGCTTGTAAAGATTCTGCATTTTCCATTCTTGAACCGGAGATCATAGCCTTTGTCCACTAACTGACCAACACTGAGAAGATTGTGCTTCAATCCTTCAACATATAGTACATTACCTGTTTTGCTCTTACCATCAAAGGAAATAGTTCCCCTACCTCTGATTCTGCCAGCAGAATTGTCACCAAACTTTACCATTCCTCCTTCATATCTTTCCAAGTCTAAGAACTTATTCTTGTCACCAGTCATATGGTGAGAGCATCCACTGTCAATAACCCAATCATCCTTTTCTTCCACTTGAGCAGCCAAGGCTTTTTCAACAACTTTGTGATTGACAGATTCAGAGAGCAAGGAATCTTCTTCCTTGATGGCTATAAACACCCACTCATTTCCGGATTTGCTTCCTGGATCTGATTCATCATCTGTTACTCCTTCATTGTCATCTTCTTCATGAACATAATAGCAATTCTTTTGAAACCTTTGTCTGTGAGTATTAGATCTTGCAGATCTCTCCGGACATCTTGAGGCAAAATGACCAATCTTATTGCAGTTAAAACACTTAAAGGGTAGTTTTCCTTCATACTTACCGGATCCTCTTGGCAGTCTCTTTGCAATGAGGGCTTCAAGTTGAGCTGTTTCTGCTTCTTCTTCTTCCATGTCTCTTCTTGCTTGATCATACCATGACATTTTCCTTGATGAGTTTTCACCCGGATCAAATCTCTGTTTGCCTTTCACATAGGCACTGGCTTTAAAAGCAGACTCAGTCTTGGGTGGATCATCTCCAAACTCGGTCATTTCAAATGCAGCTAGTTTGCCAGCCAATTGTTCTCTTGTGACAGTTGTGTGGGCTCTGAATTCATCAATGGCAGCAACTTTGATTTTGTAGGCAGCAGGAAGGGATCTTAGGATTTTGCAGACAATCTCATTTTCATCTAGAGTTCCACCAGCATTTCTGATTCCACATACCAGCTCATTTACTCTTGGCATAAAGGTAGTAATGTTTTCATCATCTCTCATTTTCAATCTTTCAAATTTCCCTTTCAGACTTTGCAACCTTGCACTTTTGACAAACTCATCTCCTTCATACAGAAGTTCCAGTTTAGTTAGGATCTCATATGCAGTTGGTAGGTCAATGACATTCGAGAGATCTGAGTCATTCAATGCGCTTAGAAGAGCTTCCTTGGTCCGCAGATTGTTTTCAGCTTCTGTGGTTTCATCAGGAGTTGTCGGACCACCTTGTGGGGGTATATATGGTTTTGAAATCATAGCCAAGTATGCTTTTCCCATACATTCCAAATGACACTTCATGCGACCTTTCCAGAGAGTGAAGTTGGTTCCATCGAACTTCGGACTATCCTTCTTGTATGACGACATCCTGGATCACCTCAAGCGGTTAAGCTCCTATCAGAGGAACTCAGCTCTGATACCAATTGTTGGATCTAGGGCATACAACTGAGAGGGGGGGGGTGAATCAGTTGTATGGAACTTGTTCTATTTCAAACACTTTATTCTCTGTTGTTAGTTAGCAGCATATCAAATAATCATTCATGGAAGCATAATACATAAACACAAGAGTAGATAAGCATCAACACATTGAACACCAAGATTTTGACGTGGAAAACCCGGTTAAGGGAAAAACCACGGGGTGATTAACCCAAGAATTATTCTCTGTTAGAAGAATAAGAAAAAAATGAATGGCACATGCCAATAAGGGCTCACTGCCCGAGCACACTGCTCACAAAGAGGCCCACTGCCTACAAGGAGACACACTGTCTACAGAGTGATAAAAATCACAGTTTTGAACTGGAGAATGACATCTCTACCATGTCCGGATCAGTTCCAATTAAGCCCAACAATCTCTGTTCTGCCTTACGCACCTTTCTTCGCTACACCATGCTCATCCACATGCTACACACTGAAATGAATTCACAAATCATTATTTATACAAGACATCGACTTAGGAACAAGCATCTAAGTCGGCAAACAACCATAGGAGTATCCGCAAGATGAATAACACATCCGGTCGGCTATCACAAGAACATTCGCAGGATGAACAACTCATCCGGTCGGCTAAACAGAGCAATAACTTCATCCGGAAGAGTAACTTCAATTCTGGGCTCTACCATCAATGCGGACCAACAACACAACCTAAACATGATTCAAGAACCTTCACAAGTCTGTCTGAATGTCCGGATACATCCGCACTTCCTCTACTTACTGGGATCTCTTGTCTTCCTCATCCGGAACTTCAAGAACACAGTCTGTCGCCACTGTCATAATGCAAGAGGTACTTCCGGACCTCCAAATCATACACAAACCAGGATGACACATCACAAGGACATCCCAAACACTCCGTCCAATCCGCAGATTAGGATGATACAATTCCGGACCTCACCGGACCTTTTTGTGATCCTCTGTCACCTCCGGATACTTGCCGGACCCGGTTCTATACCGGCAGCCATAACTCCTTCAGATCTTCATGCGGACCTCTGAAATCCTAACTGTAGCATCTCAAGATTCATATCTACTAACCCTTTAATCCGCATCCTCCGGTTCTCATCCTATACAGTATATTTACCTTCTTCTCATCACTGTTCTTCACTGTTCCTGACTGAGGCTAATTTTCTCAATATCCTCAGCACAAAGCTCATCAAATCCTTCTTGTCAATGCAGTATGAGTATGTTGACATCAATGACAACAATGGCTCACCTCATACTTGCAACAATAACCTCCTTCCTTATTGCTATTAGTTATAACCATTTTTTGGGTTTTTCCAATCTTTCTTGAGTTAGAGTTCCTTCTACCAACAAAACTTTATCTGGGAGTTTGGCCATGGTCAGCACTCTGGGATGCATATGGGAGTAATATTCTTCATAATTTGTGCAATCATCATTTATTTCTTCCCATTTAGCCTTCAAAATGCAAAAGTCCTCATGTAATTCTACTACAAAAAGGATAACTTTACAACCTTCATCATAGACTGTATGGAACCACTCTTCTATAGCTGTTGTGGTTGTCTTGATCTTATCAAAATTTGTTAACTCTTCCTTGGAGAGAAGAGCAAGAGCCACCTTTGTTTCTCCATCTACATTCATCAGTTTCATAAAAAACTTGATACATGCCTTGAGCTCCTCATTTTTCTATTTCAACTGTTGCTTTGTCAGCTCATCCTTATTTAGCTAGTCCAAAATGGTGGACACAGATCCTCTTAACTCATCAATTTCCTACTCTCTTGATGCAGGGCCCAAATTTATGGTAGTAATTTTATAATCTTTGGCCGTACATCCTCCTTATTGACTTGCTCTAGAGGTTTAGCCACTTCTACAATTCTAGATCCAATTGTATCCTTATAGATCCTTGATTGAATCTTGGCCTTTTTCTATTTCTTTGGCTTCTCTACTCGGGCTAGAAATGTATCTAAATCCAATGTCATCACTTCTACCTCTGGAGGCTTATTACCAAGGCTCTGTTGTAACTAATCTAGTGCTAGGGAAGTGTCCTTGGGAGAGTCAATGTGACTGTCTCCCTTATTGAAAGAATATTTATGAACATTTTTTGTCACTAACTCCTCTTTTGTCCCTTTATCCCCTTGATCATCATCTGCAGTTTTATCCTGGGGAGACTCTGGATGCTTGGTGTTCTGTAAATTCTCTGATACTGCCTATTGAGCAATTTCAATAATTGAATCTATTGCTGCCCCATCTGTTGGACTATGTTCTATATTTATTATATCTACAGTACTAGAATCTGTAAGAAGAGCTTGCATAATGTAATCTTTCTTTCTATCTCCTTGGGAATCTAATTCTGCACAAACCTTTTCAATGCCTAGTAGTCAAGTGACTGGAAGAGGTGCAGACATTGGCACTTTCATAGGGACATTAAATGGATTGGTCAAAGAATTATTAAAGGCCATCAAAGAGTCAGTTGAAGTAGGTGGTAAGCACAACTTAGAAAGATTGGAAAATGATGCAAATAATGTAAAAGGTAAGGGAGGAGCTGAGGATAACATAGAAGAAATGGAAAGTGGAGTGGAAAGACTGAGAGGTGGTAAGGTGAAAGGTGGTGATGACAGGATGGTAGAAATGGGTGGCAGAGAGGATTTGGTGGAGGGAGAGATGGAAGAGATAGATGGTAATGACATGGTGGAAATAGAAGGTAATGAGGAAATAGAAGAAATGATAGTGGAGGTGGTAGGAGATGAGATGGAATTAGGTATTCTTGAATCTACTTCCAAGGGAGAGGATATAGTGGCAATGGTAGATGAAGGAATAGGTGATGGGGTGTCTAGAGAAGAGGAGGAAGACGCAGTTGTGCTTGATGGGAGTGGGGAGACAATATGTATAGTCATATTCATAGTAGTGGTAGTGGTAGCTACAGCAATAGTTGCTACCTTTGTCTTGGAGATCTCTCCTTTTCCACTAGGCATATCTTTCCTTTTTGATGCTCTTGTTCTTGTGGAAGGAGGAAGATCTTTCTTTTGTGTTTTAGCGGCATCCTTTTTAGTTTTTCCTTTTTTTGCCAGGGGAATATGTTCTTCACTATCTACATCAACCTCCATGGCTACCCCTTGTTTTGCTACATCTTCTACCTCTAAAGGTTGTTCTTCTTCATCACTACTGACCTTTTCTAGGGCATCCTCTGTATAGGTTAATGTTGTACCTGCTTGCTCCAAAGATGCAATTTCTCTTCTAACCTGGATTTTGCTCAACCTTATTGGGTTCTTCATAGCCTCATCTAATGAGATTTCTTCTAAGTCATCCCAGTTGGGAAAAGGGAGGGGCTGACTGAACAATGCTTCCCATGCTCCTATTTGTACCAAATTATTATCTTCCACCATTTGATCTAGTACTTGTAATATGTGAAACCTCTTAATGAAATCAATTGATGTTCTAGAATAATTTCTTCTTAACACTTCATAATCATCTAAACAATTTGCCTAGAAATCCTCAAAATTTTCTTTATGAAACAATTTCTTGCTCACATGGTTTTCCATTACTCCATGTGGGTCAAAATTCTTCCTCCTAACATATAGATGGAGATTCAACAATGGTAGTTCAGTATCAAAGTATTATGCTACTCCAAGGGTAGTGCAAGAGTAATTTCCTTTCCTAATAGGATTGGTAACTTGATGTTAGCTTTGTACAAGTGTTTCAAGTTTTCTACACATGGAAAGAGCTATCTTGTTAGCTCAAAGAGCACTATCTTATTAGTTGGATAGCTGTTAGGAATTGCATGTAGAAGATATCAATTAAATGGAAATAAAGATTAAACAAAGCAATGAAAAATACATAGAAATAATAACAGCGAGAGACAATTTTTAATATGGTTCACCCAAACTCGGGCTACATCCACCAACAGAGAGTCCAATATTATTATCCTGCAATCGAACTGATTACAACCAACAATCCTTGCAACTTAATACCACTGCAAATACTACAATACAATATCAATAGAAACCCTAACCCTTAGCTCTTTTTATCAAGACTTATGTTGGTTACAAAATAGGGTTTTTTTTTTATGTTGGCCAATAGAAAAATAACTCATGATGTCTTTATAAAATAATAAAAATTGTTTGAGGTTTCAAGGGTGCTGCCCCTTGACCATGCCCTATATCGCGATAGGGATGCGGGTGCTTCCCCCGAACCCCCATTAAATAATTTGGGGGGAAACCGTGCTGATAAAAGTGGGGAAAATTTAACCTCCGAGTATAATTAGGCTCCATATAACAATAATCTCCCACTTGCAGACTGATCAAACTCCACAACATATCACCTCCCACTTAGAGACTGATCATAACACCACTGACCCTGTAGCTCCCACTGGAAATAAACACCCTAGACCCTGTTGTTCTAACTTTATTATGTTTAGTCTTGAAGACCAACCAAAGCTGAAGAGGAGCTCATCTTCTCCCTTGTCATTGCCTTCATAATCATATTCACTGGATTTTCATTTATATGTATCTTTTCCAGTGGTAATTTTCCATCATCTAACACCGACCGGATGAAGTGATACCTCAGCTTTATGTGTTTGGTCTTTGAATGCAAGGAAAAATTCTCTGCAAGATGTATGGCACTCTAACTGTCTGCAAACAAATAATTGTTAGCCTATTGTTTTCCCAATTCTTCCATAAAAGATTATAGCCATATCATCTCCTTGCTTACCTCTGTTGCAGCTACATATTCTCCCTCCGTGGTGGATAAAGAAACCACCTTTTGTAACCTAGAGGTCAAACTCACCGATGTCCCACCTATAGTAAAGACATAACCTGTAGTACTCCACTTGGTATCAATATCCCCTACCAAATCTAATTCCACATAGCCTTCTAAATCAGTATTAGAGCCCCTAAAACATAATTGTTTAGTGGATGCACCTCTCAAATATTTGAGAATCTATTTTACTGCATTACAATGCTCCAATCCAGGATTACTCATATACCTACTTACGACTCCTACAACACGTGCAATATTCGGTCTCATGCATACCATGGCATACATTAAACTTCCTACAGCTGAAGTATATGGTACTTTGGACATTTTTTCTTCCTCCTCTTATGTCTTAGGACACATCTTCTTAGTCAGTTTCGAATGACTAGGCAAAGGTGTGCTGACAGCTTTTGTATTCTCTATATGAAATTTGTGCAACACCTTTTCAACATAATCAACTTGAGATAGAGTCAATTTTTTATTCTTTCTATCTCTGTAAATTTGCATACCAAGGATTTGTTTTTCTACGCCCAAATCCTTCATAGAAAATGATTGTGCTAATTTTTGTTTTAACACTCTTATATGATCCATTTTAGACCCTGCTACAAGCATGTCATCAACATATAAACATAAAATAATGTAGCTATCATTATCCAACCTCTTAAAATAAACACAATGGTTAGAATTACACTAGCTGTAGCCTTGCTCAGCCATAAAAGTATCAGATTTTGAATACTATTACTGAGGTACTTGTTTCAAGCCATATAAACTCTTCTTCAATCTACACACCAATTTCTCCTTACTTTTGACCTCAAATCCTTGGGGTTCTTCCATATATCTCTTCTTCCAAATCATGATGGAGAAAGGTAGTTTTCACATCTAGCTGTTCCAAATGCAAATCTTCAGTGGCCACAATACTTATTGGTACAAGTATGGGCCTAACCAGTGTTGTCATTGACATCAACATACTCCTATTGCATTGATGTCAAGGATTGGATGAGTTGTGTGCTGAGGATATTAAGAAAATTAGTCCTATCAGAAACAAAGAAGAACAGTGAAGACAGTGAAGGTCTATGAAGTGAAGATCCTAGCTAAGATGGAGATCAGAGGATGCGAATCAAAGGGTTTGTAGATATGTGTCTAAAGGTGATCCAGTAAAGATTTGAGAGGTCCACATGAATATTTGAAGAAGTTATGGCCATATTAGTAAAACTAGTTTTGGAAGATGTTCAGAACGGACATAGCGACACAAATAGATCTGGTGAGATCTGAAATGCAATATCTTGTTCTGTGGATTTGGTGGAGTGTTTAAGAAGTTAATGTGAATTGACAACTCAATTGGTTCATGGTCTGGAGGTCCATAAGCATCTATTTCAATATGACAGTGGTAACAGACTATGTTCTTGAGGTTCTGGATGAAGAAGAGAATGATTTCAGTAAGTAGAAGTAGTGTGGATGTTCTTGATGATTCAAGAAAGTTTGTGGGGGTCTCTATATTGTGTCCAATTTGTTTTGATGGTCCACATTGAAGATTGAGCTCGTAATTGAAGATTTCCATCCAGATGATGATGTTCTTTCTCCTTGGCCGATCGAATGATTTACACATCTTATAGATGATCTTGAAGATGTTATGAGAAGGATGGCATGTTCCTCAAAGAAGATTTGAGTCCCAGATATATGTGGCTGACAGTATGATGAATCGCATGAAGTCTTTTGTAATAAATTAAGTTGTATTTATATATTTGCTCTATAAAGATTGCCGACTTTGATGATTATCGCAAAGTCAATGTCTTGTATAAATAAGAGTTGTGAAGTCATTTCAAATTGATTATGATGAAGATGAGAGAGTGGTAGAGAGAAGAAGAGTGAAAGGTGGAGCAGAAGTTTTGAGCTTAAATGGAACTGACTCAATCATGATGAAGATGCTATTCTTCAGTTCAAGTATGTAATATTTATTATTCTATAGATAGTGTGTCTCTTGGAGGCAGTGGCCCTCTTGTGAATAGTGTGCTTGGACAGTGAGCCCTAATTGACATGTGCCATTTTGTTCCTTTTATTCTTTTAATAGAGAATACAATCTTAGGTTAGTCACTCCGTGGTTTTTCCCTTAACTAGGTTTTCCACATTAAAATCTTAGTGTCATATGTGTTAATGTGTTTCTACTCTTGAATGATTGCACTATGTTTCCATGATTGATTTGTTATTATACTACTGAATTACAAGAACAATTTAAGTGATTAATAAGATGAAGTTTTTTGGACAACTAATTCACCCCCCTCTCAGTTGTCTGTCTTGATTCTAACAATTGGCACTAGAGCTAAGTTCCTCTAAAAGGCTTAACCACTTGAGGAGATCTAGGATGTCTTCCTACAAGAAGGATAGTCTGAGGTTTGATGGAACCAATTACACTCTCTGGAAAAGCTACATGGAATGTCACTTACAATGTATGGGAATGCAATATTGGATCATGGCTTCAAAGAAGTATGTTCCTCCTTAGAATGGTCTGAGAATCGTACATGAAATCAGAGATGTTGAAAACAATCTTTGGGCCAAAGAAGCTCTACTAAGTGCCTTATTTGATTCAGAGCTGACAAATGTTATTGATCTAAAAATTGCATATGAGATTTGGGAAAAACTAGAACTTCTGCATGAAGGAGACAAGTATGTTAAATGTGTCAAGCTATAGAGTCTGAGAGGAAAGTTCAAAAACCTGAAGATGAGTGAAGATGAGAATATCACTTCTTACATGACAAAAGTAAATGAGCTTGTTTGTGGCATTAGATGTGCTGGTGGAGTTCTGGATGAAGATGAAATTGTTGCTAATGTTCTTAGATCCTAACCTCCTACTTATAAACATAAAGTTGCTGCTATTGAGGAAATTAGATCCTTAACAACTATCACAAGGGATCAATTGGTTGGTAAGATATCTGCATTTAAGTTAGCTGAGTTTGGTGATGTACTTCCCAAGACTGAATCTGCATTCAAAGCTAGTGCCTCTACAAAAGGCAAACAAAGATATGATCTTGGAGAAAGTTCCTCAAGAAAATCATCTTGGTATGAGAAAGCAAGAAAAGATCTAGAAGAGGATGAAGTAGAAGCTGAACAACTTGAGGCCCCCATTGCAAAAAGACTACCAAGAGGATCCAATAACTATGAAGGAAAATTGCCTTTCAAATATTTTAACTACAATAAGATTGGTCATTTTCCCTCAAGGTGTCTAGATAGATTTTCTAGGCCAAACCCCAATAGGTGAAGATTTCAAAAGAAGTGTTACTATGTTCATGAAGATGATGATGATAAAGGAGTAACATATGATGAATCAGAGACATGAAACAAATACGGAAGTGCCTAGGTGTTTATCTCCATCAAGGAAGAAGATCCAATACCCTTTGAATCTGTCAATCATAAAATGATAGAAAAAGCTCTAGCTGCCCAAGTTGAAGAAAAGGATGATTGGGTCATTGATAGTGGATGCTCACACCATATGATAGGTGACAAAAAAAAGTTTATAGATTTGGAAAGATATGGAGGAGTTGTAAAATTTGGTGATAATTCTGATGGCAGAATCAGAGGTAGAGGAACTATTTCTTTTGATGGAAAGAAAAAAACTAGTGATGTGTTGTATGTTGAAGGTCTGAAGCACAATCTTCTCAGTGTTGGATAGTTAGTAGACAAAGGCTATGATCTCCGATTCAAAAATAGAAAATGTAAGATCTTTGAAAGTTTTGGTATAGAGATCACATCTGGTACACAAACAAAAGGTAACATCTTCCACTTGGTTAGCACTGACAAAAGTTATTTGTTTGTTCAAATTGATTAGAGTTGGTTGTGGCATAGGAGAATGTGTTATATGAATTTTGATAATATCATCAAGATAAGCAACTCTCAGGCTGTAAGAGATCTTCCAAGACTGGTGAAACCCTCTAATAGTTTGTGCAAAGAATTTCAGTTGGGTAAACAGAGTAGAGTCACATTCAAAAGTAATGAACAATCTCCTATCAAATTATTGGACTTAGTACATACTGATCTATGTGGACCGGCAAGAATCAGGAATTTGTAAGGTCATAGATACTTCATGTTATTAATTGATGACCACTCCCAGATGATATGGGTGACTTTTTTGAAAGAAAAATCAGAGGCTCTTGAGAAATTCAAAATATTCAAAGCTATGGTAGAGAATGAAACCAAATTAAACATAAAATGTCTCAAATCTGATAGAGGTGGAGAATTCACATCCGGAGAGTTCATAGAATTCTGTGAGAAATATGGGATAAAAAGACAGTTGTCTACTCCAAGGACTCCACAACAGAATAGAGTAGTAGAGAGAAAGAACCAGATCATCTAGGAAGCATCTAGAACTATGATGATGGAAGAAAATGTTCATCAAATCTACTGGAGAGAAGCTATAAGCATGGCTGTCTATACTCTTAATCGAGTACGAATCAAAAACAATACTGGTAAGACCCCTTATGAACTCTAGTTTGGCATCACTCCCACTGTGAAGTATTTTAGAGTCTTTGGTAGCAAATGTTATATTAAAAGAGTTGAAGACCTTGGCAAATTTGATGCTAGAAGTGATGAAGGAATATTCTTGGGTTATTATACTCAAAGCAAAACATATCGGTGTTATAACAAGAGATTGCGAAAGATTATAGAAAGTACAAATGTGAAGGTTGATGAAGGTGTTGAAAAATCCTCAATGTTTTATGAATATGATGAAAATGATCAGAATGATGTTTTGGTCCAAGCCCCTTCTAAAATTTAGATCCAGATTGATCTAGAGAATTAGGAAGAAGAGATAAGTTTGAATGAATCTGTTCAAGAAATAGAAGTGCAAGAAACTCCTAAAATTCCCAGGTATGTACGACTGAATCACTCTGAAGATTAGATCATAGGTGATAAAAGCAAAGGTGTTCAAACAAGAACAAGGATTTCTCAAGACTCAGGAAAGTATTGTCTGATTGCAAAGATTAAACCAAAGACAGTGAATGAAGCATGCAATGATGAAAACTGGACTAAAGCAATGAAGGAAGAGCTGATGTAAATTAAGAAAAATCACACTTGGGATCTTGTTCCCAAGCCTAGAAACAAAAATGTGATTGGAACCAAATGGGTCTTCCAGAATAAACTAAATGAAGATGATGAGGTAGTCAGAAACAAAGCCAGGTTGGTCTGTAAGGGTTATTCCCAAGTAGGAGTTAATTTTGAAGAAACTTTTGCTCCGGTGGCAAGAATTGAAGCAGTCAGATTATTTCTTGCCTTTGCTGCCTTCAAGGATTTTAAAGTATATCATATGGATGTCAAGTCAACCTTCTTGAATGGTGACTTGGAAGAAGAAGTATACGTTGATAAACTGGATGGATTTCAATTGTCTAATCATGGTGATATGGTCTGCAAGTTGAAGAAAGCACTGTATGGACTCAAACAAGCCCCAAGAGCCAGCTAGGAAAGATAAGACAAGCATCTTTTGATGATTGGTTTCAACAAAGGTACTACTGACAGTAACTTGTACTTCAAGATTGAACATGAAAATACCTTGATTGTTGAAGTATTTGTTGATGATATTATTTTTGGAGGAAGAGATAGTATGTGCAAGACTTTTTCAAATCAAATGAAAAGTGAATTTAAGATGTCTATGCTTGGGGAAATGAATTTCTTCTTTGGTCTACAAATCACTCAAAAAAAGACAGGAATCTTCATATCTCAGCCCAAATATGTGAAAGAATTGTTGAAGAAAATTGGGATAGAAGACTCAAAACCAATGAATACTCCCATGGCAACTAGATGTAAATTGAGCAAAGATGATGACTCTCCTAAGGCTAATAAAAAAAATATAGGTCAATGATTGGAGGACTATTGTATCTTACTCAAACTAGACCTAACATTATGAATGTTGTTGGTCTTGTTGCTAGATTCCAAGTTGATCCTAAAGAATCTCATGTCATGGTAATCAAGAGGATTCTCAGATATCTAAAAGGACCAATTGAGTATGGTCTATGGTATCTTAGAGATCACAATTTCTCTCTTCATGCATATATAGATGCGAATTGGGCAGGAGATGTGGATGACCGGAAGAGTACTAGTGATGGAGCATTCTTTTTAGGGAAAAGATTGGTTTCTTGGCTAAGAAAGAAACAAGAGGCAATATCTCTATCCACTACAGAAGTAGAATATATTGCAGTAGCAGGTAGTTGCACTCAAGTTTTATGGATGAAGCAAATGCTAAGAGACATGAGCGTGGAGTATGAGGAACCTATCACAATTTTCTATGACAACTCAAGTGCAATAAACATTTAAAAAAATCTGGTGTTACATTCAAAGACAAAACATATATCCATCAGGTTTCACTTTTTGAGAGAGCAGGTGAACAAGAATGAAGTCAGATTGGAGTTTGTGCCCTCCAAGGATCAGATTGCAGACATTTTTACTAAACCTCTACCTCTTTTGAGTATCTTAGGGAGAAGTTAGGGGTTATTACCCTTTAGTTCTGAATTAAGGTGCACTGATGTGCATCAGTCTAGTAGATTTCACAGTTATATCTTGTGGTCTGGATTGATGATAGGAAGCTGTTACTCAGGGGGAGCAGTCTATGTGATTCTGAGTAACGTAAGTATGTGCCCTTTGCCATTGATGTCAAAGGGGGAGAGAAGACATGTGAAAAAAAAATGGTTTCTGATCAAAGGGGGAGCAGTAAAAGACGAGAAGACTTGTGAATGGTTGTTGTTGATAGGGGGACCTATGTCAGTCAGTAAGGAGAAGTTCTTGTCTTGATGGTTAAAAATAGTTTTTCACATCATATGTTGCCATCAATCACAAAGGGGGAGATTGTTGCAAGTATGGGCCTAACCGGTGTTGTCATTGATGTCAACATACTCCTATTGCATTGATGTCAAGGATTGGATGAGTTGTGTGCTAAGGATATTGATAAAATTAGTCCTATCAAAAAATAGAGAAGAATAGTGAAGACAGTGAAGGTCTATGAAGTGAAGATCCTAGCTAAAATGAAGATTAGAGGATGAGAATCAAAGGGTTTGTAGATATGTGTCTAAAGGTGATCCAGTAAAGATTTGAGAGGTCCACATGAAGATTTGAAGAAGTTATGGACATATTAGTAAAACCAGTTCTGGCAGATGTTTAGAAGGGACAGAGCAACACAAATAGGTCTGGTGAGATCCATAAATACAATATCTTATTCTGCGGATTTGGTGGAGTGTTTAGGAAGTCAATGTGAATTGACAACTCAATTGGTTTGTGGTCTAGAGGTCCACAAGCATCTATTTCAATATGACAGTGGTAACAGACTGTGTTCTTGACATTCCAGATGAAGAAGAGAATGATTTGAGTAAGAAGAAGTAGTATGGATGTTATTGGTGATTCAGGAAAGCTTGTGGGGGTCTCTGGATTGTGTCTAGTTTGTTTTGGTGGTTCGCATTGAAGATTTACTTCTGGATGATGATGTTCTTTCTCCTTAGCTGACTAGATGATTTACACATCTTGCGGATGATCTTGAAGATGTTATGAGAAGGATGGCGTGTTCCTCAAAGAAGATTTGAGTCCCAGATATATGTGGCTAACAATATGATGAATCAAATGAAGTCTTTTGTAATAAATTAAGTTGTATTTGTGTATTTTCTCTGTAAGGTTTGCCGACTTTGATGATTATCCCAAAGTCAATGTCTTGTATAAATAAGAGTTGTGAAGTCATTTCAAATTGATTATGGTGAAGATGAGAGAGTGGTAGAGAGGAGAAGAGAGAAAGACAGAGCAAAATTTTTGAGCTTAAATGGAACTCACTCAAGCATGGTGAAGATGCTATTCTTTAGTTCAAGTATGTAATATTTATTATTCTATAACAGTGTGTCTCCTGTAGGCAGTGGGCCTCTTGTGAGCAGTGTGCTCAGGTAGTGAGCCCTAATTGGCATGTGCCATTTTATTCCTTTAATTCTTTTAACAGAGAATACAATCTTGGGTTAGTCACCTCATGGTTTTTCCTTTACCCAGGTTTTCCACGTTAAAATCTTGGTGTCATATGTGTTAATGTGTTTCTACTCTTGAATGATTGCACTATGTTTCAATGATTGATTTGTTATTATACTACTAAATTACAAGAAGGATTTAAGTGATTAATAAGAGGAAGTTTTTGGGACAACTGATTCACCCCCCACCTCTCAGTTGTCTGTCTTGATTCTAACACTTATTAGCATATGAATAGAAGTCGTCTTAACAATTGGAGAAAAAATCTCATCAAAATCAATAACTTTTTTTTGTGCAAATTCTTTTACAAGTAACCTAGCTTTAAATCTTTTCTTACCTCCATCTTCCTTTTTCAGCCTATAAACCCATTTGTTTGGTAAAGCCTTTTTACTTGTAGGCAACTTACATAATTCCCATGTCTGATTTTTAAGTAAGGAGTCCATTTCTTCTTTAATTGCAAGTTCCCACTGAACCTTTGTATCCACCTGCATAGCTTCATCATACCCTTCTAATTCACCAGCATTTGTTAACAAAATAGAATACAAAGAGGGAGAAAACCTTTCAGGAGGTCTACTTATCCTTGTTGACTATCTAACATTCACTAGAGTTTGTGGTATTTCTTGTTGCTATTGCGGAGCATGAGGAACCACTAGAACATCATTATCTAGAGTCTCATCAAACACCACATAATCATTTTCTTTCTTCTTATGCTGCTACAACTGATCTTTGTACAACACCTTCTCATTGAATACAACATCCTTGCTTCTCACAATTTTTAGATTTTCAACATCCCAAAGCCTATAACCAAATTCATCAATGCCATATCCAATGAAGATACACTTTTTTTTTTGCATCCAACTTGGTTATATTTTCAAAATTTACATGTTCAAATGTTTCACATGTGAAGGTTTTGAGAAAAAAATAACTCACCTTCTTACTTGTCCATACTTCCTCTGGAATACCACAACCAAAAGGAACTGAAGGACCTCTGTTAATTAAAAATATAGGGTTGTTAACAACCTATGCCCACATGTTTAAAGATAGCCTAGAATGCAATCTCATACTCCTTGCATGCTCCATTATTGTCCTATTCATGCGCTCAGCCACTCCATTCTCCTGTGGAATCCCTAGAACCATTTTTTGCCTATGAATTCCATTAAAGGAACAATAATCTTCAAATTCTTTGCTGCAATACTCACCACCATTATCAAATCTAAGACATTTTAATCTTTTATTCATCTCATTCTCAACCATGCTTCTCCATTTCTTAAATGTTTCAAATACATCAGATTTTTCCCTGAGGAAATAAATTCAAACATTCCTAGTTACAACATCTATGAATGTAACATAATACTGAGAGCCACTGAGAGAAGATACCTAAGCTAGTCCCCATATATCTGTATGCACAAGGTCCAACTTTTCATCTTTATTTTTCTTCCCATCCTTGAGAAAACTAACTCTCTTTTATTTTCAATACACATCACTTTCATAGAAATCTAGATTAATACATTTCAGACCTAGTAAAACTTTCTTAGAATAAAGTACCTTCATACCTTTTTCACTCATAAAACCAAGTCTGTTCCTATGGCAACTATTTTAGTCTCTTCCTGTGAACCTGCAACAACTATTCCTAAACTTTTTTATTTTTCTCTACAACAACTAATGTAGAAGGAATAATATGACCTGTACAAAGATATAAGGTGCCTACTTTTACACATTTTTTCTACTATTAAAGTACCTCTTGAAACCTTCCAATTTTTATCACTAAAAGTAACTATGCAACCTTCATCAGCTAGTTACCCTACTGAAATTAAATTTCTACTCAGCCTTGGAACGTGCCTTACCTCTTGTAGTAGCCAATGATTCCCATTTTGCAACTTAATATTTATTCTTCCCTTTCTGACAATCTGTCAAGGTTCATTATCTCCCAAATAAACCAACCCAAAATCCCCTTGGACATAATCAAGAAAATAACTTCTATGGGGCATAGCATGAAATGAGGCCCTTGAATCTAAAACCCATGAATCATCAACATTATCTAGGGAAAGAATCAAAGAATCATCTTCAGATTTATTACTTACCACATTTGCCTCCTTATTGCCTTCTTGTTTGTCTCCTTCTTTATTCTTCTATGACCAGGAATCTTTCTTTAGATGACCTGCTTTCCCACAGTACTAGCAATCCTTCTATCCTATGGATTGGGACCTCTTTTCCTTTGATTTTCCTCATGACTTCCCATGACCTCCAAAAATTTTTCCTCTCTCTTTTGATCTACCCTTGCTTTTTACATTCAAAAGACTACCTGAAGTGGACCCTCCTGAGCTTTTCTGTCACATTTCCTCACTAAGGATAACACCAACAACATCATAAAATTTTGAAGTATTTGAACTAGAGACAGAGTTACTTACATCCTTTACCAAGCTATTACAACTTTCTGGCAAAGAACATAATATCAAGACAACTCTTACCTCTTCATCAAAACTTATTTTTATAGAAGTTAACTGACTGATAATTGTATTAAACTCATTTAGATGACCTGTCATAGATCCACTTTTGATCATTTTTAGATTAAACAAATGCTTTATGAGAAATACCTTTTTTGAGGCTAAGGGCTTTTCATACAATTTAGCCAAAGCTTTCATCAGACCATCTGTTGTCTTCATTTTTGTTATATTGAACACAACAAATGGTGCCAGGCACAACCGAATGGTTCCTAATGCCTTTCTATCTAGAAGATTCCAATCCTCATCAGTTATTATTGCCAGTTTCTTGGTTATTCCTTCGAATGGCCTCCATAAATCCTTCTGATAGAGATAATCCTCCATCTGCATGTTCCATAATTGATAGTTCTGCCCATTAAATTTATCTGCCTTTAATTTACCCTCATCCACCATTGCTCCCTCTAAACCATGAGACCTTCTTGTAGATGATAATAGAACACAACTCACTCTGATACCACTTGTTAGGATGTAGAAGATATTAATTAAATCCAAATAAAGACTAAATAGAGGAATAAAAAATACATAGAAATAATAATAGTGAGACACAATTTTTAACGTGGTTCACCCAATCTTGGGCTACATCCATCAACAAAGAGTTCAATATTATTATCCAGCAATCTAACTGCTTACAACTAGCAATCCTTGCAACTCAATACCACTACAAATTCTACAATAAAATATCAACAAAAACCCTAACCCTTAGCCATTTTTATAAAGACTTATGTTGGTTACAAAATAGAGTTTTTTATGTCACCCAATAGATAACTCCCAATGCCTTGACCCCGTCTTGGGGGCGTTGCCCCCAAATCCCTGTTAAATAATTTTGGGGGAAACCGTGTTGATAAAAGTGGGGAAAATTTAACCTCCTAGTCTGATTAGGCTCCATATAACAACAATAGCATGGCAGCCTATATGGTGCTATTGGGAAACCTTGAACTCTCAAATAAGTAAATTTCTGAAATTGAATATACCATCTTCCATAGGTTTGCACCATAGCCATAGCCTAGAGTTGATCTCATTGTAGTGTTATTTTGGAGGATTTGAGTAATGTGCATGGTAAAGGCATCATTAAATAATTTATAATGCACCAAAGATTGGGAGTTCTCAAGTTGTGTATAGCATTCATATACTTTAAACTACCCATCATCATTCCCTACAATTCCTAGCCTACAAAGTCAAGGATAGACCACTTTTCTGGCTAGAGCATATACTATGTAAGAAGTCCACCTAAAGGTTTCTTCTATTTTAAAGGCAACAAAGGCTTCATGAATATTATTGCTGAGAATTTGAGCCTAGTGTATCTTCTTTTCTCCATGTAGGATCTCCTCAATGTATGCAAACATCCACCCTTCAAATGTTGAAGTAGTGGGTAGTCCCATAATTCTACTCAAAAGTGTCACTAAGTATCCAATTTCCTCCTTGAAGTCACTCCTATACAAAGTGTGAGGGAGCTTGGTTAGAGATCCCATTTTATGTTTCATCCAACCTTCATTTATCTATTTCTGACAACCCTCTGGGTCCATCTTATACATTTTTTTATCCTCTTCCTTGTCCAGTATGGAGAGCTTTAGAAATGGTGGTATGTCAAACATTTCAGCAATGGATAGTGCACTCAAATTTGCCAAAATCTACCCATCTTGAGTTTGAATGGTTTTTGTTGCTTGGTCATACCTATTAGCACATGCTACAATCAATTCAGGGCACTGCATTGATGTAGGGAAAGTAGCTGCTTCACCTATCCCATTGTCTTTGATTTTCTTCACCAGTGGAGTGCGATTGGGTCCTAAGACTCTGATTTGGAATTCCTCTATGTCTATATGTCTCAGGTCTGTATCTCTAATGTTTGTCCATGCTGAGGTGATCTTGGTGACTGAAGTGATCCCTTTGAACTTGTACTTCATACTAGTGGTTTTAGCAGTCATTTATCCTATAGGACTGGACCTAATAAGTTAACCTTGTAATTCAGTTGTCCTAGGGGTTTTGGACTTAGGTTTTCAAACAACTAATTGATTGTATTTTACTTCCTAAGTCATGTTTCTTCATAAAAACCTCCACAAAACCCTTTTAAATCTATTTCTCAGGTCGAAGACATGCATGTTACCTTATTTTCTAACATTCATTGCACAAATATATAAAAAGATTCAATGAAAACATAGTTTAGTGGGCTTTTAAGGCCTTACTGCATATATGCAATAAATACTAGTCTTAAATGCAAAATTTACTAAATTTAATCAAAACATGCAAATCATCTTCAGTTTATTTTCAAAATCAAATTTCCTAGACAAATAAGCCTTCTTACCTTAGAAAAATTCTCAAAAATGCATTGCACAAAATGTTAGCAGGGTTTCAATGCTTAATAGGACTTAACGAGCTTTCTGAGTTCAACTGGATAGTGGGGAAATTGAACGCTACCAGAAAGTAGGGAATTTGGGATGTGTAGTAGTGGTGGATTTTAGCGTAGGGTAGCAGGTACGTTTTTCAGCGTAGGGCAGAAAATGGCAGGTTAGCGGTAATTTCAAGCACCGCAAGATTGCACGGATTTTGAGTGGTGTTGCATAAGTGAAGTTGAAGTTATTTTTAGCGCAAGGCAATTGATGAACATTTTAGCACAAAATGCATGATATTATGTTAGCAGAGTTTTAACCTCCCTCTAGATAGCAAGGAATTTGAGGGGTGCTGCATATATGTAGTAGGACTATTTTTTAGTGCAAATATAGTTGACCATAATTTTAGTGCTATTCTTTACTTGCTATCATCGATGGGGCTTTTAGGTTGTAGTGCATTTGTGTAGTAGGGGTCTTTTTCAGCATGAGTCAGTTTAGCTTGTTTTTAGCGCAAAGTGTTTGAAATGTCTTGGCGGAGAAATTCTAAAGTGATGGTTATGTGCAACAAAGGTCCATTTCTCAACAAATCCATGTGATAATGCTTTTAGCAGTAAATAAACTCTTTCTAGTCATGGTAGAGGCTCTGGGTCTCAAAGTTTTTGTTTAACATTGAGCTCAACGCAGGTGAATTTAGGGTGTTATACGTGTTATCAAATAATTTAATAGACCCTAATTCTTGTATTCCCAAAAAAATTAAACTAGCAGACACCCAGGGAATGTTCTAAAAAACTAAGTAGCCATACATGAATCTTCTCGACCTAATATATGCAGTGAAATATGAGAAAGATACCCAAATTCAAAGCAAATAAAGCTTAAAGAAAATAGAACAATTTACAAAGAAACCCATGACTGCAAACTTACTCTTAGCACGAAAATAACCTAAGTGATAACATTTTAAAATGCAAAATAGAGCAAATTCAGGGTACTGACTTGCGCTTTGGGAAACTGTGAAAATAAAAGGGGATTTCTACTGAAACACATTCTCAATCGATCTCACCATGTCGTTGAATTGCTTGAATCTAGCTCGTAGAGCACTTGGTAGATTTTGAATGCAGAATGAGAAAAAAGTGAATTTAAAATATTTTATACCCCCAAATTAATCTACCATTAATGCGAAGTACCATGACAGCTTGGTGTACAGTGAGATTTGGTAGGGATTTGGGTCTCTTCTGACTTGGCAGGGTTTTTGACGTATATTGCTTTAGCAGGATTTTAGGGGTCTTCTAAACATGTGCAATGCACTAGCTTTTACCTGCAGATCAAGTATGAGTGGTTTTTAGCACCAGTGCCAAAAGCAGTGTAGGTGGATTTTAGCGCTAAATGCAACACCTTTGATTTCTTTCGCAAACTTATTTCTCGGATGGTAGTGCTAATTTCCAATATCACTTAATTTTAGCACTGGGTGTAGTAACTCAAGTTTCCAATGCAAAATGCTTTTAGGACCTTAAAATTTGACAATGAATGGTTCCACCTTGATTTGACTCAACTTTCTAAGGACCTGAACATGTTCTTACCTAATTTATGCCAGTTTTGATATCATGTGGACATTATTGACCTTGCAAATTTACCATTTCCTCAAAAGGCAACTGACAGAAACTAAGCCAAACTTTCAATAAAGCAAGGAAAAAAAGGTGGTCTCCATTTGATAAAATGGGGCATGTGTGCAAGGTACAACACTATTCCCTACACATTCTATTATAAAATGTGGTGGGGGCAGACATGACCACTTTCCTTCTAATTTATCTAATTAATAATCTCTTCCTATGCCAAAATGTTATTATGCTAATGCATATTGCAATTATCATAAGCTCAATGATAATTAGTAATACCCCAGATGGATGACAATAATTTCAACCTAATATTTTCTTTTTTAGATAAGAATTATAAGCCATATTACTTGTTAACTCTAATAGATTAACCCTTAATGTCTATGTTTCTTGTTTTTCAAAGTAACCAAATTCTAATTAAGACACTTTTATAAGTTTATACTTGGATTATCCTAGAGGCCCACTAGATGCATTGTACCATTATAATTAATTCAGCTAGGCCACTTAAGTAGAATTAAGCTTATCCTTATGTCATGGTTTACTAGAACCAAAAAATACCTTGATAACAACCTCCTTAAGCTCGAGTGAGTTTCACTTCATTATGTAATGGTTTTCTAACCTAGTTAATGCATATTTCAATTCCATAGAGAATTTTGATAACATTATTGGAAACTCCTTTATCCTACAGATGTGTAAACTTCTTTTACCTAATTCAAAATGGATTGAATCCAATAGAGTTAATTGGTGAATCCAAGTCTTGCTCTTAGCTTTATGGCATTACTTAAAACTAGATGTAGGCCACATATGTAGTACTAAGGTGTCATAAATTTGCAATTATCTAGGGTAAAACATAAAAAATTGAGGTTAACTCAATCTCTTGGACATATTACACTTCTTGGTCTTTTAAAATGAGCTTGAGTTGCATTTTCAAGACATAGTTTACTCTTGAACACAAAATATTACTTATAAATCTTACATATGTAGCAATATAGTTCTATAATTCACAAATGAATGTTACCAAATGATCATTTATATGTGAATCAACTTAATATATGACTTGCCTAGATTTTGTTCCTAGTTTGAATAGTCAATCTAAAAATTAGGTTATTGTAGTGTAGACTCATAGCATGATTCGATTAGTCCAAGCCTTTAAGATTTAATTAATTGTTTTGTTTGATTTAACACTTCTAGCTAATTCTCTATAATAAACACAAAATTTCTATAAACTCTTGTCTAGATTCAATTTTTGTTTTACAAGTTATAGCATAATATTTCAAAGGAGTTGTTGGTTCTCCAACAAAATACAGGAGGTTGAGTGAGCTGCCTCCCTTCACTTCTAGTT
This sequence comes from Cunninghamia lanceolata, assembly GCA_027924645.1. Taxonomy (NCBI): domain Eukaryota; kingdom Viridiplantae; phylum Streptophyta; class Pinopsida; order Cupressales; family Cupressaceae; genus Cunninghamia; species Cunninghamia lanceolata. The sequence goes on along the minus strand of BSBN01000334.1, from coordinate 6,080,920 downwards.
CTACCGCACCAAGGGGGGTATCCCTATAGCTAAAGATGTAACCTTTGACTCACCCAATGCCATAAAGATTCAGCTTTGTAGAACAAGCAAAATACTCTCATGTTTGGACCAAGATTCATGGAATAAATCACATGGTTGGCAACGTTCTTGAACATATCTAACTGGTTGAGGATGAGAGTATGCAGGGGTCCTATTTCTACTCCTACAACTAACAGGTTGGAAATATGGAATGATATGTATTTATGTTTTGGATGCAAGACAGGGGGTTTTGGATCATAACTACTACACAAGAAGTAGACTGGTGCCTGTCTCAAGGCAAGGAATCAACTAGACGTATACAAGAAAATGATTTGCACTGGCATTCAAGTTTCCAGGGGTTAGAACTAGTATTTGCCTTACAAACACCACCCAAGACTGAGTATTTAGCTATCTCTACTTACAAATATCCTAGATGACATACATTCTTCTTCATACTTAACCTAAAATAGTTTAATCCACTCCTTGAATGGAAGTTAGAGATCAAGCATGCAATACAGAAAGTCTATATTCTAGAATTGAAGGAACCCTTAGCAACCAGATTCAGAAGAAGCTATGCATACAACAATGGAGACAAGTAGCTAAACACATGCAACAATGCATTTTTTATATAAAACAACACTGAAACTAAACATATGTGCAACCTGCATTCAAAATGCAACTCATAAACTCCAACAGAGATAGAACAACCAAGAAATGCTATGTTTTTCATTATTCCTCCCAAAAAAATGCCCAAGTCTTCAACAACCCCTAAAATGAGTGACATAGTTCGCTATATAGAAAGAATGTGCACTCAGCATTAACTACATGGCATTTGTAAATGCTACCAGATACACTGCACCATGAAAATTGGTACCCAAAATATTGAATGCAACAGAGAAAAACAAAGGAAAGAGCAGGTGAGATTGGAAAATGTGCAGCCATTTGAAGATTTTCCTTACAAATTTGGTAGCTAGCTTGTCAATCAAACCATACCTTTGCAATTCCTTTGCCATTAATGGCCAACCTACCCATGATTGGAAGTGTAGCGGTTTACGTGCCTATGAAGTTTTCTCCCGCTTGAAAAGATGCAGCGAACACAAGAAATCTTTCACTGAAATTTGAAACAGGGCCGTCGATTTCTTCTACTCTGAGATCTACGACCCCAAATTGTGTTGAAAAGTCGTCAGCCAATGGAATCACGCCATGTAGGCACCCTTTTTTTATCGTTGACTTATGCATCTCCATCAGCTATCAGAAAGACATTGAAAAGGGGTTGTCGATACATTGAGTCTCACTAAAAATCCCTTTGCATATAGGCCTTTGTATATTGCACATACAAGTGCAATATACATACAATGCGGATCTCAACACACTTATGAAGCAGATTTGAAAAACCTTTGAAATCCACATTGTATTGACCTCAATGTATCCTACATTGTATATCACATATACAATGCGCTATATATAAGCTGCATATTCCAAATTCTTATGAAACACTTTGAAATCTTAATTAGGTCCGGGCCTTGTATATAACTCCTTGTATGTCGCACATACAATGTACAACATACAACCCATGGACCCCAACCACTTATCTGCCAAAATTAAATCCTCCTTCAAGTTCGGATTGTATATGCGCTTTGTATATTTTGCATTGTATACGCACACACATATAATCTGGGACATACAATGGTGTGGGCCCCACCAGGATCTAGAATACTATTGACTTTGATTGCTCCTGCCCTGCATATTTCACTTGTATCTTTTTGTTGTATGTCACCCTTGTACATCTAATATACAATCACCTTTGCATCTTTTGCTCTTGTATGTGGCAAATGCATAAAACCCTTGTATCTTTGTGATGTATGTTTCCAATGCATGTTTCCTCCTTGTATATCCATGATATACAACTTGATATACATTCATCTTTGCATATTCCATTATAACCCGATGCATATTAACTTGCATCCTTTCCTTTGCATAATGACTTGCATGTATGTTTGTCGATATACATTCTGCCTTGTATGCCGAATATACATACAATCCTGCTTGAACATACTTGCAGACCTGACCACTATTTTAGGCCGATTTGAAGCTTTTGTGATCCGCCACTTGTATATACCCATTGTATATACAAATATACAACAACAACATACAAACCATTACATACAAGCACAGAATCTATGATGGAATATGCCTGCAATGTACAATCCGATATGCATACAAAAATGCATACAACCATTTTTCTCCATTCTGAAGCCAATTGAACTCATTTTTTGGGCCTACCAATGTACATTTGAACTTGCACCTTCAAATGTACATACAAGCAGCGATGCATATACAAGGACACATGCATAAAAATTAGGAGGCCGAGGGACTTAGAATTTTTTTGGAAAGTGCCTGCAAATTTAAATGCTTGAAATCTGAATTTTATGCAGGCACTAACATTGGCTCTATCTAGGGATGCATGCCTCTTGAAGGCATGGTGAGAACCATAGATCTCTAGGATGTAGACCAGTCCCTATCCATCAGGCACAGAGTCAAACACTACACCAACCTGCATCACAAATCATACCTTTTTAAATTATACTTGGGGGCCTAGGGCCACCAAAAAGGAAAAAATAGAATTTCCCTCTGTCGAATGTCTTATTTTCTTTTGATTTCTTCAAATGAAGTCAAAAAACACTTGGCTGTCTGTAGTACCCAGCATTGCAATTAGCCGTGTTGCTGCCCATTTGTCTTTCTACAATTCTACAGTAAGATTCATAAGCATCTACCATTCTCAACAATAGACTATCATGATCATACGAGTCACTAATGTTTCTTGGAAAAATAATAGACTCACATGAAACAAATGAATCCACATCAAAATTTTGCCCATTTTCACAAATTAAGAGCTCCTCTGTATCAAACAAATAATATTTAGGCACAAGAAACATCTCATAATCATATTCATTTTTTTAAACATTCAGTTATCCATCATTATTGTGCTCAGTGATTTTGTCATTAAGGTCCACCTAGAATGCCTCAAGAGAAGGCATAAAAAGCTTAGAGTGCAGCCCCTCACCAAAAGCTTTGTAGTCACCCCTACAACCAACATTATCCCCAACTATATCAGCACACACATCTGCAACTTGTCCACTCACATCTAAATAGTGACCTTGTCCATCCTTTTCACCAATGCACTAACAATCAAAAGAAAATTTTTCAACCTCTGCACTGTAAAGGTGGTCACAATCTTCAAGGAAGCACTCATATTCAACATCCATATATATTTCATCATCTAAAAGGCTCACATATGCATCTGAATGCTGACAATCACTAACATATTCACTGTCATCCCTTGAATCTGCATATTCCATATTCAAAGTGAAGCTCTACATATCTAGCTCATATAAATGATCAGGGATAACAAGGATATGCCTATTGCTACAAGACACAACCTCATGTATATCTTTCATTTCATCATGTGAAATGCATTTTGCATCTGCGGGCTTCTTTTCTAGAGGCTGACAATAATCTTTATCTTCACCATTATAGGATGTGCCTACATTTTCTACAACATCTTCTTCATGTTCATGCATCACATCATGACTGCACATACTATTCTAAAATATATTTCCCTCTACAAAATCATTTCTCAATGAACACACTGGGAAATCAGAAATATATTCACTTTGATAATTGTTTTGAAAACTTGCAGCCATGAAACCTACTGGCATTCCATATTTCTGATTGTTTTCAATAGCCATAGCAAATCTGAAAGCCTAGTGAAGTATAGCTAGTTCTTTATCTCTCAATCTATAACTCATTTTCTTATCAAATGCAGCCAAATAAATTGACAAGCACAATGCATCATTACGTCTCATATATTCAAGGATCTACTTGAGCAACTTAAAAAATCTAATATTAAAGGCTGGAACCAGTTCCTCATCTTCTTTTTAGATATTCATTAAATGTATGATCAATGAGACTGGTCAAATCAAATCCTTCACCAAACTGCTCTAGGAATGTAATTTCTAAATCTACCCATGAAGAAACTGAACACACAGGTAGGTCTGAAAACTAGACCCTAGCATCATCCTCTAATGATTGAACAAAGAGTCTCATTACTACATCCTCATCCTCTACCTCATAATCTTCTATCAAATTACAAAAATTTTGCAGATGTTTATTTGCAGACTTAGAATTTGATCCACTATATTTAGGCAAACATTTTCTAATCTTATTGGGAACAAAATTTTGGTAACCACATATTCCTTTGAAATTTAGGGCTTTATATCTTTCAATAAAAAATGGTCTTCTTTGAGAGCACAACTGGGTTTGCTGCTCCAAACTCATCATTTTTGAATCAAAAGATGAATACCTGGAAATATGTTGCAGCTTTGATAGGTTCAATCAACAGAGTTGCCACCTCTCATAGAGAGGACAGAATATCAACAAGGCACTTTTTTTTTTCTGGATTCATCATGCCAACAGAGCACCACATGGTCATTCGTTGGTTTTGCTGCAACAACTTTCGCTGGAAACTAGATTTTCCAGCCTTGACTCCCCAGCATAGTCGCCATTTTTGTTGATTCTCCAACAAAATATGCGAGGTTGTGTGAGCTACCTCCCCTTCACTTCTAGTTCTGCTGAACCAAGGGGGTATCCCTATAGCTAAAGATGTAACCTTTGACTCACCCAATGACAAAGATTCAGCTTTTCAGAACATGCAGAATACTCTCATGTTTGGACCAAGATTTGTGGGATAAATCACAATGTTGGCAACGTTCTTGGACATATCTAACTGGATGAGGATGAGAGTATGTAGGGGTTCTATTTCTACTCCTACAACTAATAGGTTGGAAATATGGAATGATTTGTATTTATGTTTTAGCTGTAAGACAGGGGGTTTTGGATCATAACTACTACATAAGAAGTAGATTGGTACCTATCTCAAGGCAAGGAGTCAACTAGACATATACAAGAAAATGATTTGCACTGGCATTCAAGTTTCCATGGGTTAGAACTGGTATTTGCCTTACAAACACCACCCAAGATTGAGTATTTAGTTGCCTCTACTTACAAATATCCTAGTTGACATACATTCTTCTTCATACTTAACCTAAAACAGTTTAATCCACTCCTTGAATGGAAGTTAGAGATCAAGCATGCAATACAGAAAGTCTATATTCTAGAATCTGAGGAACCCTTAGCAACCATATTTCAAAGAAGCTATGCATACAACAATGGAGACAAGCAGCTAACACATGTAACAATGCATTTTTCATATAAAACAACACTGAAATTGAAAATATGTGCAACTTGCATTCAAAATACAACTCATAAACTCTAATAGAGATAGAACAACCAAGAAATGCTCTGTTTTTCATTATTCTTCCCAAAAAATTGCCCAAGTATTCAACAACTGCTAAAATGAGTGACACAGTTCGCTATATAGCAAGAACGTGCACTCAACATTAACTACATGGCATTTCAAAATGCTACCAAATACAACGTACCATGAGAATTGGCACCCAAAATATTGAATGCAATAGAGAGAGAAACAGAGGAAAGAGCAGGTGAGATTGGAAAATGTGCAGCCATTTGGAGATTTTCCTTACAAATTTAGTAGCTGGCTTGTCAATCAGACCATACCTTTGCAATTCCTTTGCCATTAATGGCCAACCTACCCATGGTTGGAATTGTAGAGGTTCGCGTGCCTCTGAAGTTTTCTCCCGCTTGAAAAGACGTAGTGAACATAGGAAATCCTTCGCTAAAATTTGAAATAGGGTCATCGATTTCTTCCTCTTCTCTAAGATCTTTGGCCCCAAATTGCACTGAAAAGTCATCCGCTAATGGAATCACAGCACGTAGGTGCCCTTTTTTTTATCGTTGACTTATGCATCTCCATCAGCTGTCAGAAAGACATTGAAAAGGGGTCGTCGATACATTGAGTCTGGCTGAAAATCCCTTTGCATGTCAGCCTTTGTATATTGCACATACAAGTGCAATATACATATAATGCGGATCTCAACACACTTATGAAGTAGATTTGAAAAACCTTTGAAATCTGCATTGTATTGACCTCAATGTATCCTGCATTGTATATCACATATATAATGCGCCATATACAAGCCGTGGATTCCAAATTCTTATGAAACAATTTGAAATCTTAATCGGGTCTGGGCCTTGTATATAACTCCTTGTATGTCACACATACAATGTACAACATACAACCTATGGACCCTAGCCACTTATCTGCCAAAATTAAATCCTCCTTCATGTTTGGACTATATATGTGCTTTGTATATTTTGCATTGTATATGCACGCACATATAATCCAGGACATACAACGGCGCGGGCCCCACCAGGCTCCAGAATACTGTTGACTTTGACTACTCCTGTCCTGCATATTTCACTTGTATCTTTTTGTTGTATGTTGCCCTTGTACATTTGATATACAATCACCTTTGCATCTTTTCCTCTTGTATGTGGCGAATGCATAAAACCCTTGTATCTTTGCGATGTATGTTTCCAATGCATGTTTCTTGCTTGTATATCCGTGATGTACAACTCGATATACATTCATCTTTGCATATTCCATTGTAACCCAATGCATATTGACTTGCATCCTTTCCTTTGCATAATGACTTGCATGTATGTTTGCGGATATACATTCTACCTTGTATGCCGAATATACATATAATCCCACTTCCACATACCTGTGGACCCAACCACCATTTTAGCCTGATTTGAAACTTTTGAGATCCGCCACTTGTATATACCTGTTGTATATGCGAATATACAACAACATACAAACCATTACATACAAGCACAGAATCTTCGATGGAATATGCCTGCAATGTGCAATGTACAACCCGATATGCATACAAAAATGCATACAACCATTTTTCTCTATTCTGAAGCCGATTGAACTCAATTTTTTGGAACTGCCAATGTACATTTGAACTTGTATCTTAAAATGTACATACAAGCAGTGATGCATATATAAAAACACATGCACGAAAAATCAGGAGGCCAAGGGACTTAGAATTTTTTTGGAAAGTGCCTGTGAATTTAAATGCTTGAAATCTGAATTTTATGTAGGCACTAACAGGATTTGTGACCCTTTCTAGTATAGACATTCATCTCTCAAGATTATCTATGGTGGATCAATTGTTCAAGATTACTCTAGTAGATCTATGGTTAAGGTCTACTCTAATTGATTAGTTACTATGAATCACTCAAGAAGATCAAAAGATAGCAATAATTGGCCTTTGACTTGTTTTGTCCCAAGGTGATACTTAATTGGAAAAATCTCCTACAAAATGTTACCAAGGACTTGACAATGGAAAATAAGATTCATAGCTCAGGTAAGAAATTAACTTAGTTCACATGAAAACAAGAAAATGAAAGAGAAAAAACTAAAAATAATATTCTAACTATACATGGATCATAGATAATGTTTGAGTAAGTTTAAACATTCTATAATTTAATTCAGAGGTTTCATTAACTAATTTACCATCAAATAGCCATTAAAAGAAATACATAACTTATGATCATCATGAGTAAAAACTTAAAGATCATTCTCAATCTTGGAAAGACTAAAAATCATTTTGATAACAAAGAAAGTGTCTTTAAAATGTATTCCATTTTATCATAGAATTCAAAGTGCAAAATTATAGAACTTGACACAGATCTAGACTCGAAAACCTTAATAGGCAACCAATTCTAGCAGCCACAACAATGGCATTCAATAGAAACAACATAATTCAAAATTTATATTCATGTGCAACATTCAATTTGATCAAGAGTACAATACAATTCAAAAATCAATACAAACTTCTTTGAAAATCTTCCCAAAATGAACAAACCAACTCAGCCCACCAACCAACTAATGAAACCCCATAAAATGCATCAAATTCAAATGAGAAACTGAAGAAGTTTAACTATTTGAAAATATTTCTAATGAGAAACTAAATCACCATGGGTCCTTAAACTAAATTCTGACACATGTCAATATTAGAAAAAGTCCTCAGAATGAGTGTTTAGGCTTATCAAAACTTTAATCCTTAATAGGAACCTTACCAACAAATTCCAGTACTCTTGACCAATCTAGTCAGCTACTTGGTCAGGGTTTTTTAGTATACCTGGAACTACCAATTTCTTGGAGTGTTCCATTTCATCGAGGATTTCCTCCCTATTTGGAACCACCTAATTACCACAAAGATTCACTTTTCATATCTTAAACACAATTAAAAACTTCATCATGGATTTTAGAAATACTTGGAACTCATAAAAAAAATTATGTTCCAAGAACTATTTAGTTCTCTAACTTCTTTTGTAAATTGACTCAATCAGAGATTTTTGAGAGACTCAGAACTAGGTAGCTACTTGGAGCTGGTTGGAGGTTTCTAAGTGAGTTGAAACTACTTGATTAGTGGTAATGATCAACAATTTTTAGGTGAATCAAAACTATGCAATCAATAGGAACTCCACAAAAGTCTAAGAATTGTAACCTATTGGTGATGGAAGTGAGAACTTATCAGACATTTCAAAAGTGTTCTTAGAACACTCTAAAATTTTGATTTCCAATTCACTTAAAAGTGTTCCCGAAAAAGTGGAAAATGACGATGTCAAGAAATTCTAACCATATTAGAAATCATCAATTCCAAAGAAAAGATTAACTGTTCAAATTTTATCTGAGACTTCTGAGTTGCTGAGAATTATATGACTATCAAAAATTTCAAGTGTTTTTTGAACTATGAATCCCTTATTTAGTTGTTGGACAAATAAAAAAACTCTGATTTTTTCTAGACTTCACCAATTTCCTCAAAAATTCTTCAAATTAAAACTATGGATACCCATTTCCCCCTTCTATAAGGTGAAGTCCTCAACTTGGCCAAATTCAATATGAAAAATTCTCCTAAAATTGAAACATGTCAAAAGTGAAGTAAAACTAAAAACAAAACTTGAAATATTTTTTTTCGGTGACACTGGATTGTTTGTGAACCTGAATGCTCCTATATCAGACATGCCAAGCAAGTGAAATGGTCCATGAGTCATCCTATTTCATCATTTAGTGTTAGATGGCATAGTGAGTTGTCATCCCACTTGGAAGGTGACTTGGATGGACATGTAAACTTGAGGAAATATAAGCATCCCATTTGAGGTGGCTTTAATTTTCCATGTGTCAGCATCTTGTTCAATGTGTAAGAGGTTATGACATATGATGAAATCTATGACATGTAAGAGTCAGAAATAGAGATTATTATTACATGTATAACATGTGTCATAAAGCATCTTTACATGTTTGAATAAGGCATATTTAGGTTACCAAGTTTGACTATGACAACTTGTAAGAGAATCATTTATTAATAGTCAGTTATGATAGATTCTCTTACAACTTCAAGTGTTGTCATATATGATAGATTTTATGATGGTGTAAGAGCATTTGTCATACCTATTTTTGGCAAATTTGAGGCTCCCAATTTTAGAGGGTTGTAATAGGTATAAGGGAATCTTGGACAAGTGTCCTAAGAGTTAAAGAGGTGTTTGAAAAATGTGCCACATGGATTTGGATGCCCATCTCATGTACTTTCCTCTAGAACCTTCATTCACACTTAATATTGCCTATAAATAAGGTGCTTGTTGCAGTAGTGGGTATGGTTCAGTTGCAAGTACTGTTATGCTATCCGAATTACTATTGATTATCAATAGTGGTGTACTCCTGTAAGAGCTTGGATCTCAAAGTGTATTGTAACCTTTATTGTTTACAGATTAATAAATTGGGCTATGCTTCAAAGTGTGGGATTTTTCACCTAAAAGGATTTTTCCCATGTAGATCTTATACTGTGAGCATTTGTATTTGCATGTAGTGTTTTATATCATTCTTGTATTGCATTTCTTCATTACTATAACTATTAAAAGAATTAAAATTTATACAACTCTCCTCATTAGATCAGTGTAGGAAGCATATTCTATGTACCTTGCTTCTTTTTTAGTTGGTATTAGAGCTTGATCAACTTTGGTTCTAGTTATTAGGTAGAGGGTTTTTTGAACTAATCTTAATTTGAGTTGGAGCTTGTGTAGATGATTTTAAAATCTTTGTTGCACAAAAGAGATGGTGAGTACATCTAGGAGGATAGAGATGGAAAAGTTAACAGATGCAATTTTGAGTTGTGGAAACTCAAGATGGAAGACATGTTGGTTGATATAGACCTATGGACTGCTATATCTAGAATGATTCCATCAAGCATGAAACAAGAATACTAGGATCTGATGGATTGGAAGGATAAGGGTCTTGTGAGACTCTATTTGGTTGACTCTATGTTATTGAATGTCCATGAAGAGGCTACATATGAAGATCTGTGGAAGAATCTTGGTCAGATTTGTCAAGATAAATCCCTAGTAAATAAGTTGTTCATGAGGAATAAGTTGTACTCTTTGAGGATGGAAGATGGAGGATCTATCGTATTACACTTGAATAGTTTTAATATGCTTGTTTCTGAGTTGAGATCTCTTGGTGTGAAAATTGAGGAGGATCAATGTATGACTTTGCTATGTTCTTTGTCAGATTCATGGGACCACCTTGTTATGTCTATTTGGAGTACCACTACCACCTTCAATATGGATGAATTGGTTGCATCATTACTATCTAAAGAGATGCAGAGAAAATCTTCTGAAACAACTAAGGAGGCTCTTGCAGTTCATGTTCAAACAAAATACAAAGCGAAAAAGGAGGACAAGAAGCAAGATAAGTCAAGATCCAAACTTTGTGGGAGATCTAAGTCTCTTGAAAAGTCCTAGGCATTATGTTAGAACTAGGAAAAACTTAGGAATTTTCACAAGGAGTGCAAGGAGGAGAAGAAGAAGAAGAAAAATAGAAAGAAGAACTATGATTCATATTCTGACAAATCTTCTTAGGATGATGGAGGAGAATTTGTCATTGCATTGGAAACACATGAATCAGAAGATGTGTGGCTTATTGACTTTGGTGCATCTTTTCACATGACCTCTCATTGAGGTTGGTTCACTAGGTATACGAAGAATATGATGGTGGGAGGGTGTACTTACATGATGACTCTCATCTGAAGAATGTTATCCATGGAAGAGTCTTGATTCAATTCTCTGATGGATGAGTGAATGTGATCAATATGTTTTGCATATCCCTAGCTTGGTATGGAACCTATTATCTATAAGTAAATTGAATGATGTGGGTGTGTAGGTTGTTTTCTCAAATACAAGATGCAAGATGACAAGAGGAGCTATGGTGCTAGCTAAGGGTGTTTAGATTGGCACTCTATTCAAGCTTGATGTATGCACTATTTAGTACAATAATTATTTAGTTTCAAAGAAGAGAGCTTTACAGTCTTCATCCTCACCATTGGAACTAGCAATGAAGAGGATTGTTGCATCTACTTCTGATGGTCATGTTTTTTGGCTACCTAAGGGTTCTCATTCTATGGAGATGAAACTTCTAGTCGAGAAGATGATTTTATGGCTCCAAAGACTTGGTCACATTGGTGATAAGGGTCTTAGAGCCATAAAGAATAAAAATCTTGTTGAGGGTATGAATGATTATAATCTTGAGTTTAATTTTTATGAACATTTCATATATGGAAAACAAAATCATGTTCAATTTTATTCTAGTTCTCATAAATCTTCTAGGGTTTTGGACTTGATACATTCTAATGTTTCTAGTCCTATGGATGTTCCTTTGATTTCAAAATCTATTTACTTTGTATCTTTGGTAGATGTATAAGGACATGGGTTTATTTTCTTAGAAACAAATATGAAGTCTTTACTTGTTTCAAAGAGTTTAAGGCTCTTGTAGAGAAGTAGATGGATAAAAAGATTAATTGTTTGAGGACTAACAATGGTGGTGTGTTTTGTTCAGTAGAAGATCCACCAATGCTTATGTGTTCACAATGTTTGGTGGTGCTATTAGTTGTATGAATAAGCGGAAAGCTATAGTCACTTTGTCCACTATAGAAGCAGAGTATATGGCAGCAACTCATACTTGTAAGGAATCCATTTGGCTTAAGAGATTCTATTCTGATGATAGGTTTGATATAGGGAAGATTACTATTTGTTGTGATATTCAGAGTGCCATATGTTTGGTGAAGAATCCTACTTTCCATGTGAGGACAAACCATACTGATGTCTAGTACCATTTTTTCATGACATGGTAGAGGATGGGAAGGTGCATCTAGATAATTTTTATACTTTGATGAATGTTATAGATTACTTGACTAAACTCATGAGCACAGAGAAGTTTAGATGGTGTTTGGAGTCTACGGGCCTCTCGGCCCCTAGCAGTTAAAATATCATCATTCTATTGGCTCTTGAAAGGTGTTTGACAAGTGGGAGAATGTTGGGAATTAAGGTGTCTCAACCTTTGACAGTCCCTAACATTGGTACTTAATTGTTTATTTATTATTTTCCTATATTGTATTTATTTATGTGCATCCTCTTTCCTCATTTAGTGTGAGGTGGCATGGTGAGTTATCATCCCACTTGGAAGGTGACTTGGATGAACATGTCAACTTGATGAAATGTAGGTATCCCATTTGAGTTGGCATTAATTTTCCATGTGTTGGCATCTTCTTTAGTGTATAAGAGGTTGTGACATATGACAAAATCTATTACATGTAAGAGATGGAAATAAAGATTCTTATGGTAGGTATGACATGCATCATAAAGCATCTTTGGATGTTTGGGTAAGGCATATTTAGGTTCCCAAGTTTTACTATGACAAATTGTAAGAGAATCATTTATTAATATATATATCCATCATGGATTCTATTATAGCTATAAGTGTTATCATATATGATAGATTTTATGATGGTGTAATATCATCTTTTATACCTATTTAGGTAAAATTTGGGGTGCCCAAGTTTGGAGAGTTGTAAGAGGTGTAATGGAATCTTGGACAAGTTTCCTAGGAGTCAAAGAGATGTTTGAAAAATGTGCCACATTGATTTGGATTCCTATCTCTTGTATCTTCCTCTAGAAGCTTCCTTCACGCTTGATATTTCCTATAAATAGGGTGATCGTTGGAGTAGTGTGCATGGTTCATTTGTAGGTATTGTTGTGCTACTAGAATTACTCTTGATTACCAATAGTGGCATACTCATGTAATATATTATCTCTATAAGTTTATTGTAACCTTTATTTTTAAAAAATTAGTACACTGGAGTGTGCTTTCGAGTGTGGGGTTTTTTACCTAAAAGGGTTTTCCTCGTGTATATCTTGTGTTGTGATAATTTGTATTTGCATGCAACATTTTATATCTTTCCTATACTGTGTTTCTTCATTATTATAACTATAAAAATAATTAAAATTTGTACAACTCTCCTCATTAGATCAGTGTAGGAAGTGTATTCTACATACCTTCCTTCCTTTCAATATTCACCAAGGATTTAGCCTGATAAAATTTTCTAATATTTTTTCCTAATATTTTCTATAGAGGTCTATTCATGAACATTCAAAAAAACTAAATTTTTTAAACTAAGTCTCATAAGACCCTTTTACTCTTTGTCCATCAAGTCCCAATCTTCTTGTTTCATACTTGATGGTTTGGTACTAGATATTGTAACCCATAGATCTCTATCTATGAGCATATATTTCATTTTCAGTTTCCACAACTCAAAGTTAGTGCCCATAAACTTCATCTCTATTTTGTCTATTCTGTCCATCTCTTCTTGCAATAAGATCAAAAACCACTCTACAAAAGATCCCACCCAAATGAATATTATTCCAAAAAACCCTCTATCCAGCAACTAGGATTTGAGGTGATCAAGATTTGATACAAACTAAAAGGAAAAAAGGTACTATTGTCCTATTTTTCTTCCTAGGCAAATAGCCTAAATCCAAAAATATCTAAGTGTTTTGCCCTTTGGAGATGTAAGTAAACACCCTAAAATTGACTAAGTCCCAAAAATCCTTAGTTTGCCTTGTGTTTTTAGTATAGTCAGAGTTTCAGAGTTCAGAGTTCTATCCCTCATCCTTCCATTCTCATCATCTCCGAACTCCGCCTTGTCCTATGCAAGTTTCGCTAAGTGTTCAATGTTTTTTGGAGGTTAGAGTTCAGACCTTCCCTCTTCTTCCTTCTTTTCCTTAGAAGGAGTAAGGTGTCTGAAGGCCTGAGAGCTGAATTATGACCTTTTCCCTTTGCAAAGTGGCTAAGTGTTGTGGGACTTAAACTATTCCCCTTCCCCCTTCTTCCTTCTTTTCCTTAGAAGGAGTAAGGCAGAAGGCCCGAGAGCCAAATTCTAACCTTTTCCTTCTGTAAAGTGGCTAAGTGTTGTGGTACTCATACTTTTTCCCTTTCCTCTTCCCTCTTGGAAGGTGTAAAGTGGAGAGCTTGAACCTTGAACCCCGATGAGTGCAAAATTTTCTAGTCTTTCCGCCATTCTGTGGAACCTATTGGGTGGATCCCATGACAAGCTGGCGAAACCATGCGAAGATGCCATGTGGTAGTGATGCCATCAAGAAAAGCAAATGACAGAAGGCCCAAAGGTTGACCTATGTCCAAGAGTTTGAAAATAGAGCTAACTATTTCAAATTTTGACAGGGGTCGGACCTCCCTTCTTCCTCCTTCTCACTGAAGATAGAAGATGGAAGGTCCAAGCTCCAAACTTCACCGATACTTTCAAAATTGGCTAAGCCTTTGATTCTTAGTGCACAAAATTTATTTCTTCCTCCTTCTCTACAAGGGTGGAAGATAGAATGCCCGAGGACCAAAGTCCATCGATAGTATGATCTTCCTCTACAAAGAGGTGTCTGGGGAGAAAACTTTTCTGCTTTATCCTTCCTTCTTGGAGGGTGAAATGCCGAAGGCTTGATGCCTGATCTCTGATGACTTCCACTATCTTTAGAGAAAAAGGTAAAGAGGCTAAACCAAGGGTCCACCATGATCACATATATTGAATTCTTTCTCCTAGGATGGGAATCCAATTTAGATGAAAGTCAAATGTCTAGCTCCAACTGGCAAATTGCAGTTTAGCATTTTTGGTTACAAATGGTGGTTCAAAGCACAAATATTCATCAAGATATTTTGTCAACCACTTCTTTGAAATATTTTACTTACATTTATGTCAAGACAATTAGATTTTTTTCTCATAGTCCTTTTGTAAAATATTTCTAACAGGGTCATGGGTGCATTCTTTACAGTAGGTAATGATGCTTCATTGTAAATGCTATATAAGGCATGAATTGTAATGTATTCAAGGTTGGTCGTTGATTGTAGAAAATCACATCTCTTTTCAATTGTAAATGTGTCTCTTTGAGAATAAGCAATAAGATTTTATTCTCCTTCACCTTTTCGTCAATAGTGCATAGATTAAGTTTAGTCTTAGGAATAGCTGAATCTCCCATTCAGCCAAGGAAACAACCTCTCTCTGGAGATTTGGCCTCCTTCCAAGATCCCACACCTGGAGGCCATTTCAATGTTTCACTACATTGTTGGAGCCCTAAAATCATTCAAAATAAGGTGGAAATCCATGTGACAATAGTTTCTAGAATGCATGGTGGGACAATCTGATGATCCTTATCATCCATTGAAGAGTTCTGGTGTAATCTTCATTACATCTTTCCATTCAGGGAAGTCTCTTCAACAATATGGTGACTCTACTAATCACATCTATTGGTGCAGCTAGTTCAAGTACTTAAAGAGCTCCAAGGATCAGGATTTTAGTGGTTCTCCTTGTTTATCCTACATTTAGAAGCATCTCAAGTCACCTAGTGACTCTTCTTGGTATGTATCCAGATTTCTCTAGTTGTAGATCCATTTTTCTCTATTTCGATACCATCTATGATTATTTGGCATTTTGATGCTTTAAAATGTCAACCTTTTATGGGAGTTATGGCTACTCCCCTTCACCCAACCAAAATCCAAATTTTATGCCATCATACTAGCCATTTTAGGCTCAAAATTCCTCTGGTTTCACACCATATTGTCCTATTTTAGTGGAATATTAGCATCCCTACAATGCTTACCTTCCACTCACCCCTGCTATGACTTCTTGGCAGCCTAATGATGTTTATTATCAACCCCAAGAAGACTATTGTGATCCTAGCCAGTGTAGCTACCCTTCTAATCAGTCCCCAGATGTTGACTATATGAACACTGATGAATTCAAAGAGCTCACAAGCATGTTGCTAGAGTGTAATAGACTTTGGTATGAAAAGAGAGAGGGGTTATAGTCAACCTTGGCATGATTATAGTCTTAACAACAAAAACATTAGTGATCTGAAGGAGGTGCTGATGGACCTACAGAGGGGGTATGATGAGTATGAAGAAATGAAGGAGCATGACCGATAGTAGGAGGCACAAGAAGGGTTTTTTCAAGAAAACCTAGCTATGAGGCAGGTAGCCCAATCAACTCCATCCTCTCCCAACTTCAGGTAGCCCCTCCCTTTTGTACAATTTTAGCATGTAGAAAAGCAGCCTTGACTTCACAAGTTCTAAGGTTTCAAAGCCTCTCTTTCCCCACAAACCCCTATTCCTATGCAAACCCCATTTATCACTCCCCAGGGACAAATTTGCCTAGAACCCTCACCCCTCCAAGAGATTCAAGAAAATATCTAGGTATCTTTCCCTGATACTATTTCAATTTTCAAAGGTGGACTTGTTGTCTATCGAGCTAATTGGAAAGATGATCCAAAGGTGGAGGTGGAAGAGAATGAAACTAATGAGGAGAAGTTTGTTCTTCCACTCACAATGGTGAAATTGTTTGAAACTATTGCACTTATGACTACTATTATTTCAAAAAAAGGGCTGAGTCCTCTATATTTTGGCTCATTCCATGAGTTTTCCCATAATTTGAACAAGAGGAATGATTGAAAAATGCAAAGGGAGCATGGTGAAAAGGTCTAGTTGCAAAGACAACCCAAACAACAAAATCCTATGGAGTTGTAGTCAAATGATGAGGGCATTAGGATGAGGTTATTACAAAGATTGTTCAAGAAAAAGTTGATTATGTTCCTCTATTTCATGAACTGCCTAGTTATATTGAGGATAAATATGGCATGCAAATAACAACATTACCTGTAATTTTGAGACTGGTGGCAAGTTGTTGCAGGTCAAGGCCAAAAGTTATTGGCAAGAGACACTATGTGGATTCATGAGTGTTGTCATTGATGGCAACAAAGTCCATCCCTTACATCCACAGGACATGGTATGTCTATACCGAAAGTCAGATTGAAGAGTATTTTGGTCTAATGAGCAAGAATAGAGCAAGCATTAAGGTCTGACAATTAGGTCTGGATCTCTCAGAGGAAGTATCTCAGCAAAGTATGGACTTGGGGAAGTCAAGAGGAGTACCATGATTGATACATTCCAAAGATTGAGCCTCCGGTGATGAAATAGTGGAAAGATATGAGTACCTAAGTGTTGGGTTCGTGTTTGGCAAAGTAGACTGAGGAAGAACTGACTGGTAGAGCATTAGACCTTAATCCGAATGAGAAATTGATGGTGATCAAGTTTCTTCAGGGATCATTCATGGTTGGCTAACTTGATTGATGACTCCTATAACTATCTTTTTGATACGCATCTCTTAGTAAGCATGGATTCAGCCGACAGACCAGAGTTTGGGAAAATCTTGAGTATTCTGGATGCCAACTAGAAAGATGTTGAAATCTTTTGTGTAGATATATATACCAGATGGATTTCAATGTGAAGACATATATGGTGTGTTATGAAGTGTGAAGAAAAGTAGAGAGCAGTGTGGAAGTAGCAATACAGGTCTGGTATGTGATAGAACAACAACACTAAAGCAGAGGAAGACTAAAGTGTAGTAGATCAGTATATTGAGCCTAACTGAAACTAAACCTCAGCATATGTGGATGCTTCTCATCAATTCAAGTACCTAGTTTCTTTCTGTAAACTACTGTAGACAGTGAGCCTCTTTTGAGCAGTGTGCTCGGGCAATGAGCCCTAATTGGCAAGTTCCATTTTGTACTTCTATTCTTTTAACAAAGAATACAATCTTGGGTTAGTCACCCCATGGTTTTTCCCTTAACAAGGTTTTCCACATAAAAATTCTTGTGTTATGTGTGTTGATTTCTTTCTGCTCTCATGTTCATATATGCTTATATGTTTTGATACTGTACTAATTATTAGAGAAAAAAAGAAAGTCAAATAATTAAGATAACTAATTCAACCCCCCTCTTAGTTATCAACAGTTCTAGTATCAGAGCTAAGTTCCTCCCAACAGAGCCTAACAACTTGAGGAAGATCTAGGAATCTCAATGGATACGTATGGTATGAGGGAACAAATTTAGTCTACCCTAGATGATCTTGAGCAATCTCACTTTGAAGTCAATAACTTGAGGGAAAGACTCAAACAAGATGATGATTTCATAAATGAACTGAAAGAGAAACTGAGTATCTCTATGAAAAAGAGAAAGGAACTACTTCAACAAATAGCAAGTCAAAGTGGAGCCAATGATACTCATGAAGATCTGTGTGAGAAGAACAAGTTATGTGGAAAGCTGTCAAAAGAGGTCATTATGGTAAGACATGAAATGAAATCAGGTGTTATGAAATTCACCCAAGAAATTGAAGAGAAAAGAAAAATAGAAGATAATCTAAGACAATCTCTCAAGGAGAAGTCAGAAGATTGCCACAAAATGGATAGAATAATCAGACATCTAGAATATGATCTTGAAGAAACTAGAGATAATGAAGAACAACTTGAAAATCAGATAGACACTCTTAAAAGGGATCTTCAAATAACAAATGAATACAAAGAAAAATTCAAGATCAGTTCTGCTCAACTTGAAGTTCTTCTTGAAAGGCAAAAGAGGGTAGATGACAAGCATGGTTTGGGATATGAGAAAGGTGAAAGCTCCGGATCTGGTCAGAAGAAATCTGGATTAAGAAATCTAAGGTACAAGCCTAGAAGACCTCTGGTAAGACAACCAAATGCTCAAAGATATCCATCCTTCAATGGATACTACCACAATTGTAATAACTTTGGTCATAAAGAAAATTAGTGCAGAAGAAGAAAGAATCAAACTAATTCATCCTTCTCTAAATAGTGTTTCAACTGCAAAAAGTATGGTCACAAATCTCATGAATGCAGAAATAGGCAAATAAGCAATTCATTCAATGGTAGATGCTTTGCATGCAATAGAATGGGACATATGGCTAATCAATGCAGATCAAGAGGATATCAGCCAAATATGCAAAGAAATGTTATTTGCTACAACTACAATAGATCCGGTCACATTGCCAATTTCTGTAAAAGTAAGAATCAATATAAAAGGGGTCTGGTGCATCATAATCAAAGTCAAGACAAAGGAAAAGGAAAAGTGAATACGGATGAAATTCAAAGGGAGATGAATAAGATTTGGGTAAAGAGAAGTATAGAAAATGTTGGGGATGGATCCGCACCAGAATCTGGTACTGACAATCCTTCCAAAAACTAAATAGATGAGCTTTGGCTTAGGGGGAGTCTCAAAAGAAAACAAATTCCCCTAACCAGTCAATTGGTGCCTGAAATTGTCACATGGAGTATTGCGGATTGAGAATCCCTCAAAGAGATATCTAAATAATCCTAGGTAAAAGTATGAAAGATCCACAAGAAGATTTGAGGAGTCAATCATCCTAGATTAATCCGGTTTGACAATCATCTAGCAAAAGCAAGACTTTCACAGTTAAATTTGGTATGATTCAAAAAATGAAATATCTTGATCTGCAGATAAATGGAATGATTGGAGAAAAGGAAAATAGATTGTCAATAATCATCATGAATAACTCTAAGTACATCTCAGTGATCTAGAAAGATCACTCTTAGAACAAGAAGAACAAGGCAACTGGAATGACTTAAGTTGTACATTTATTGCAAAATGGAATTAGCGTTTGCACTAAAATAAAAGGGTTCTTTTGATCATCACTTACACATTTACATTTGAGAAGAAGAAAGAAAGAGCTCTGTAACAAAATTACTTCAACCATCTCAAGGATCAACCGTAGAATTTGATTCAACTAGTGATCTTTTTGGCTCTTATCATGAACCCTAGAAGCATAAAGAGGTATTTCCACTCTTGAATATCTCTCTGAGTCTTTTGAAAGATGGCTACTCTGAATGTTGTCAAAATCACTAATAGGCCATGCCCTAAGTTCAAGAAACACCCTTACAAATCTCTAGAAGTTGATCCTTTTGGCACCTTCATTAGCATTCTGCATGGGGTTTTGCATGTAGAAGATGTTAGGGTATACATTCATGCGAATATTGAGGAATTTGCAGAATCCAAGCTAATGGATATCTATCACAAGTAGTTAATAGATGAATCATTTGAACTCAAACCTTAGTACAAGGCCATCCGAGACAAGCATTTTGGACATTGCATCCATTTCCCCTATTTTGCAGAAGATGAATGGGTTTGGTATGTTCTGAGTAGAGTGCATGACAACTTCATGTGGTTGATGAAGCCATTTAAGATCACAAAAGATGCTATTAGGGTGGTAACTAGATTGCACTCATCCGGTGGGTTACCTGCTCTCAAATCAGTCAAAAACTAAACTATAAGTGAGGCTACTGGATCAAAATTTGACAAGAGAGCAATGACAATAGAAGATATCACTGATTCAGATATCAAGTTTGCCTCCATGATAATTGGCTACAAGATATATCACTCCAGCAGGGAGAATTCTGTATCTGGAACTGCAATTTATACTACTTATCAGATGCTAAGTGAGAATGAAGATTATGATCTTTGTGAGCTTCTTCTAAGCCAACTGTTGGAAAACTTATAAAAGATTAAAAAGGACAAGAAGAACTCATTCAAATATGGTGGCCTGATATTATGTCTCTTCTTTTACTACATGAATGAGCTCCCCAGATCTAATGGTTGGGTATGGCAAAATGACAGACCGGTTGTGATACAAATCAAAGATTACATGTATGTGGTTGGTGATGCCAAGGCTCAAAGTGCAGCACTCTTGGGATACTTCAAGAACTTTCAAAGTATGATGTAGGCCAGAGAAAGAATCCCCCAATCAATGGTTGAGAAATACAAGGATATAGTGTGCTTTATGGTAGACACTGATCAATGCCTAATTGATGCAATGGAGCCAAGGATAGTCTGGATTATGCCAATGGGATATGAGGTTGATGAGAAAATCCTAGAGCTACATATCCAACACCTGCTGAGTCAGCCTAAGGACCTTGAGACAAAAAGGTTTGGAAGCTTTCAAGAGTTGAGTGTGAAAATTCATGTTGAGCTAAGACAACCAGAGATGAAAAGAAAAGTGAGAAGAGAAGTAGAGGAAGTTGCCAAAAGATTTGGCATTTCTAAAGAAGCAGTCAATGCAAATAGAGAGAAACTAGAAAGAGCAGAGAAAGAGAAACAAGAAGCAGAAAAAGAAAGTGATCTGGTGCAAGCCCCCTCCCTGACCAGATCCTCCAAAAGCTCTATACCTACCACCTCTGAGAGCCAAAAAGCCTCAAAACCAGAAGCTAAGACATCTAGAAAGAGAGAAAAGAGAACAAAAACCAAGGCCACAAGGTCCTATACAAGTCAAAAAGATGATGAAGAGACAGAATCAGATGAGGAGTTTAAGAAAATGAAGAAGAAAAAGAAAACCTCTATGGAATCATCTGCCAGAAAAAACAAAGAAGCAGAAGAATTCGTTGAAAGGCCTACTCTCTGCATTGACGATATCATCAAATCAGTCACTGTGGATGGGAATCTATAACCAATGATTGAATTTTATGATGAATATAATGAAGCTGACCAGAAAATCTTAAAAGATGCTATAGTCAGGTATCTAAACATCTATAATAAAGCATTCATTGAAATTATATATTTGATTCCCAAAACCCTAGAGAAGCAACTTGAAATGAGAAAGGACAATGCCAAGGCAAAAGACCTAGAAATCTGGGAGTAGTTTGCTATCCAACTCTATCCTTCCATTACCCCTCAACAAATGATCATGCTCTTCAAGGACTGCAAGGATGAGTTCCAAAGCAAAGCAAGAATGAACCAGCTTATGCTTGGAGAGACTGACCAAGTGGCAAAAGAAATAGAAGATATCCTCCAGAATGCATTTAAAAGATTCAATCTTCCTGTTATAGAGGACTTAGGTGATGAACTTTCTGCCATGGATGATGAAGGACTAAGTACATCAAAAAAAGAATCTACTGTGAAAAATGCAAAAGAGCCAAAGGACATAGGTGAGGAGAGGACTCAGGACTTCGATTCCTCTGCTTTGGAAGAGGAAGTCCCTGAAGAAGTAAACATCTCTCTTCTGGATCCCCTTGCTGACTCCAGAACTGAAGGAGAAGAAAGAAAATATGAGAAAATTAGTCAAGAAGAAGAGGTTAAGGGAAGAGAAAAATATCAAACAGATAAAGCCCCAGATGATAGTTCTGAGCCCACAAAAGGAAAGAAAACTCTATCTCCAGCAAGAGACACTTTAGAAGTAGTTAAAGACTTCCTGACAAAAGAAATGATGGAATTAGATGAACCAGAGCTATTCGAAGGACCACTCAATTTTGACTCCCTCTCTCCGGTCCAGACAATGAAGGTAGTATCTTTTGCTCAAGCCAAAGAAAAAGAAAAGCTTTTGAAGTCACACATGGAAGACTGTGAGATGATAGAGATTACATCTGGTGTGTTAGAGAAGATCATGCCATCCTTCCAGAAGGATCTTTCAGGCTCCTCATCTGGTAATCTGAAATCTCTTGTTAATTCTGTTAGCACACATTTTGATTCTTTGGAGAAAGCAATAGAAGAGAAAGTCCAGAAAGAGATTTTGGGTAGGAGATTCTCTAAGATACAAGGACTTATAACAAATGATAGGAGAAATTTGGATATTGGGATAAAGATCTTAGAAAATGCTCTTAAAGATGGCAGAGATCTATACAAATTTTGTCTATCTTGGTCCACAGTGACAGCACATGTCACCAAGAAGGTGGAAGAACAAGAGAGTAAACTATCAAGTTTATCTCAAAATTTTGATCCTCTCACCTCTTCCATAATGAATCAAGAATGTTAGACTATTGTAGCTATAAATGAAATAAAGAAGCTTGAGAAGAAGAAGAAAAATAGAGTAAGCAGGCTAAGTGAACTAAGAGGACTAATTATCCCTAAGTTAGAGGCAATGCATGAGACCCTAACTGATGCCTAGACCACAACCCAAACCAGTGATTCGATAGACTTAAAAAGGGCAGAAGCTTTTACATTTTTGTTAAGTGGTCACATTTCAATCTTGGACATGATGAAGCAGAGTTGGGCAATAGAATTTGTCCAGTTGAAAACAACTTTTGCAGATATACTTAAGTATATGTAAGTATGACTTGTATATATACTTATGCAACTATGTATAGGTTAAATTCTACAAATTTTGGTGTGCGGATTCCACCTTTTGCTATTGATGTCAAAGGGGAAGTGAGGAGTAGTGAAAAATGTGGAATTTAGCTAAGGGGGAGCTCCACAAAAGTGTACATAAGAATAGAGCATCAGCCAAGGGGGAGTGTGCTATAACACTTAGTCATTTTTCACTAAGTGTTGCCATCAATGCCAAAGGGAGAGATTGTTGGCAAGAGACATTGTGTGGATTCATGAGTGTTGTCATTGATGGAAACAAAGTCCATCCCACACATCCGCAGGATATGATATGTCTATACCGGAAGTTAGATTGAAGAGTATTTTGGTCCAGTGAGCAAGAACAGAGCATGTAGCAAGGTCTAACAATCAGGTCTGAATCTCTTAGAGGAAGTATCTCAGCAAAGTGTGGACTTGGGGAAGTTAAGAGGAGTACCATGATTGATACATTCTAGAGATTGAGCCTACAGTGATGAAAGAGTGGAAAGATATGAGCACCTAAGTGTTGGGTTCCTATTTGGCAAAGTAGACTGAGGAAGAACTGATCAGCAGAGCATCAGACCTTAATCTGGATGAGAAATTGATGGTGATCAAGTTTCTTGAGGGATCATTCATGGTTGGCCAACATGATTAATGACTCCTATAACTATCTTTTTGATACGCATCTCTTAGTAAGCATGGATTAAGCTGACAGACGAGAGTTTGGGAAAATCTTGAGTATTCCGAATGTCGACTAGAAAGATGTTGAAATCCTTTGTGCGGATATATATACCAGATGGATTTTGATGTGAAGACATATATGGTGTATTGTGAAGTGCAAAGAAAAGTAGAGAGCAGTGTGGAAGTAGCAATACAGGTCCAGTATGTGACAGAACAACAACACTAAAGTAGAGGAAGAATGAAGTGCAGTAGATTAGTATATTGAGCCTAACAAGAACTAAACCTCAGTATATGTGGATGCTTCTCATCAATTCAAGTACCTAGTTTCTTTCTATAAGCTATTGTAGGTAGTGAGCCTCTTGTGAGCAGTGTGCTCGGGTAGTGAGTGCTAATTGGTAAGTGCCATTTTGTACTTCTATTCTTTTAATAGAGAATACAATCTTAGGTTAGTCACCCCATGATTTTTCACTTAATAGGGTTTTCCATGTAAAAATCCTTGTGTTATGTGTGTTGATTTCTTTCTTCTCTCATGTTCATGTATGCTTATATGTTTTGATACTGCACTAATTATTAAAGAAGAAAAGAAAGTCAAATAATTAAGATAACTTATTCACCCCCCTCTTAGTTATCAACAAGAGTAACAATGAGATCTTATCCCATGAGGAGGAGCATATGTGCAACCCTATGCTGAGGAGTGTAGTGGATTTGGAGGAGGCTCTATTCTGGGATAAGCTTGATGTTTTTTGTTCAAATCTAGATAATGGACTAGCTCCTCTTAATGAGGCAGATTAGAAGGAGTTAGATTAGTTTGAGGAGGCAGTCATTTCTCTAATTGATATACAAGGATCAGACCATTCAGATCAACATCACAATGAATAAACAAAGCAGAGGCATGAGATTAACTCTATTGATTTGCATGCTATTTCAAGGGAATGCCCTGTCAAGCATCTAGCCTAGCTAGAGACATATCATAGAGAGTCCCTACCTTTCATGCTTTCTTCAAAGCATGAAGTTGAGCATCAAAGATGGCTAAATCAGCCCATTTCTTCACTTCTAGGAAATTACATTTCTGATCAGTGCAAGTGGATAGGTGGTTTTTTCTTTGTCCTTGGGGAAGTTTATCACTACCTTGTTATATGCTCATCCCTTCCCCACCTCTTATTAACTACCCACATGTGTGAGAAACATTGTAAATTCTTAAGAAAGGGCAATTACTTTCAAAAACCTACTAATTTCTTTGTTTGAAGTCATTTCCTTGTTGTTAGACTAGTATTAGAGTAGGTTTTATTTCTATTTTAGGTTTCCCTTTCCCTAAGTGTTTTTGCATAGGCTACATTTTCATTAGGAGAATGCATTCCTTGTTTTCCTTTTTGTGTGTTTTGGAGGTAGGGTTTCAGTTGTTTTTACCTATTGCAGTCCTTTTGAATCCATGCCCAATGAATGATTAAGGCCACTAGTTCCCTTTTGTTTAGCAACGAAACAACCATGAGAAGTCACCAAAATGTTGTCCTATTTTGCTTCCCAGCCAAATAGCTGAAATCTAAAAAATCTCTAAGTGTTTTCCCCTTTGGAGATGCAAGGACACACCCTAAAATCAACTAAGTCCTAAAGATCCTGAGCTTGCCTTGTGTTTTTAGCATAGTTAGGGTTTTAGAGTTTGAAGTTCTATCGCTCATCCTTCCATCCTCATCGTCTTTGAATTTCACCTTGTCCTTTGCAAGTTTCTCTAAGTGTTCAATATTTTTCAGAGGTTGGAGTTTAGACCTTCTCTCTTCTTCTTACTTTTCCTTAGAAGGAGTAAGGTGGAAGGCTCAAGATCTAAACTCTGACCTTTTCCCTCTACAAAATGGCTAAGTGTTGCGGGGCTCAAACTTTTCCCCTTCCCTCTCCTTCCTTCTTTTCTTTAGAAGGAGTAAGGTGGAAGGCTCGAGAGATGAACTCCAATCTTTTCCCTTTGCAAAGTGGCTAAGTGTTATGGGGCTTAGACTTTCCCCCTTCCCTATATTCCCTCTTGGAAGGTGTAAGGTAGAGAGCCCAAACCTCGAACACCCATGAGTGCAAAATTTTCTAGTCTTTCTGTGATTCTGCAGAACCTTTTGGGTGGACCCTATGATAGGTTGGCAAAACCACGGGAAGATGCCATGTGGCAGTGACATCATCAAGAAAAGCAAATGTGGAAAGCTGAAGGCTGATCTCCACCCATGAGTTTGAAAATAAAGATAAGTGTTTCATATTTTGGGGTTTAGACCTACCTTCTTCCTCCTTCTCACTAAACACAGAAGATGAAAGGCCCAAGCTTCGAACTTTGGTGATACTTTCAAAATTGGCTAAGTCTTTGACTCTTGGGGCTCAAACTTTCTTTCTTCCTCCTTCTTTATGAAGGTGGAAGATGAAATTCATGAGGCTTGAAGTCTACCAATAGTATGATCTTCCTCTACAAAGTGGACCTCGAGGAGTAGACTTTTGTACTTTCTCCTTCCTTCTTTGAGGGCGAAACATCGAAGGCTCGAGGCTTGATCTCTGCAGATTTCTGTAATCTTTAGATAAAAAGGCAAAGAGGCTAAACCAAGGGTCCACTATGATCACACATAACGAAATATTGCTCCTATGGTGGGAATCTAGTTCAGTTGAAAGTCAAATGTCTAGCTCCAACTGGAAAATTGTAGTTGAGCATTTATGGTTGCAAAAGGCAGTTCAAAGCACATATTTTCATTTATATATTTGTTCAACCACTTCTTTGAGATGTTTTACCTACATTTATGTCAAGAAAATCAGATTTTCTTCTGATATTCCATTTTTAAAATATCTCTGACAGGCCCATGGGTGCATTCATTATAGTAGGTAATTGTGCTTAATTGTAAATTCTATATAAGGCATGAAATGTAATGTATTCAAGGTTGGGCATTGATTGTAAAAAATCACATCTCTTTTCAATTGTAACTGTGCCTGTTTGAGAATAAGCAATAAGATTTTTACCTTTTCATGAATTCCACTTGCTCTGTGTAATGTTTTTGTTTGAGTTTCCATTTGTGAATCCTTCATTCCTTCTAGATCTCAATTAGTTTCTTTTACCTCTACAACTCATTTATGATTTGTGTATACTTGTCTATTGTTTATTGCTATTTTATGCATACATGGTTGACTTGAGGGCTGACCATTTAAACCTGGTGTATCACCCCCTTTCCACTTTTGGTTTAAACTCTTTGCCCTATTCCTCAATGGTACATAGATTAGGTTTAGTCTTAGGAATAGATGAATCTCCCATTCAGCAAAGGAACCAGCCTCTCTCTGGAGTTTTTTCCTCCTTGCAGGGTCGTACACTTGGAGGTCATCTCAATGTTTCACTCGATTGTTGGAGCCCTAAAAGCCTTCAACATAGGGTACAAATCCATGTGACAATAGGTACATGGAAACACTTTCTACACTAATCTTGATGAGAGTATTATGAAAACTTTTAATCCTTAGAATTACAGAAAGTAGAAACACATGCAAACATAAAATAAAAAATATACCATAACATAGGTGTATGTGGGGAAAACCCTTTTAGGAGGAAAACCCCACACTCCAAAGTAGCCCAATGTCTTATTCAAAAATCTAGACAAGGTTACAATAGACTTGTAAAGAAAGCCTTTATAGGTGATGTAGGAGCAATTGGGGTCATGAGCAATTCTACACAACCAAAAATACTTTCCAAGGCTTTGTTTCAATATTGTAGTTTGATGCAGGAGCATCTAGTGGTGTAAGGGCAATCTTGCATCATCCAAAAAAAGATGTGTTTCAAAATTGTTGATGTTCTTTCTATTTGTTTTGAAAATTTGTGGTTCTGGTTCCATAATCACTTAAATAATGATGTAGAACTTTCAGTTTTTCCAAATTGCTAAAAATAGCAACTTGCTATTTTTAGAAAGTTTGTATTTGGGCTTGGATTGAAGTGAAAATTTACAAGAAACTTCATAACTAAAAATAAGACCTTTGCTGAAGGAATCACACAAAGATCACTTGTGAGCTGAAAGATATTAAAGTTTTCATTTCCTGAAAAATGCCTAAAAATTATTCAAACTTAGGTTTGAGACACTAAATGGCCCCGTATGGGCTTGAAAAAGACCAGAACTAGAAAAGTGGGTTCTTAGTGCATAGAACACTCTACGAGCTTTCCGACGTATAAAATGGTTCATCAATCGGACACCCGGATCAAAAGTTATGGCTCCCAGAAGTTGACCTATTTTTGGAGGTAGTTGCAAATTTTGAAATTAGGTTGTTGGCCACCAAAAAGGCTATTAATAACCATTTTTGGGAACCTCGGGGGTAGTAGAGTAAAGTGGGGGAAAGTGTAGAGTCAAGAATATGGGGGAAAATAGAAACCCTAATTGATTTAAGGGTTACAGAAGGTAAAAGATTCTAGAGCTTGGTGATGTGTAGCTATAGTGTGTTGCAGCCTGTGGAGGATTGATTCCTCTGATTGTAATTAAGCTTATGTAATGTAATGAGTTGCCTAGATCAATAAAAGAAAGTTCTATTTTCTATGTTTAATTTATGTTGTGTGTTTTGTGATTTACCCCCTTCATCAAGTGGTATTAGAGCAAGGGTTCTTGAGTGTGTAGACAGATCACCGACTATGAGATAGTTTGCACCAGAACCTGAGGTTGTGGGTTTGCTGTAGAGATCAAGATGCCTCCACGAAGAAATCATATTGGGAGGAATACTTTGATGGAAGAGGGTTTTAGAGCCCTGCAAAGGCAAATCGATGCATTGCAAGAGGAGTTGCGAAGAGGGTTTGATCCGAGAACAAGAGAAGAAAGCAAGGATGAAGCTAAAGAAGAGCTATCTGAGGAAGAATAAGAAGCTGCAGGAGATCCTACATAAGTTAGGCTATTGAGGGCCATTTCAAAGATTGGAAAGAGGTCGGATCAAAGTTTCTACACATTCTGGAGATTTGAATCTGGAATAGCTTATTGATTGGATCAATGACATGGAGGAGTATTTCAAATATGAAGATGTAGAGGACCCAGATTGGGTCAAGTTTGCAAAAACAAAGTTGAAGGGCTATGCCAGTATTTAGTGGAAAGAGGTCCAATTAGAGAGGAATAGAAGAGGAAAAGGAAAGATCACCAAATGGGATTAGATGGTGGAGAAATTGAAGAAGCAGTTCATTCCTATGGATTATGAGATGGAGTTGTTGAAGAAGTTGCAAGGACTGAAGCAAGGTAACAAGTTTGTTAAGGAGTACATAGAAGATTTTTATTAGGATAGGCCATGCAGAGCCCAACAAGGAGAAGGTAGCCCATTACATTAATGGGTTGAGACTGAGTATTCAGGACGAGCTGAGCCTAGTCAGAATAACCACCATAGAAGATGCATACTAGTTTTCTCTGAAGGTGGAAAATAAACTAAATAAAAGATTCAATAGAAAGCAAAGGGGAAGAGGTCAAGGTGGAAGGACTGGTAGAGGACCCTATGGAGGCTATAATGAAGATCAAAAGAAAAGTGAAGAAGCTAGCACCAGTCAAAATCAGAGAGGGGATAACGCCTACCGCCCTCGTAACCAGAACAATGGTGAGCAAAGAGGAAGAGGAAGAGGTAGACCTGGACAAGGACCCGGAAGAGGAGGTTTCAGAGGAACCTATTTCTAATGTGGAGAAGAAGGGCATCGAGCATATGAGTGTCCGTAACATCAAGTAAGGACAAATAGAAGACCTGAAGGTAATACACAAGTTGCACATGTAGATCAAGATGCGCAGTCTGAGCATTCTGAAGATGTTGAAAGGGGAGGAACCCTAGTTATTAGAAGAACTGTGTTGAATGAAGAAAAAGAAACTAATTAGAGGAAGAGTTTATTTTGCACAAGGTGCAAATGTGAAGATAAGTGTTGCGATATTATTATCGACAGTGGAAGCACTAGCAATCTTGTTTCAGAGGAGATGGTTGATAAATTGAAGTTGACAAGAAGAAAGGATCCACATCTATATCAGATTGCATTGTTACAGAAGGACCATAGAGCTTTGGTCAATGAGCAGTGTTTAGTGAAGTTCAAGATTGGGGACTACGATGATGAGGTGCTGTGTGATATAATATCTATGGATGCATGTCATATGCTATTGGGGAGGCCATGGCAATATGATAGGAGCGCTGTGCATTATGGCCATGCAAACACATATTCCCTAACAAAGGATGGAGTTCGTCATAAGTTGAATCCCTTAAAGGAGGTGGAAGAAAAGGTATGTAGTACTGCTAGAATTTGCTTGGTAGATGGTAGAAAATTTTTGGAGGGAATGAAGCATGAGCGTCATTGCTAAAAGGAAGCTAGGTGTGCGGAAATCACTTCCTACACTAATCTAATGAGAGGAGATGTATGCAAATTTAACTTTAATTCTTACAACTATACCAACATAGAACATCTAACAAAGATATTACAGCAATACAGATATAAATAGAAAGTAGAGAGAAGAGAGAGACAAGATATACGTGGGGAAAACCTTTATGGGTGAAGAACCCCACACTCCAAAACACAGCTCAAATGTATTATAGTAAACAATAACATATTACAATATAGTTTCAGAGCCAATGCTCTTTTAGGAGTCCTCAAATGTCAAATCTGGAGATATTCTGGTGGCATAATAGTACTCATACTAAAGTTATCTATCTCCCATCCAAGCACCTGTTTATATAGAGTTTACAAGGCAAATATGGAACCTTCTAGAGATGGGCGTCCATCTTGGACTCATGCCCCAAAACCCATGCCTAAGGACACTTGTCCAACATCCCATCCCAAAGTGGGTGCCTGGTCCCAAGATAGGTTACGACAGATGCTCTTACGCACCTTATAGCTGTCATAGAATCTGTCATAACTGATAGCACTTATAGTTGTAAGAGAATATGTCATACACTGACTAAAAATATCATATTCCTCTTACAACATGTCATAACCTCTCTTGACCACCCAAAGATGCCTTTCTCTCATGCAAAGATACTCATCGACACTTGTCATTAATTAAAAGTCGTTTGAGGTTTCGAGGCTGTTGCCCCTGAGCCCCCGCAAGGGTGCTACCCCTCGACCCTACCCTGTACTGCGAAAGGGATAGCGCCAAGGGAGCTACCCCTAGACCTCACAAGGGGCTATGCCCCTTGACCCTGTCTTGGGGGCGCTACCCCCAAACCCCCATTAATTATTCAAAGGGGAAACCGCGGTTGCCAAAGTCATGAAAATTTATCCTACTACATATACAAAAGGTGCTGACAATGTCAACTCAACATGGGATAAATATATACAAGATTAGGAATTTGTAAAGTTTGAGACACCTTAATTCCCAACAATTGCTTTGCATTGATTCCTAAGATTAGTGAAGAGAAATGTGAAGATGTACCAGTAGAAGTTTCAGATATGTTGGAAGAATTTTAGGATATTATCTATGATAATATACCAGAAGGTTTACCACTGGTGAGGAAGATAAGTCACCAAATGGATTTGATACCAAGAGCTAGTTTACCGAATAAGGCAGCCCATAGAATGACTCCTACAGAGAGTGAAGAGCTGAACAGACAAGTTCAAGAACTATTAAGGAAGGGACTGATAAGGGAGAACCTAAGTCCATGTGTGGTACCTGTAGTACTAGCACCAAAGAAAGATGGAGAATGAATAATGTGTATAGATTCTCAGGCCATCAATAAGATCACAATCAAGTACAGGTTTCCATTGCCAAGAATGGTTGACATAATGGACTATTTGAGTGGAGCCAAGTACTTCACGAAAATTGACCTGAAGAGTGGGTATCACCAGATCTAAATTAGAGAAGGAGATGAATGGAAGACAACCTTCAAGACAAAGGAGGGTTTGTATGAGTGGTTAGTCATGCCATTTGGGCTAACTAATGCACGATACACATTCATGCGGCTCATGAACGAGGTACTGAAAGAATTTTTGGGAAGTTTTGTTATTGTTTATTTAGATGATATTTTGATTTTCAGTAAGACTTGGGATGAGCATATGATGCATATCATAAGAGTTTTGGAGAAGCTAAGGGAGGAGAAGTTGTTGATCAATTTGAAGAAATGTAGTTTTGCAAAGGAGTTGGTATACCTGGGATTTTCTTTCTCAGAGGAAGGTCTTAAGATGGACCTAGAAAAAGTAAGAGCTATCATTGAATGGCCTAGGCCAAGGAGTGCTACGGAGGTACGATCTTTTCATGGTTTGGCAAGTTTTTATAGAAAGTTTATCAGAAATTTTAGTAGCATTTGTGTACCCCTAACTGAGACAATGAGAGGGGATAGAAAACAATTTAGATTGTCTAAAGGAGCAGACATGAGATTTGATACATTGAAGCAGAAAGTCATAGAACGACCTATTTTGGCACTTCCAGATTTCAATAATGTATTTCAGGTAGATTGAGATGCTAGTGATAGTGGTATATGAGCTGTTTTGAGCCAATAAGGTAAGCCCATTGCCTGTTTTAGTGAGAAGCTTAATGATGCCAAGAAAAAAGTATTCTTATTATGATCAGGAATTTTATGCAATCGTTCCAGCTTTGAAGAAATGGAGACATTATAATTTGTTGCCAAAAGAGTTTGTTTTATATACTAATCATCAGGCTTTGCAGTATCTTAATAGTAAAGGAAAGTTGAACGAAAGGCATTTAAAATGGGTTGAGTTTTTGCAAAGCTATTCTTTTGTTTTGAAGCACAGGAGTGGGAAGTCCAACAAAGTTGTAGATGCCTTGAGCAGAAGGCAAAATTTGTTGACAAAAATGAAGATAGAGGTTGTTGGGTTTGATGAGCTCAAAAGTTTGTATCCTAAAGATCCAAATTTTACAGAGGCTTGGAAAGCTTGTCTAAAACCTGTTACTTTGGACAGGGCAAGATGGTTGGATTTCATAATCCAAGATGGCATGTCATTTAAAGGAAGCCAATTGTGCATTTCAAGGAGTTCCTCGAGAGTGAACCTAATAAAGGAGAAGCATAGTAGAGGATTGGCTGGACACTTTGGTGAAGATAAGACCATTCCTATTGTGGCTGAGAATTGTTATTGGCCACAATTGCTACAAGATGTGAGGAAATTTGTATACAGTTGCAAAGTATGTCAAATGGTGAAAGGAGCAAGTCAGAATATAGGTCTATATCAGCCATTACCTGTACCGGAGAAGCCATGGGATGATATTAGTATGGATTTTGTTCTTGGTTTACCTAGGACATAGAGAGAGTATGATTCCATTTTTGTGGTGGTGGACAGATTCTCAAAGATGGCACATTTTATTCCTTGTAAGAAGACTAATGATGTTGTTCATATTGTAGAGTTATTTTTTAGGGAAGTGGTGAGATTACATGGTCTACCAAAGAGCATAGGTTCAGATTGAGATACCAAGTTTGTTGGTTATTTCTAGAGGACATTGTAGAAGAAGTTGAAGATAGATTTGAAGTTTAGTTCTGCACACCATCCATAGACTGATGGATAGACTGAAGTGGTGAATAGGAGTTTGGGTAACCTACTACGATGCTTAGTAGGAGATAAGCCCAAGGGATGGGATTTTATTTTACCACAGGCAGAATTTGCTTACAACAATTCTGTCAATCAGAGTACTGGTAAATCATCATTCCAGATTGTATATGATAATAGCCCAAGAAATTCCTCTGAGTTAAGGAAGCTAGACAATGGAGAAAAGACAAGTGCCGAAGCCAAAGACTTTGTAGAACATCTAAAGAATATACATGAAGAGGTGAGAAAGCACATTAATAAGAAGAATATTCAATACAAGGCTAAGGTAGATCAGAAGAGGAGATATAAGGAGTGTTGGTATGTGGCGATTGATCATCCAAGTACTGTACACAAGTTTTTGCACGATCAAAGTTGGTTGTTAATTTTTGTTAACCGACAAAAGAAAAATGACATTACAAAACCCTAATTCTAGAAGCTTCATAAAATCTTGTTATAAGTGTAGACATAAAAAATTGACCTATGATCAATTTCCTAAGTCCCCCCTTACCATGAAATTTAATTAATTTCAATTAATTAATTAAATTTCCCTTAATCCCTAATCCACCCTTAATCCTAAGGTTTAATTAATTTTAATTAATTAAATCTTTTCACTTTCTACCATATCCCATAAATAATAAATTAAAATTAATTTATTATTTATAATCTTTCACTTTTACCATATCTCGTAAATAATAAATTAAAATTAATTTATTATTTACTTTTAAACCTCTTGTTAATAATAAATTAAATTTAACTACTTTAATTTATTATTAACCTAAACCTTACCCTAAAACCTGTTCACCATAACTAAAATCAAACCTGTAAAATACCTACCTTTACCCTAACCACCTTTTACCATTTAACCATTCGAACCACTTCTACCCAAACCTTATAAAATAAATTTCATTTATCATTTACTACCCCATGGAGAAACTATCGTGGAGTTATGCAATTATTTGAGCAACCACATTTTTAAGCATGTTTGGTAACATTTATTTTATCATATCTTTTGATCTATTTGGTGGTGCATTTAATATAAGTTTCTAGGGTTTGCAATTGTTTCTTACTTTTTTAATAGAAATTTATATTGCTGCATAGATGATTATCTATGTGCTTTACACTTGGGGGCATGTTGTCTAATCTATCCCATCCTATCTATCCCATCGCATATATCCTATCCTATCCTTTTCCATCTTATCTTGACATCCTTACCCATCATCTATATTGTACCTTCCTCATTAAACCATCCATCTTCCCTTCCTCCTTTTTGATCTTGATAAGGATAGGGGCAAAATGTTGAAAAATGCTTATAAACACCTCTTGTCATACTCCAAATTACATCCATATGTTTCTAAAAATATCCTCCATACATCCATCTACATCCTCAGTCCATTCATCCCTTCCATCCATTATCCCTATCATGCATTCTAATCAGAATCACCTTTTTAAATCCTATGGCATAATATATAGAGTGGGGGCAGATTGTTCCTATGTGACGTAGTCCTTGAAGATCACATCCTAGGCTCCCTCCATCCATCTATCATATATCTCCCATACATTATCCATCAAGACACCTACCTTTATCCTATCACTAATCCTTGTACCCATCCATCCAATCCTTTTCTCTATCGCACTCACTATTGTTCATCCCCATTCATTATTGATCCTTGCCTTGTGGTTTGGTTTTCCCTTGTCATTGGTATTTATCCAAAGGCTATCTACACACAATCCCATGGAAAAAATCCAAAACAATTATAACATTTGAAAAGCCAAAAAATCACAATATTCCCAAAATACAAAAAAAAAATCAAATATCCAACAAAAATCAAATCAATCAATCCAAATCCAATCCAATCAATTCTCCAAGCATCAAATCAATCAATCCATCAACTTAACCAATCAAATCAATCACATGTAAGTATCCGTCCATACCAATCAACTAAATCGATCAAGCCAATTTATCTAATCACATCATTGCTCTTGTTCCTAGCATTGTTGTGAACCTGATCAATCATCATCATCAATGGGATATATCGTTCCCAATCCTAGTGTTGTTCTTGGGATATATCGTTCCCATATCAACAACACAATCCTCACATTGTTCTCAAGGTAAATCATTCCCACATCAACAACGCTATCACTCAATCATCAATCCTCTCATTGTTCTCGTGAAAAATCATTCCCACATCAACAATGCTCTCAATCAATCCAATCAATCATTGGTTTTCAGCTTGACGGGGGCAATGTCTTGTTTGTTTTTGAATCATTTGTGCATGCTTGCTTGCTTGCTTGTGTGTGTTATCTTTTCATCTTGTATTTGAATCACATTCGTATCATTCCAGCTAATATTCATATCTTGTGTATGTTGGAATAGCTTTTTGCATTATCCTTTGCATCTAAGGTCAAATCATACATTTTTTGCATTAGGAGTTTAATGCTCTAAGTTTACTTACTCATTCATTAGACAAGGTTGTATTACGGTTGGGCACATGACACATCATCACCTTGGTCCTTATACCTTGGTGCATAATGTCGGGTGCTATATCAACCATCAGGTTGCTCAAAGTTTAATCAGCATAACTCTACTTCCTTCCCTCCATTTCTTTTTTCAAGAGCCTATCCATCTTCTTCGTACCTGTATATCCTCTTGAGGGGCCATTATCTACCAATGCTTCATGATCCCCATGTGATCCCCTACCGAAAATTTGAGTCCAAAAACCTATGTTTTAATCTTCTTTGAAACGACATCGCTTCGCAACATCGTCTCAAAGAGGGGCAAAATGTAGACATAAAAAATTGACCTATGATCAATTTCCTAAGTCCTCCCTTACCATGAAATTTAATTAATTTCAATTAATTAATTAAATTTCCCTTAATCCCTAATCCACCCTTAATCTTAAGGTTTAATTAATTTTAATTAATTAAATCTTTTCACTTTCTACCATATCCCATAAATAATAAATTAAAATTAATTTATTATTTATAATCTTTCACTGTTACCATATCCCGTAAATAATAAATTAAAATTAATTTATTATTTACTTGTAAACCTCTTGTTAATAATAAATTAAATTTAACTACTTTAATTTATTATTAACCTAAACCTTACGCTAAAACCTGTTCATCGTAACTAAAATCAAACCCATAAAATACCTACCTTTACCCTAACCACCTTTTACCATTTAACCATCCGAACCACTTCTACCCAAACCTTATAAAATAAATTTCATTTATCATTTACTACCCCCTGGAGAAACTATCATGGAGTTATGCAATTATCTAAGCAACCACATTTTTTAGCATGTTTGGTAATATTTATTTTATCATATCTTTTGATCTATTTGGTGGTGCATTTGATATAAGTTTCTAGGGTTTGCAATAGTTTCTTACCTTTTTAATAGAAATTTATATTGTTGCATACAATAAGTGGCTTGGATGTATGTATAGTGATTTATTTGCAAGATTGTAATCTATTTTGCACTAGATAATAAAATCATTGGATGACTGAGTTTCTGTGGATGTAGCCCATATTGGGTGAACCACGTTAAATTTCTGTGTTGATCTCTTTTGTGTTATTCCTCATTATTATATTTAGGTTATTTAATCTGCATATAATTATTAGTGTTTATTGCTTTGATCTACTCTAACCCTAACAACTGGTATCAGAGTGGGTTGTGTTTGATTATCGTCTACAGGAAGGTCTCACGGTTGAGTGGGAGTCTCAGGATTAAGTGGGAGCAATGGCAGACGAGGGTAAATTGAAGGTAGATAAATTCAATGGTTAGAACTATCAATTATGGAAGATGCAGATGGAGGATTATCTTTATCAAAAGGATTTATGGAGGCCATTGGAAGGAGTAGCCAAGAAACCAATAGCAATAACTGATGAGGATTGGGAACTTCTGGAAAGAGAGGCATTGGAAACCATTCGGTTGTGCCTGGCACCATCTATGGCATTCAATATAACAGAAGTGAAGACAAGAAGTGAACTGATGAAAGCTTTGCCCAAATTGTATGAAACCCTTAGCCTCTAATAAGGTCTTTCTCATGAAGCATTTGTTTAATCTAAAAATGATTGAAGGTGGATCTATGTTAGATCATTTAAATGAGTTTAATACGATTACCAGTCAGTTAACTTCTATAAAAGTGAAATTTGATGAAGAGGTAAGGGCTCTCTTAGTTTTATGTTATTTTCTAGAAATCTAGAATAGCTTGGTAATGGCTGTAAGTAACTCTATCTCTGGTTCAAATACTTTGAAATTTGATGATGTTGTTGGTGTTATCCTTGGTGAGGAAATGCAACATAAAATCATAGGTGAGACTTCAACATCTGGTAATGCTTTGACTGTAGAGAACATGGAAAGAACAAAGGAAAGAGGAAAAAGCCCTACAAATCATGGGAAGTCACAAGGAATGTCAAGGAAAGGCAGATCTAAATCCAGAGGAAGAATGGATTGATGGCACTGTGGAAAGCCAAGACACTTGAAGAAGGATTGCTAATCTTGAAAGGGCAAACAAGGAGATGGACAACATGATGACAGTAAGGAAGCTAATGTTACAAGTAATAAATTACAGGATGCTTTAATTCTGTGTTTAGATAATGCTAATGATTCCTAGGTAATAGATTCAGGGGCTTCATTTCATGCCACACCCCATAGGAAATATTGTGTAGATTATGTTCAAGGTGATTTTGGACATGTATATCTGGGTGATGATGAACCCTATCAGATTGTTGGAAAAGGAAAGATAAAAGTCAAGTTGTAGAATGGAAATGAATGGTTGCTATAGGAGTTAAGGCATGTTCACAAAGGAAGTTACACGGGAGAAATTGATTTCCTCATCAATTTCCATTGGCCTTCATGACTGATAATGGTTGACTTAAGAAACTAGCTAGGCCTGTAATCCAGTGGGAGCTACAAGTGCAGTGGTGTTGTCCAGGATCAGTCTCCAAGGGGGAGATTGTTTGGTGTGGAGCCTGATCAGTCTCCAAGTGGGAGATTGTTGGTATGTGGTGACTGATCATGTAAGTATTGTACACAAGTTATGTATCCTCACTAGGGTTCGAGGCTAGGCTAGGCCCCGAGTGGGGGTTCAGGGGCGCTAGTCCCCAAGAAAAATTTTTCCCTCTTTTTTGTATGATCGAAGTTGGTTGTTAATTTTTTTTAACCAATAAAAGAAAAATGATATTGCAAAACCCTAATTCTAGAAGCTTCCTAAAAGCTTGTTATAAGTGGCTGGGATGTATGTACAATGATGTATTCACGAGATTGTAATCTGTTTTGCACTAGATAATAAAATCATTGGATGGCTAAGTTTCTATGGATGTAGCCCATATTGGGTGAACCACGTTAAATTTCTATGTTGATCTCTTTTGTGTTATTCCTCATTGTTATATTTAGGTTATTTAATCTACATATAATTGTTAGTGTTTATTGCTTTGATCTGCTCTAACCCTAACAAGGAGTTCTAGGTAGGAGATGAAGTCATGGTTCACTTGAGAAAAGAAAAGTTCCCAATTGGGACATACAATAAGTTGAAAATGAAAAAAATTGGACCATGCAGAATCCTAAAGAAGCATGATCTAGGAAATACATATGAGGTAGAGCTGCCGAGTGGGATCAATATTTCCCCTATTTTCAGCATTGTTGATTTATCAGAATATTATGAAGGTGGAACAGAGGATGGACCAACAGAAGCTCAGTGGAGTATTCTGGCATCTACTTCAACAGAGAAGATAGAAGAGATCTTGGATAGTCATGTGGGAAGAAGTGCTCAGAATAGGCAATATGAAGAATATCCAGTGAAATGGAAAGGAAGGCCTGTTGAAGATTCTTCTTGGTTGTCTAAGGTAGAGGTTGACCGTTTGGGTTTTCCTCACATAAACACATGAGATGTGACAGGGTCACTTCTCAAATTACCCTGGGTGTCTGATGCAGGGGCATCTAGTGGTGCAAGGGCAATCTTGCATCACCCAAAAAATGATGTGTTTCAAAATTGTTGATGTTCTTTCCATTTCTTTTCAAAATTTGTGGTTCTGGTTCCATAATCGTTTGAATAATGATGTAGAACTTTCAATTTTTCTAAACTACTAAAAATATCAACTGCTATTTTTAGAAAGTTTGCATTTGGGCATGGATTGAAGTGAAAATTTATAGGAATCTTCATAACTAAAAAATAAGACCTTTGGCAAAGGAATCACGCAAAGATCATTTGTGAATTGAAAGATATTAAAGTTTCTGTTTCCCAAAAAATGCCTAAAAATTATTCAAACTCAGGTTTCAGGCACTAAATGGCCCCAAATGGGCTAAAAAGTGGTCAGAATCAATAGAGCATGTTCTTAGTGCGTAGAGCACTTCATGAGATTTCCAACGCATAAAATGGTTCATCAATCAGACACTCAGATCAAAAGTTATGGCTCCTAGAAGTTGACCTATTTTTGGAGGGAGATGCAAATTTTGAAATTAGGTTGTTGGCCACCAAAAAGGCTATTAATAACCATTTTTGGGAACCCCGGGGGTAGTAGAGTAAAGGGGGGGAAGTGTAGAGCCAAGAATAGGGGGGAAAACAAAAACCCTAGCTGATTTGGGGATTACAAAAGGCAGAAGATCCTAGAGCTTGGTGATGTGTTGCTGTAGTGTGTTGCAGCCTATGGAGGATTGATTCCTCTAATTGTAATTGAGCTTCTGTA
Organism: Cunninghamia lanceolata; assembly: GCA_027924645.1. NCBI lineage: Eukaryota > Viridiplantae > Streptophyta > Pinopsida > Cupressales > Cupressaceae > Cunninghamia > Cunninghamia lanceolata. Next base: position 6,040,769 of record BSBN01000334.1, on the reverse strand, counting down.
ATGTAATGAGTTTCCCAGATCAATAAAAGAAAGTTCTATTTTCTATGTTCAATTTCTGTTGTTGTGTGTTTTGTGATTTACCCCCTTCATCATAGTTTTATGTATTTTTGTCTTAGGCTATTTGTGGTGTCAAGCTCATTTTATCGTAATGTTTACAAAGTTCTTAGTGTGCTTTGTGTTCTAAATCTTCTTTAGTCATGTCTAGAATTCAAATACATGTTCAATCAATTCTAAACCATTTTCAAGTTCATTTTTAATGTATTCAAACTCTAACAAACTAGATACAAGAACCTTTAAGTGTTGATTCACAATATGCCATAAGGTGGAAGGAGCTTTTTAATTATATTGACTAATTTTAATGCTTCTAAGAGTTTCTATTTTGAGTAGACATTATAGAGAGAAGACATCTAATGTGATTTAATCCTCTATATTTTGACTTGGAACATGACAAGGTGAATATATTACAAAGACATGCTTTTATCCTTTAAAAGCACTAAGGAACTTTTAATCTATTTCTAAAGGGGATAATTTTTTTCCTTTTCTAGATAGAACATATGGATTAAAGCTTTTCTAAATCTAACTAATGAAGCTCAATGATTTTCTAATATTATGGTGACTAGAAATCTAACAGCAAAGTAAAACTAATGTTATTTACTATTTGAGTGTCATTTCCTTTCTGTGATAACTTTCTAGAAACATCTATTGTGGAATTTGTTTTTTTGATTTCCCTTAGTTCCTTGAATCTATAATAGATATTTTCTAGAGGTTTCAAGTCTATGTGTGCTTTATTTTGGTGGTTCTTATCTCTTTCTAGGTTGTTTCATTTCTATAGATCCTACATGATATAATTTCAACTATGGCAGCCAACTGACTCTATGGTTGGGTAGAGTGATTTAAAGGATTCAAAGAGATTGAAGAAAAATATAGAGGAAAAATGAAGAGGTCAAAGGTGAATAAAAATAGAAAAAGATAAAAGAAAGGAGGTTGATGAGGAAGGAGGACAATGAACATAGTGTAGAGATTAAATCTATAGGAAAGGTGATGACAATATTAATAGGTGTTTATTTTTAATTAAAGAGGAACAACATAAAATCCACTAAAGAAAGAAGAGCATAAAAAAATATAAAGGTCTAGCAAAGAGCTACCAATTAGGGAAGAGTGTAAAATGCAAATGTTGTATGTCTAGCTTGATATATTAAAATTACACTATAATTTATTTTCACAATTCTTGTGAAATATTAAATCTCTTGAAGTAATATAGTTAAATGTTCAAGCTATAGAAAGATAATGAAATATTCTTTATGTGAACAATACTTCCTAAATCATGTTATGATTGTGAAATGGGCTCAAAGGTACTAGATTGGGTGGTCTATTTAAAACTCCATACTCTAGATGTACACCAAGTGGTATCAGAAAGGTTACTAAGGTATGCAAGATAGGCTTTAACAAATTTATTGTGGGTGAGTGAGGAAGAATAACTAAAACTTCACATAACTTAGAAGGAGAAATATCATAGTGAGGGAGATAGAGAGAAGCCAAAGTGGCTGACATAATAGAGATGTTAAGAGGGACTATAGGAAGGTTGGACACAATGGGGGCAACACAACAAAGAGGAGTTCAAGTAGAAGATGTTAGTGATGATGAGGAAGAAGTGTAAGACTAAGATTTAGAAATAGAATACGTGATTGATGACATAGAGGAAATATCTTTAAGGGCAATGTTGAAGATAACTAGTAAACTAAGATTACATGCTCCCTACTATAGTGGTAATTTAAAACTAGAAGATCTTATATATTAGGTTTATGAAATAGACAAGTATTTTGACTACAAATCCATAGAAGATCGAAAGAAGCTAAAATTTGTTGGTACAAAACAAAAAGGACATGCATACCTATGGTTGTATAACATTCAATTAGATATACAAAGGAGAGGAAAAGAGAAAATCAAGATGTGGGATTGGATGGTTGTAAAGATGAAGGTCAAATTTCTAGTAGGATATTGTAAAATAAATTTATTTGTAATGTTGAAAAAACCTAAAGAGAAAAGGATGAAGTGTCCAATAAAATATAGAGGAATCTTTAAAATTGAATATTTGGATTGGTCATCATGAGGACAATGAAGAAAAAATCTCTAGATATGTAAGCAGGTTAAGCTATAATATTCAAGATAAAATGAGTATGTTAAAAATTAATACAATAGAAGAGGAATATCAATTTGCATTAAAGGTAGAAGAAAAAAAATCTAGAAGGAAACAAAATAATCAAAGAGGGAGAGGAAAGTCCACCACTAGAAAAGAACAAGAAAATAATATCAAAGGAACATAAGCATGTGAGTAAGAAATCTAGGTACTTCACAAAATAATGATTTAAGTCAAGGTAAAAAAAAGGAAGAGGTTATAATGAAAGAGGTAGAGGAATAGGATATGCAAGTACATGTTACAAATGTGGAGAGGCTAGTCACTAGGCATTTAAATTTCCTCAAATATAATAGAATAGTGGGAGAACTAATGAAGCAAGGAACCATGTAGCACAAGATGATGAAGAGAGTGTGGCTTCAACAAAACATATAAAGGAGCCTAGGAAAGAGGAAAAATTAATGTTTAAAATGGTACAGCTAAAACTAGAAAAGGAGAGGCAAAACTTAGTACAAAGAAGCAATATATTCTAAACTATGTGTAAGTCAGGTGGAAAATGCAGCAAGGTAAGTTTGGACAATGGTAGCACCGATAATTTGGTATCACAAGAAATGGTTGAGAAATTCAATTTATAGAAACTGAAGCACCTAAACCTATACAAGGTCACATGGCTACGAAAAGGGCATGAATTAGTGCTAAGTAGTGCTTAGTTAATTTTTAGAGTGGTAACTACAAAGATGAAATTATATGTGATGTAATGCCCATGAATGCTTCTCACAATCTATTGGGTAGACCCTAGCAATTTAATGGAGAGGTTGTGTATGATGGAAGAAAGAATATGTAAACTATTGTGAAGGATGGAAATGAATTTACTTTAAGTTCGTTAAAGGAAAAAGTTGAAATAGATAGCATCCCTATAGTATGTTTGAGCATAGAGAAACAATTGTTAAAGGTAGAAAACAAAGAAGGAAGAAGAAGGCGAGATCATAAATGAGTTTCTTAGCAAAAATTACTATGTAATTGGTTACTGGGAGGGCCTCGAATCAAAGAGACAATTTGAATGACATGGTCATTATCATGAGGTGTCTATAGGTTAATTATATTGTAATGGTATACCTAATGAACTGATTTGTCCTTATGAATTAGTTATATGGAGAATTATGTCAACATATCAGTCAATGTTGAATGCTAGCAGCCTAATAGTCATGAAATTGGTGAGTATCCATGTGACTTGGATGATTTATATGTTGTTAAGGATCATGTTTCTACTTCTAGTGAAGGTGACATACCTAGATTTCAATAATATTTTTAGAAACCACTATGCATCTAAAGTAGGTACTAGGTTCTAATGTATGTGTGAAGATGATGATTATTATAATACATCTCATCTTGACTATGCACTTTGTTATGTAATTTTTTAGTTTCATATACATGAGCATGAATTATGTATACATGAACATTATGATCAAGAATATTTTTCCTTATCGTGTGGATCTAAATTTCTTCCTTTCACTTTGGTAGATCACATGAGGGTCTCAATAAGTATATGACTATTTTCTATCCATGAATGATGGTGGTCTCTATCTAAACATATGTCTTGATATTCTTTTTGACTTAGTTATTAATAACGTTTAGTATTCAGCCTTAAATATGTGTAAAATACATGATACTATGGGTAATAAAGATCCATCTCTAGTTTAGTGAACCTATATTGTTGTCATATTGATTATAATTTTCTATGTAAGATTATTATTCTTAGACAAAATTATTTACTCGTTGATGAATGGATAAGGTATTTTTTTGTTCAAGATGAGAAAGTGTTATATCTCAAGTTCAAGAGAAGGAAGATCCTAAATCTAGATTGTCTTTGATAGAGGCAAGAGGACTCTTTAACTCCTCTATTATACTATGGCATAGAATTATTATACATGACCTAGCCTAAAACATGTTCAAAAGTCTACTTGCATGGCATACTTAAGCGGTCTCCTCTTATGCCTTCATGTCTATTATTTGAAGCTATAGTCTTTGTATTTTGTGTTCCATTTCCCTTTTATGTTTTATGTCTTGTACATATCTATGGGTTGAGTATATATCCATGGTTGGTTGTATTTCCCTCCCTCATGTTCCCCTTGTTTGTTTTTGGGTGTGTATCCAAAGGTGTGTTATATTCTTATAGTGTTAGCATAAGACACTTACCCATAATTGATCCAATGTTTGTAGCCTCACCACTTTTGTAAAATTTTACTTTCTTCATGATCTCATTTTCCCTATGATGATTACAAATATTTGATTATTTAATTAGGTTTCTTTGTGTTTCATTCATCTAGGAGTTTGTATTTGTGTACATTTATCTTGTACTCCTAAATGCTAATCAATGTACTAAAATAGTTGGATTAGCCTAAACTCCTAGTGTTGATGTCATTCTCTTAATGGTGATTCCTAATGTATTCTATAGCCTTCATGGTGTGTTTTCATGTCTTGAAATGTCATACTATGCCTTGAATCATTATATGATACCTTTGGTTCAAGATTCAAATCCCATTAGTTGCAAGCTATGAATTAACCCTAAAGACATTATTTATCTAATTGCCTAGCCATTAGTTTATGTTCTAACTCATATTTAAGCATACTCTTGAATTCAAATTGGGTTTCCTATCATTTCTTCTTGCACTTTGTTTTATCTATGTAACATGATTTCTTATGGCTAGTTTAAACACAACTAATAGAGCATGCCATATTTTTTCACACCTTGAGCTACTGACGTAGCTAATCTAGAACATAGTACACATCCAATTTGGCTAGTCACTTTAGATTATCTATTATCCATGCACACCCACTAGGTCCTCTCATTATGCACTTGGTAACTATATTTGGTATTATCCCTTAGCACCTACCACCTTTGCTCCTCTTTTCCACATGTCACATCATTATTTTTAGTACATCAAATGACTTGGGTAGCCATAATCTAAAATGTCTATCTTGCATTAGAAACTATTTTTAGTACATCACTTCTTACATACCATCTTATTTGACTTATGTTTATTAATCATGAAAATTCCTTAGTAGGTGGTCTCCATGTAACACTTTCTCTATTGTGTGGCTTTATCCTACTAGGGTATCCTAGGACTTCTTTATCCATGGGTTAATGGTTCATAAGTTGTTTTATGTGGGTTAAAAACTAGATCACTACCTACCAAATGTCATCACATTGGTTGTGGTGGACCTAGATCTACTTACTTGACCAATGATATCTTTTTCCACTATCCACACATGCCATGTGGCACTAGCATCCACTCCATGTAGGGCTTGGTTTCCTTCATTATTGTGTCTGAATTTCCTTCATCATTTTTTCATTTACATGGAATTATATGAGTCATCTATCTAAGTCCAAGTCTCTAGCATAGCAAAGACTATTGATCTAAGTCCACCCTACATGTATTCAAATGCAAATAATGTTGCACCCCAAATTTTAATATATTTTACTTTTCACTTGTATGTAATTAGTAGATAATTTTGCATGGATTAATGATTTGACATTTAGTGAAATGCCAGGATAAATCAATGATTTCATGCATTTATGTTTATATGATTAGAATTAGGACATGTGATTAAATGATGTAAGGATATTATGATTTCATAGGTTTTATGGATTGACTAAAAATATACTAATACTAGTTTGGTGATTGCATGTGGTTATCAATATCTTGTTAAATGCTAGAAACAACGCGAGTTATGTTATACATCTAAATGATATGTTTTTATATATATAAATATATATATCCTTTATTTATTTAAGAATGGTTTATAAGTTTTGATTAATACTATGTATTCAGTTTAGAAGAATGCATGGTAGTGATTGCAATTTATTGCAATCCACTTACTTGGTTGTGATTGGCTCGACTCCTTTAGCTCCTTAGCTAACTCAGTGATTTTCGAAGAGCTTTAAAGTCCATTGTGGAGTGGTCTTTATGACCATTATCTCCACTAGATCTGTATGTCTTTGATGGATTTGTAATAGGTTATGTTTGTGGAGAAATACTATGTGGTTATAGAGTGAGTGGATTCTATTAATCAAAAGGGACATTCACTAAAAATGGACACACAACAATAGATGCGATAGAGGAGTCTATGGGCTCTTCAAATGTTCTACATCTATATCTCTTTAAAAAATCTTAAAAGAACACATAGTTTGGGGAGTGAGGATGTATTTCTCAAAGAGGGAACTAGAGAATGATAAGCTCTACAAGACATAGAAGAGTTATCAGGTATGAGAGCTATGGTTGCTATGTTTTATAGTAGTACATCTTTTGTTTATGCTTTATTAAGTTGAATTCTTGAGTCGACCATATTTGTATTCTCAGTTGTTATAATTAAACATGATCAGTGGTATGTAGATCTTCTTCTTTGATCATATCTGTTTGATATTCTTTATTATGACTTGGCATTAGTTTTCCTTGAGGAAAATGTGTATTGTTTTCCTCTATGTTTATTTGATGCTGATATGTATTATGTACCTTTGTGCTTATTTGAGGCTGATTTATAAGCCTCTATGATCATTATGAGGTTGATTTATAAGCCTTTATGTTCATTATGAGGCAAATATGTGTTAAAAGCCTCTGTGGTTACTATGTCATAGATATATAAAAATAAAAATATAAATAAATATATATATATATATATATATATATAAAATAAAATGTGTTTATTAAGCATCTGTTAAGTAATATAAACCTTTGTGTTATCATGCGGCTGATACGTAATACAAACTATTGAGATCATTATTTGGTCGACTTATAATATAAATATCTATGATCATTATGTGGCCAATATGTAATGTAAATCTTTGTGATCATTATGTGGCCGAACTATAATATAAACCTTTGTGATCATTATGTGGCCAATATACAATATAAATCTTTGTGATCATTATGTGGCGGATATATAATATAAAAACCTATTTTTTATCATGTGGTCGATAAGTACTACAAACCTTTGTGTTTGTTATAAAATAAATATGTTTTTCAAACTTCTATGTTTGTTAAGTAAGTTGACAAGTTTATTAAACATTTGAGTTTTATTCGAGCCTAAACAATCTCCTATATTTGGAAAATCCTCATGGCATATGTATAAGTCATGCCTTTCTAATTTATTTATATATATTTAGAGAAAATGGAGATATTGTTTCTTAACATGTACTTAATTAGTATGGTAAGACTTATATCTTGTAAGGTATACATTATAGTCTGAAGGATAAGTAAATGCATGAGATGTTATCTCTACATAAGGTTCAATAGGGTTGAGTTATGTAGGAATGAAATCCTTTAACAACTTCTAGTTGTGTATATATATCATGTCAAGATGCAAGTCTATGTAGATAATCTTTATGTTATGTTGTGAAATTATTCTTATTTCCAAATGCAATATTTATATTTCAAATGTAAAGTGAAATATTTCTCCGTATGATTTATCTTTGAATATATTGAATTTCAAGGTTCAAAAATATTTAGAAAAGATATGTATTTATTTCCTTGTAATTATGCAAATGAAAGAAAAGTTTATTTGATGTTTACCATGTTCATTTACTTTCCTAGTAATTGTTGTGTAATTCCCAGTAATATGAGAAGGCATGTTACGTATGGTATTAGAGAAAACTAGGTTCAACACATGGACCTAGGAGCTCACTACAAGAAAATGTGTGAACATTTAGCAAATTGGCTAATGTTCAAAATTAGTTTTATGTCAGAATGGCACAAAGAAGAACCAAGAAAATTGTTAGAAAGTTTTTTCCCTAGTATTTACCCAAAATAGAGGTTAAGAACAAACCTATCGAAGAAGTTAAACTAAAAGAGCACATTAATTATGCTAAGGGTGCCTAGCTAGAGGATTCTGTGACATTGGCTAACTCTCTTAAGCATATAAGACTAGAAAGGAAACACCAAAACAAACTACCCAAGAATCCTATTGTCCCTACTTGTGTAGTTAAACCAAGTAATCCCTCTGCTAAATGCAACATGCCATTTGGGTGTGGTCGTGTTGCCCTTGTTTGAGTAAAATAGGTAATGGAGTACCTACATGTACATCCACCCACTATGTTTATTTTGCTGGATTCAAATGGGGAAGAGGAACCTGAGGAACATCCTTTAATAGATAGTGACATGTAGTATTGTTGTGTTATCTAATTAAATAAGGGTGTATTTGTACCCAGAATAAACTGTAATAAAGATGAGATTATTTTTGAACAAATCTAAGTTTTGTGAATGAATTGTGAATTAATGAGATCTCCATTATTTCTGAATTCTAATTTATAACTTGATATGAATATCAGGTGTGATATAGGATATCATCATGGTTTGAACTTGAACAAATGTTGAAGATAGTCATGGGGAGTTGAATACTTCTGAAAATCTAATGGCTAAGCTAGATCAAATATTGACCATGCTAAATGATAGCAAGGAAAGGCTTGGTAACCTGGAGTAGGAAGTGAGGGGTCAGTATAGATCTGAAGGAGACAATGAGGACTCATATAAAAAAGATGATTAAAATGTCCATGAAACTAGTATTCCTAGTGATCAAAGGGAAAATGTTGATAGGAATAAGTCTCAAGATGAGAAGAGAAGTAGACTTGCCTCTAAGCTATCAGGAGGTATGAAGAAAGTCACGCCACCTAGGTTCAATGGAACAAAAAGTGGTGATGCTATAGAAGCTTAGTTGATAGAGATGGAAAAGTATTTCAATATTTGAAATTACTCTGAGATAACTAAGGAAGTATGGGGTACCTTTCAGTTAGTAGAAGAAGCATCCATGTGGTGGATGAACAAGAAAATGGAACTAGGGTTAAGTTCTCTGAGCTTAACCTGGGATCAATTTGTGTTCTTATTTCACCATAGGTGGTTACCATAGCTTTTCTTTGACCAAAAGCTAATAGATTTTCAAAATCTATGACAAGGGGATATGTCAGTGGTTGAATATTGGGAAAATTCACCCATCTCTTGAAGTATATTCCTTAATATCAGAAAGATGAATGTTCAGAATCAAAAAATTTATCATGGGTCTAAATGCCTAGATAGGTGGAGAAGTTGATATGTATGGTCCTACCACTATGGACCAAGTTTTAGTGAAGGAAATTAAGCAGGAGCAAAAATTGAAGTCAATTTCTGCATACTGCAAGAAGAATCACAAGAGGTTTAATAAGACACAAACTTCTCATCCTTTCAAGAAAAGAAATAGCAAACAAGATGTGACTAAGAAAAGTGAAAAGGCTCAAGAAATAATAGGAATGGACCTAAAAATGAGAAGAAGAACAATGTCAATGTTTGAAGGTATGATAATAATTTAGGTAAACCTTCTAAGAAGCGAGGACCTCCTTGAGGATGTTTCACCTGTGGTGGAGATCACTATGCAAATCAATTCCCAATCAAGATTCAGGGAGTTTAGCAGTGTGGTAATGCATTACCCACCCAGCAAGCAAGATTTCAATAGAGGATCCATTCTGGTTTGGATAATCACTAGGCAGAGTACCAGATTACTCGTACTGAGACAACATCTACTTTGTTTAGAGTTTCTATTTCTATTTTGATTGATACCGGAGAAACTGAAAGTTTTATTTCTCTAAGATTATTAATTAAATTTCCTAGAAGAGCTAGATATATGGCTAAACCATGGTCAGTTGAATATGCTAACTAGACAAAAGCTTAGGTAGAGCAATCTCTGTTTGAAGCCATTATTGAACTTCCTAGTTTTTCAACTGAGGTAAATTTTATTGTAGCCCTCCTAGGTTCCTATGATGTTATCTTAGGAATAAATAGGATTTAGAGGGATAGAGCCAATGCCAACTGTTTTGCAAAAATATTTCAATGTCTAGATGATGTAGGAAACAAAGTCTTTTTGCAAGGCACTCAAAGAGAAGTCAAGATTAGACATCTCTACAATTCAACTGAAGAAGGCTAGGCAAGAGGGTGTCAATGTTTTGTAGTCAAAATGGAGCATGTAGAATAGGATCCTAATAATCAAAGTGTATATTTGGAGAACTATCCCTTTCATCAAGATTTTTGAAATGTTTTCCTAGATGAACTTCTAGGATTACCTCTGAAGAAAGCTTTTGATTTCTCAATTGATATAATACTTGGATTTGAGCCAATTTCAAAGGTACTATACCATATGACTATTATAGAGTTAATGGATTTGAAAGCCTAGATTTAGGGGATATTGGCTAAGGGTTTGATTAGACCTAGTGTTTCTCCTTGGGGAGCACCTATGATCTTTGTTAAAAAGAAGGATGGAACTTTGTGTCTATGTATAGACTATCAAATGCTTAACAAAGCAATGATAAAGATTAAGTATCCTCTACCGTGCATGGATGATCTTTTTGATCACATGCATCGTGCATCAATGTTCTCTAAGATTGATTTGTGATATGGATATCATCAGTTGAGGGTAAAATATGAGGACATTCATAAGACATCTTTCAAAACAAGGTATGGACATTATGAGTTCACAGTTTTACCTTTTGGACTTACAAATGCCCTTGCAACATTCATGAATTAAATGAACAACATTTTCTGAGATTGCTTGGATAAATTTTTTCTAGTGTTTGTAGATGACATTCTTATTTATTCTAAGAATGAGGAAGAGTATTTCCAACATCTATGGTTTGTTCTGCAGCAGCGTAGAGAACACAATTTGTTTGGGAATCTTTCTAAGTGTACTTTCTTTGAGAAAGATATACAATATTTGGGACATATAATATCTCTTGAAGGAATTTCAGTAGATCTTGCAAGGATCAAAGCTATTCTAGAGTGGCCTGTGCCAAAGAATGTGCATGAAGTGTGTAGTTTCATGGGATTAGTTGGATATTATAGAAAGTTCTTTTAAAACTTTTCTAAGATTGAAAGATCAATCACTTTGCTTCAGAGAAAAGAAAAGCATTTTGACTAGTCAGATAAATGTTAGTAGGAATTTGAATAGTTAAAAGAAAGGTTGATAACTACAACAATATTGAATGTTCCTATTTCAAGAAGTCAATTTGTTGTCATCATTAATGCCTCAAGAGAAGGTTTGGGAGGAGTGCTTATGTAGAATAGGCAAGTGTTAGCCTATGAATCTAAAAAAATTATAGCATACAAGTAGAATTATGCTCCTCATGACTTAGAGTTACAAACAACACTACATGATTTGCAAGTGTGGTGACATTACTTGCTAGGAAAGCCTTTTGATTTGAGGTCATACAATCAAGGCCTTAAGTATATATTTTCCCAAACTTATCTAAATGCACGACAAAGAAGATGGTTGCAATTGATATCTGACTATGACTTTGAGATAAGTTATATTAAAGGAAAAGAGAATCGAGTAGTGGATGCTCTGAGTCGATGGACACATATCTCATTAATTATCTAGATATTCACTTGAACTTCAAGGATTTAGTTTCACAAAACCTAGCTAGTGATGAGTAGTATGAGAAAGTTATATAGGCTCTCATAGTAAATTCTCAAGATTAAAGGTATGAAGGGTTTAATTTTGAACTAGATGGGCTTCTAAGATACAAATGAAGGATATATGTTTAAGATTCAGTAGAATTAAGAAACCTTGTGTGGAAGGAAGCTCATTTTGCACCATATTTAGGTCATCTAGGAGTAACCAAACTCCTAGCTGATGTGCAAGATCTTTATTTCTAGAAAGAAATGAAGAATGACACTGCAAGATTTGTAGTAAGTTGCCTAGAGTGCTAGAGAATCAAGGCTAAGAATCAACTTCCAGTAGGACTCCTATATCTACATGATATTCCAAAATGGAAGTGCCAGGTCATTAGCATGGATTTTGTGCAAGGTCTTCTAATGTCACGAAATAGACATGATGTTATTTTAGCGGTGGTAGACAAAAGCACTAGTCATAGCATTTCAAGTTTGTGCAAGAAGTGTTTAAATTGCATGGAGTTCCTGAGAAGATTATCACAAATAGAGATGCATGCATGACATCAAGATTTTGGCCAATTTTTTAGTGCTAGGAACTTACCTCAATATAAGCTCAACTTATCACCCTAAGATAGATGGTCAAATAGAAAGGGTAAACCATGTTCTTGAAGATTTGTTGTGAATGTATTGCATGGATCAAAAATACAAGTGGGAAGAGTATCTATCACTTGTGGAGTTTTCTTATAACAACTCCTATAATTCTTCTATTAAAATGTTTCCATTTGAACCATTATACAGAGGAAGATGTTGAACTCCTATAAGCTGGGATAAGCTAGAAGATAGGATTTGTATTTTTCTAGAAATGTTGGTAGAAATGCAAGGACAGATTAAGCTGATTAGGAAGAGATTGGAAAAAGCAAATGATAGACAAAAAAGTTATACTAATGGTAAGCATACACCAAGGTGATTCTTAGTTATAGAAAGAGTTCTTTTGAGGGTCAAACCTCAAAAAAGTTCCATAAAGTTTGGAAAGTCTTCCAAATTAAATCCTCGATATGTAGGACTCTTCAAAGTTCTCAAAGTGATCAATCTGGTTGCCTACAAAATTGCTCTACCACCAACTCTTGCAATGATGCATAATGTTTTCCATGTTTCATATCTGAAAAAGTATATAACAGGTGATAATCATATTCTTGATTGGAATGATTTACAAGTACAGGACCCAAGAGTGGTCATGTTTTAGCTTATCAAGGTGCTTGAAGTTGGCAAGTTCTACTTGTGTAATAGAGAGGTTACTTAGTGCAAGGTCCAGTGGGACCAGTATGCAAAGGATAGTACCACATGGGAAGATTACCATGATTTTTATCAAAGATTTCCTCATTTGTTTAGTGATTTTCAAAGTTGAACAAAAGATTTATTATATTATAATTTTGGATACATTGGATCATCAAGGATGATGAATCTTATCAGGGGAGATATGTCACACCCCAAATTTTGACTATGTTTTACTTTTTACTTGTATGTAATTAGTAGATAATTTTGCATGGATTAATGATTTGATGTTTAGTGAAATGTCAGGATAAATCAATGATTTCATGAGTTTATGTTTATATGATTAGAATTAAGACATGTTATTAAATGATGTCAAGATATTATGATTTCATAAGGTTTATGGATTGACCAATGATACACTAATCCTAGTTTGGTGATTGCAAGTGGTTATCAAGAAACAGATATTTCTAGCCCTTCAAGAAAGAGAGGGAGACCATTATCAGAGAGAAGTGAATAGACATATGGACAAGAAAAAGTTTTCATCTAAGTCATGTGTTACATAGTTTAGTAAACCCTCGTCAAGTTTGGTAAGTTGTGCTCGACATTTTGGTCTAAGTTGTTTTTGACTTGACAATTGTCGATTTGTTGACAAGATGCATTAGGTATAGTTTTTGTAGAGTGTCAAAAACTCTACATTTTGTTTTATTATGTTTCTGCATGGGTCTTATTATGTTGCTGCATGGGTTTCAAATGTTTTGTGTGGAATTCACCAAATGTCAAAGCCACAGCAATGTTTCAAGTATTAAGTTGTAGGTGGAGCACGCCACGTAGTAGGTAGCACCAGTACATGTTTCAGTGTTGCGGGTGTCACCATGTGTCACTTGTGGAGGCATGTCTCAAAGCTTCTACATTTTGTGCAGAGGGTGCCATGTGTCTTTTAAGTTTACTGTCGATGATGCCACATGTTTCTTTCCATATCATGTTGATGCCAGTATAAAGATGGTGGGCCATAATAATGTTTCAAGTTTCAAGCTTGCAGAGAATGCCACGTGGTGGTCACGGGGAAGGAGTTTCTTTATTTATGACTCTTGTAGCAAGAAATATTTTGATTCACAATTTTGTGTGGTTTACGCCAAGTGTCAGCTTCTGTGGGGACCTTTCCAAAGTTTTATTTGTTTTAGTAGTGTTGCAGAAGTCACCACATGTTAGCTAGCATGCTCGTGGGGGTCGCCATCTATCCCAGTTTTCTCCCTTTGAGAGTAGTATGTGCCAAGGTTGTGGGACCCATCAATATTGTGTCTCATTTTATAAGTAAATTGGGTTGCGACATATGTCATAAGAGGAGATTGCCTGAGTATAAAGAAAGAGGTTTTAAAGGATCTACGGTAGAAGACACGTATCACGTTTTGAAGGCTGTGGAATTCGACAAGTGTCATTTTCTAGTTGTTTTTTGAAAAGACAAAAGAGTTTTTGAATTTGATGTGGATGCTACCATCTGTCATATTTCTTTTCAGTTATAAGTGCGTAGGTCTCGCCATGTGTCTGTGTCTCAAATGCAGGAGGTGTACCACATAATATTTTGCCACAGCTAGTAAGCATTCATGAGGGATGGCCATTACAGATTCAGAAGATCGTAACCGCCAGGAACTTCTAGTAATCTTTAGTTGCATTGGGCTGTTGAGGATTCGGTTGTTACAGACAATCTTGGGTCAGATCTATGATTATAAATATGCAGTATTTGTAATAGATTGATATACATTCAGAGAATAGATTCATTGATCTTTGATAAGTTTTTAGTTAGAAATCTAACAGAGGAGTCAAGAACTTTGCTGTGACCAGTTTATGTCATTTTGCCTTTATTTTGTTGTTCTTGATAAGAAAGTTAATATATCTGTGCCTTTTATGTTGCTGGAAGAATAATAAGAGCTCTGTTATGTGCCTTGGTTGATATCATCTGTGTCATTTGCAAAGTATATGGTTGTAATCCTTTGATAATATTCATTCTATCTATTTATGTTAATCATGCAGTATCTTCTCTTTAATGTAATTGTATCTTGAGAATAGCTTCACTGTGCTTGAATTGAAGGGATACTTTTTACTCAGGTACATCACTATAGTTAGATTTTCTTAATTGTATCTGTAATCCTATTAATTTCTTTCCCTTTACTTAAAACCCTTTTGAAATAGAGAAGAGCCAGCTTCTTTAAAATCTGGAGGTCATTTCAAGTAGCAAGTTCCACATTCTTGAAACTTCCCATGTTGGTGTTAGAACCTACACAATTTTATACATCAACAATTTTTGGCACGCCTAGTGGGACCTTTTTGAACTTTCTATCAAGATTGTATGAGCCAGAGAGTAACAAGGAGCCGGAGCTGTGGACCTACAACAAGAGCTCAGTCTGCTACTAATTCAAACATTCTTTTACCACCATTAGTAGCTACTTTAAGGAGAAGAGTGAATTAGGTTGTAGTAGCACAAAGAATAAATATGGGAGCACCTATACCTCCAAGGAACTATGAAAATTTGAATACTGGTAGTCCTCTCATCCTCCTAGTACTACCAACAACTTGGGATCCTATTCTGGCCAATGCTTTGAAGGGTCTACCTAAGTTCAGTGGAGAAGATTTCAAGACACCTAGGGAACATCTACAAGATGTATATGATGTGTGTGCAGTACATGTTATTACTGAATAGAATGTGGCAATAAGACTGCTAGCATCTTCTTTCAAAGGAAAGGCTCTAGAATAGTATAGATCTCTCACTCCAAATATAATATCTACATGGGATCAGCTTGGTGACACTTTCTTTACAAGATTTGAAAAGAAAGGAGATAAATATTCCCTACTGCAACAATTAATCACTATAAAAAGGGCACCACAAGAAGCCATGACCAATTTCAACTCAAGATTTCAAAAGACCTGGGATAGAATTCCTACTATAGCAAGACCATTATCAGGTATGGCTATAATGTTTTAGCTCAAATATTTTAACTCTGATATATCAGTAATGATTCAGTCTCTTGAAGGTCAGACACTACTAGAAGTAGATGAGTTGGTAGTCAAGGCCAACAATAACTTGATAGATGCTAAAAAATTGCCCCCAAGGCCTCCTATGCCCATGTTCCTAGAAATTACCCTACCTTTGCCACAAGAACCTCCTAACCTTATAGCTCCACCTGTGTCCATGTATTCATTTCTAGTACCTCAAGAACCTGCTAGGGCAACTACCTCTACTCAACCATCTAAAATGGATGATGTCAAGAACATTCTTTAAGCACCTTCTCAAATGAGATAATCAACCTTAAGAGACAACAAAATCCCTATTCAAAAGCCCCCTTATCAAAGTTTCCAAGGAAATAGACCTCCCTTTCAGCCAAATCAATATCAATGCCCTTAAAGGCAAACTAATCCTTAGCCTTCAAACCAGTTGGTTTCAGTCCCTGCACCTTTACAGACTGTTCCTCATAATCCCAATAGGGAAATAGTTTCTGGGCAAAATAACCTAGCAGATGACACAAATGCTTGGTGCTTTCCCTGCAACAATGCCCATATGCCCAGAGACTATCCTAGAGGTAATTTGTAGCAAAAGATAACAAAATAGAGAGGGTTAGAAGGACAATTCTCAACTTCTAACACTCCACCATATCAGTCCCCTGGTGTTCAAAATGCAGTAATGGTGGCCCAGATGCAAGGGATGTCCATACAACAAGAAGAGGAAATAGCCCCCAAACATGCTTTATTTTCATGGATTGAAGAGGAAGATTTAGTGTTCTTGAATGAGGCATCCACTTCAATGAAACCATTGGTGCAATCAGACTACTATACCAGATCAAAGAGGATAATGATGCGTTAGATTTAGGACAGACAACTGAGAGGGGGGGTGAATTAGTTGCTCAAAACTTTCTTCCAATTTAAACACTTAAACCCACTTTGTAATTCAGTAGCATAATAATAAATCAATCATGTAAACATAATACATTAAACCAAGAATAACAACACATTAACACATAAGACACCAAGATTTTGATGTGGAAAACTAGGTGAAGGCGAAAACCACGAGGTGACTAACCCAAGATTGTATTCTCTATTAGAAGAATGGAAAGATCAAAATGGCACATGCCAATTAGGGCTCACTACCCGAGCACACTATTGACAAGAGGCTCACTGCCTACGGGAGACACACTGTCTACAGAATAATAAGTATTACATACTTGAACTAAAGAATAGCATCTTCACCATGCTTGAGTCAGTTCCCTTTAAGCCCAATACTTTTGCTCTGCCTTTCACTCTCCTCCTCGCTACTACACTTTCATCTCTGCCAGATATATTTGAAATGACTTCACAACTCCTTATTTATACAAGACATTGACTTAGGGATAATCATCAAAGTCAGCATACATTATAGAGAAAATACATAAAAACAACATGACTATTACAAAAAGACTTCATGCGGATCAACACACTATCGGCCACATAGATCTGAGACTTTAATCTTCACTTAGGAACATGCCAATCCTCACATAACATCTTCAAAATCATCCGCAGGATGTGTAACTAATCCAGTCGGCCAGAGCTAGGAAGAACATCATCATCTGGAAGTTATTCTTCAATAGTGAGCTCAAACTCCAATGTAGACAACTAACATGAACTAGACACAATCCAAAGACCTCCACAAGCTTTCCTGAATCACCAAGAACATCCACACTACATCTGCTTACTGAAATCCTTATCTCCTTCATCTAGAACCTTAAGAACACAGTCTGTCATCTCTGTTACAATGGAATAGATGCTTGCGGACCTCTAGATCATGAACCAATTGACTTGGCACTTCACATGGACTTCCTAAACACTCCACTAAATCCATAGACCAGGATATTGTATTTCTAGAACTCACCGGACCTATCTGTATCACTCTGTCACTTCTGAACACCTGCCAGAACCAGTTTTACTTAAGTGGCCATAACTTCTTTAGATCTTCATGTGGACCTCTGAAATCTTTGCTAGATCATTTAAAGACACATATCTACAAACCCTTTCAAGCGCATCCTCTGATCTTCATCTTAACTGGGATCTTTACCTCACTATCTTCATTGTTCTTCTCTGTTCCTGATTAGGACTAATTTTCTCAATAACCTCAACACACAGTTCATCTAATCCTTATCATTAATGCAACAGAAGTATGTTGACATCAATGACAACACCGGTTGGGCCCATACTTGCAATAATCTCTCCCTTTGTCATTGATGGCAACATATGATGTGAAAAACTATTTTGACCATCAAAACAAGAGCTTCTCCTTACTGTCACAACTCCCCCTATCAGCAACAACCATTCACATGTCTTCTCTTCCTTTCCTACTCCCCCTTTGATTAGTAACTACTTGTTTTTCACATGTCTTCTCTCCCTCTTTGACATCAATGGCAAAGGGTACATACTTGCATTACTTCATAATCATGCCAGCTGCTCCCCTGAGTAGCAGCTTCCCATCATCAATCCGGACTACAAGATATGACTGTGAGATCCATCGGACTGATGTAAATCAATGCACCTTAATTTAGAACCAGAGGGGTAATAACCCCTAACTTCTCCCTGAGATATTGAAAAGAGTCCTTAGGTAGAGGTTTAGTAAAAATATCTGCAATCTGATCCTTGGAAGGCACAAACTCCAATTTGACTTCATTCTTGTTCACTTGCTCTCTCAAAAAGTGAAACTTGATGGATATATGTTTAGTCTTTGAATGCAACACTGAATTCTTTGATATATTTATTGCACTTGAGTTATCACAAAAGATTATGATAGGTTGTTCATACTCCACCCTGATGTCTCTTAGTATTTGCTTCATTCACAATACTTGAGTGCAACAACCTGCTGCTGCAATATATTATGCTTCTATAGTGGACAAAGATATTGCCTCTTGTTCCTTTCTTAGCCAAGAAACCAATCTCTTCCCTAAAAAAAATGCTCCACCACTGGTACTCTTCCGGTCATCCACATTTCCTGCCCAATCCGCATTAGTATATGCATGAAGAGAGGAATTATGATCTATAGGATACCACAACCCATACTCAACTATCCCTTTCAGATATCTAAAAATTCTTTTGATTGCCAGGACATGAGATTCTCTAGGATCAACTTGGAATCTAGCAACAAGACCAATAGCATTCATAATGTCAGGTCTAGTTTGAGTGAGATACAATAATCCTCCAATCATTGACCTGTACTTTTTCTGATCAGCCATAGGTGAGTCATCATCTTTGCTCAATTTGCATCTAGTTGCCATGGGAGTATTCATTGGTTTTGAGTCTTCCATCCCAAATTTCTTCAACAATTCTTTCACATATTTGGTTTGAGAAATGAAGATTGCTTTCTTTGTTTGAGTGATTTGCAGACCCAAGAAGAAATTCATTTCCCCAAACATGGACATCTCAAATTCACTTTTCATTTGATTTGCAAAGGTTTTGTACATACTATCTCTTCCTCCAAAAATGATATCATCAACAAACACTTCAACAATCAAGATATTTTCATGATCAATTTTAAAATACAAATTATTGTCAGCAGTACCTTTGTTGAAACTAATCTTCAAAATGTTCTTATCTAATCTCTCATACCAGGCTCTTGGGGCTTGCTTGAGTCCATACAATGCTTTCTTCAATTTGTAGACCATATCACCATGATCAAACAATTGAAATCCATCCAGTTGCTTAATGTATACTTCTTCTTCCAAGTCACCATTCAGGAAGGTAGATTTGACATCCATCTGATATACTTTGAAATCCTTGAAGGCAACAAAAGCAAGAAATAATCTGACTACTTCAATTCTTGCCACCGGAGCAAAGGTTTCATCAAAATCAACTCTTTCTACTTGAGAGTAACCCTTACAGACCAATCTGGCTTTGTTTCTAACTACTTCGCCATCTTCATTCAGCTTGTTCTAGAAGACCCATTTGGTTCCAATCACATTTTTGTTTTTAGGTCTGGGAACAAGATCCCAAGTGTGATTTTTCTTAATTTGCATTAGTTCTTCCTCCATTGCTTTAGTCTAGTTTTGATCATTGCGGGCTTCATTCACTATCTTAGGTTCAATCTTTGAAATTATGCAATACTCTTCTGAATCTAGAGCAATCCTTTTTCTTGTTTGTACACCTTTGCTTCTATCACCTATGATCTGATCTTCAGAGTGATTCAATTTTACATACCTGGGAACTTTCAGAGTTTCTTGCACTTCTAATTCTTGAACAAGTTCATTGAAACTTATCTCTTCTTTCTAATTTACCGGATTAGTTTGAATCTAAATTTCAGAGGGAACTTGGACTTCTTGAACAAAAACATCATTTTCATCATCTTCATCATATTCATAAAACCTTGAGAGTTTTTTAACCCCTTCATCAACCTTCACATTTGTACTTTCAACAATCTTCCTTAATCTCTTGTTATAACACCAGTATGCTTTTCTTTGAGTAGGGTAACCCAAGAATATTCCTTCATCACTTCTAGGATCAAACTTTCCTAGATCTTCATCTCTTTTAATGTAACATTTTGTACCAAAAACTAAAAAATACCTCATAGTGGGAGTGATGCCAAACCAAAGTTTATAAGGAGTCTTACTGGTATTGCTTCTAATTTATACTCAATTGAGAGTATATACCGCAGTGCATATAGCTTCTCTCCAATAGATCTGAGGAATATTTCCTTCCATCATCATGGTTCTAGATGCTTCTTGGATGGTCCGGTTCTTTCTCTCCACTACTCCATTCTACTGTGGAGTCCTAGGAGAATACAACTATCTTTTTATTCCATGTTTCTCATAGAATTCTATGAATTCACTGGATGTGAATACTCCACCTCTATCAGACCTCAGACATTTCAATTTTGATCTAGTTTCATTCTCTACCATAGCCTTGAATATTTTGAATTTCTCAAGAGCTTCTGATTTTTCTTTCAGAAAAGCTACCCACATCATCCAAGAGTAGTCATCAATTAATAGCATAAAGTATCTATCACCTTGCACACTCTTGATTCTTGTCGAACCACATAGGTCAGTATGAACTAAGTCCAATAATCTGGTAGAAGATTGTTCTTTGCTTTTGAATGAGATTCTACTCTGTTTACCCAACTGACACTCTTTGCACAAACTATTTGTAGGTTTCACCAATTTTGGAAGATCTCTTATAGCTTGAGTGTTACTTATCTTGCTGATATTATCAAAATTCACATGACACATTCTCCTTTGCCATAACCAACTCTGATCAATTTAAACAAATAGACAACTTTTACCAGTACCAACCAAATGAAAGATATTACCTTTTGTTTGAGTACCAGATGAAATCTTTGTTCTGAAACTTTCAAAGATCTTGCATTTTCCATTCTTGAATAAGAGATCATAGCCTTTGTCCACAACCTGTCGAACACTAAGAAGATTGTGCTTCAATCCTTCAACATACAGTACATTACCGGTTTTGTTCTTTCCATCAAAAGAAATAGTTCCTCTACCTCTTATTCTACCAGCAGAATTATCACCAAACTTTACCACTCCTCCTTCATACCTTTCCAAATCTATGAACTTATTTTTATCACCTATCATATAGTGAGAGCATCCACTGTCAATGACCCAATCATCCTTTTCTTCAACTTGGGTAGCCAGAACTTTTTCTACAATTTTGTGATTAATAGATTCAAAGGGCATTGGATCTTCTTCCTTGATGGAAATAAACACCCAGTCACTTCTGGATTTGTTTCATGTCTTTGATTCATCATCTCTTACTCCTTCATCATCATCATCTTCATGAACATAGTAACAATTCTTCCATAACCTTGATCTATTAGGGTTTAGCCTTGAAAATCTTTTCAGACACCTTGAGGCAAAATGACCAATCTTATTGTAGTTAAAACACATAAAAGGCAATTTCCCCTCATACTTACCGGATCCTCTTGGCAATCTTTTTGCAATAAGGGCTTCAAGTTGAGTAGCTTCTGCTTCATCTTCTTCAAGGTCTTTTCTTGCTTTCTCATACCATGATAGTTTCCTTGAAGAATTCTCTCCCAGAACAAACTTTTGTTTTCCTTTAATAGAGGCACTAGCTTTGAATGCAGATTTAGTCATGGGGGGCATCTCCAAACTCAGTCAATTCAAATGTAGCCAATTTACCAACCAATTGATCTCTTGTGATACATGAAATAGATCTAAATTCTTCAATAGCAACAACCTTGTACTTGTAAGAATCAGGAAGGGATCTGAGAACTTTACCAACAATCTCATCCTCATCTAAGACACCACCAGCACATCTGATGCCACAAACAAGCTCATTTACTCTTGGCATAAATGTAGTGATATTCTCATCTTCTCTCATTTCAAATTTTTGAATTTCCCTTTTAGACTCTATAGCTTGGCACATTTAACATACTTGTCTCTTTCATGTAGAAGTTCCAGTTTTTCCAACATCTCAAAAGTAGTTTGTAGGTCAACAATGTTTGTTAGCTTTGAATCAGACAAGGCACTTAGAAGAGCTTCTTTAGTCCACAAATTATTTTTAGGATCTGCGATTTCATCTATAGATTTCAGACCATTTTGTGGAGAAGTATACTTATTTGAGGCCATGGTCTAATACTGCATTCCCATACATTGCAAGTGACATTAAATGCGACTTTTCCAAAGATTAAAATTGGTTTCATCAAATTTCAGACTATCCTTCTTGTAGGACAACAGCCTAGATGTCCTCAAGTGGTTAAGCTCTATTAGAGGAACTTAGCTCTAATACGAACTGTTAGATTCAGGACAGACAACTGAGAGGGGGGTGAATCAGTTGCTCAAAACTTTCTTCCAATTTAAACACTTTAACGCACTTTGTAATTCAACAACATAATAATAAATCAATCATGTAAACATAATGCATTGAACCAAGAACAGCAACACATTAACACATAAGACACCAATATTTTGATGTGGAAAACTTGATTAAGGGAAAAACCACAGTGTGACTAACCCAAGATTGTATTCTCTGTTAGAAGAATAGAAAGATCAAAATGGCACATGCCAATTAAGGCTCACTGCCTAAGCACACTGCTCACAAGTGGCTCACTACCTACAGGAGACACACTATCTACAGAATAATAAGAATTACATACTTGAACTAAAGAATAGCATCTTCACCATGCTTGAGTCAGTTCCACTTAAGCCCAATACTTTTGCTCTGCCTTTCACTCTCCTCCTCACTACTACACTTTCATCTCTACTAGATATATTTGAAATGACTTTGCAACTCCTTATTTATACAAGACATCAACTTAGGGATAATCATCCAAGTCGGCATACATTACAGAGCAAATACATAAAAACAACATGACTAATTACAAAAAAATTTCACACAGATCAACACACTATTAGCCACATAGATCTGAGACTTCAATCTTCATTTAGGAACATGCCAATCCTCATATAACATCTTCAAGATCATCCGCAGGATGTGTAACTCATCTAGTCAGCCAGAGCTAGGAAGAACATCATCATCCAAAAGTTATTCTTTAATAGTGAGCTCAAACTCTAATGCAGACCACCAACATGAACTAGACACAATCCAAAGACCTCCACAAGCTTGCATGAATCACCAAGAACATCCACACTACATCTGCGTATTGAAATCCTTATATCCTTCATCCGAAACCTTAAGAACACAATCTGTCATCTCTGTCACAATGGAATAGATGCTTGTGAACCTCTAGATCATGAACCACTTGATTTTTCACTTCGGATGGACTTCCTAAACACTCCACTAAATCTGCAGAATAGGATATTGCATTTCCAAAACTCACCGGACCTATTTGTATCACTCTGTCACTTCTGAACTCCAACCAGAACTAGTTTTACTTAAATGGACATAACTTCTTTAGATCTTCATGCGGACCTCTAAAATCTTTGCTGGATCATCTCAAGACACATATCTACAAACCCTTTGCAGTGCATCATTTGATCTTCATCTTAACTAGGACCTTTACCTCACTGTCTTCACTATTCTTCTCTATTCCTGATTAGGACTAATTTTCTCAATAACCTCAACACACAGTTAATCTAATCCTTATCGTTAATGTAATAGAAGTATGTTGACATCAATGACAACACCAGTTATGCCCATACTTGTAACATGATGGAGAAGCCTAAGGTCACTAATAATGAAATTATCAGAGCTCCTCCATTTCCAAATCATCAAAATCCAGTCTCTAGGAAAGACATGCCTCAGCCTGTGTAGAATCAAGTAGCCTTGGGACAGGTTCTAGAAAAGGAAAGGTACCCTTATTATTCAAAGACCCAAGCATTAGGACCTGTAAAAGTGGTGGACTAGCTAAAAAGAACTCCAGCACATGTATCAATCTGGGATATGTTATCTATTCTTGAACAAAATACATTGTTACAGGAAGCTCTACAAGGTCAAGAAGCCTCTAAACACACTAATACTAAAGGAGGAGCTATTGATAAAGGGAAACCCCAACCCAAAGATATTGTACCTCAACAAACAATAACTATGTTGAACAATGCACCTGAGGTAAGTAAATCTAAACTAGATCCCTTTTATTTGACTCTAATAGTTGGGAAAAAAATTGCTGCATAATGCAATGATAGATTCTGGGACCAGTACCATAGTAATGCCAAAGTAGATAGCAGATGCTTTAAAGATAAAGTATGAACTACTTACAAGAGGGGTCATGCAGTTGGATGGGAAATATGTTCAAACAATAGGAAAAATCAAACAACTTCCATTACAACTATATACTTGTCCCAATATAATTGTGAATCAAGATGTGGTAGTCATAGATATTCCCCCTATGTTTGGTTTATGCTTATCCAGAGATTTCATAGCCAAAATAGAAGGTTACATGTCACTAGATTGGTCACACCTCATCCTAAGAACCAAATATGAGACAAAGATGAAAATATTGTCTGAGCCATTATCCAAAGACCATATTACAAATGAACCAACCCCAAAATTAGAAGCATCCCATGCCATACTGAATAAAGAGGAGAGAGTCTTTGTTGAAGAATTAGGGGACTGGATTGAACATGACCAACAAGAAGAAGAGAACAATTAGCTATTGACCATGATGTAGAGTGATCCCTATGGAAACTATGACTCTACTGGTCCAGGTAGTTATGCTATTTTTGAAGAAGACCAAGGAATCCCTAATATTATAAGGAAAGAAATATTAGAAAGTGGAGAATCTGAAAGAGACTCATAAATCTGGACCCTAAATTTTGATGGGGCTAGGAGTAAAAATGGTGCTGGAGTAGGTATTTGCCTTACTGCCCCGAATGGTGAAAAAAATTCTAAGAGCCATTCACTTGCAGTTCCCCTATACCAATAATGATGTTGAATATGAATCTTTTGTGCATGGACTGATGTTAGCAAAGAAAAAGGAAATAAATAATCTGATAGTAAAAGGAGACTCAGAACTGGTGGTAAAAAAAATAAGAGAAAAAGTAATAGCAAAAAATGTAAGAGTGAGATCCTATCGACACAGGATTTGGAACCTGATAGATGGTTTTGAGGCTTTCAATATTAAGGTAGTTCTGAGAGCCCAAAATTCTGAAGCAGACAAAATGGCACAAATTGGTTCACATTTTAACCCAACAAGTGATCTATTAGTTAACAATGAGTCAGTTAAGGTTATAGTAAGACCAACAATTCCAGACAATGACCAAAATTGGCAAGTTTTTGACAATGATCTTCAAGTACTTTCATTCTTACAACAATCAAGTGAATTTGCTGATTAGTTACATCCCAAAATTGAAGAAGCATATGGTGACCAAATTATCTAGCTAAAATCAAATAAACTCCCTAAAGGGATGATTACTCTAGAAAACTTGTTTGATCCAGAAGATGCAAGCTTAGAGAAGAAGAGGTTTCAGGTAAATAAGGAAGATTATTCTGAGATCCAAGTTAGTGAAGGAAGAAAGTTGAAAATAGGTAATTCTACAACCCAAAAAGAAAAAGAAAGGCTGATTACTTTATGTGATAAATATGATAGGGTGATTCCTTGGACCTATGAGGACCTCCATGGCTATAATAGAGATATCATCCAACACACCATAGAGCTTACTGAAGGATCTAAACCAATCCAATAGATGCAAAGGCCAGTGAATCCAAGAATTAAACCTTTAATGGTGGATGAGCTGCAAAAGCTCCTGGAATCAAAGATTATTTTTCCAATCAAGCATTTAACCCAGGTATCAAACCCAGTGCCTGTAAGAAGGAATAACGGTGACATAAGACTTTGTGTAGATTTTAGGGATCTAAATAGAGAATCTTTGAAAGATCATTATCCCCTGCTTTCTATGGAATATATTTTACAAACTGTCGCTAGGTTAGAAAGGTTTTCCTTGCTAGATGGTTCCTTAGGATACAATCAGATTTGGTTAGCAGATGAAGATCAACATAAGACTGCATTCACTACAAAGTGAGGAACATTTGCATATGCTAAAATGCCTTTTGGCCTTTCAAATGTTGGGCTACTTTTCAGCATGTAATGGATGTAGCATTCGGGGAACTTATAAATTAGATTATTCTAATCTATCTAGATGACCTCACTATTTTTTCTAAGAATGTCAGAGATCATTTTGACCATTTAGAGGTTGTTTTTAAGAAATGTCAAGAGTTTGGAATATCTCTAAATCCCAAGAAAAGTATCTTTGTTGTACCTTAGGGTAAGCTTCTAGGGCA
The DNA here is from genome assembly GCA_027924645.1 of Cunninghamia lanceolata. Lineage (NCBI taxonomy): Eukaryota > Viridiplantae > Streptophyta > Pinopsida > Cupressales > Cupressaceae > Cunninghamia > Cunninghamia lanceolata. The sequence continues at coordinate 6,014,246 of BSBN01000334.1, read as the reverse complement.
CATAGTGTCAGAAGAAGGGGTCTCTATTGGTCCAAAAAGGGTCACATCCATAATGAACCTATCTCTACTAGTCAACAAGAAAGCAGTTCAATCCTTTCTGGGAAAAATCAACTTTGTTAGTCGATTCATATCTAATTTTGCAGGTCTAATTAGACCAATGACACTGTTGCTTAAAAATGATCTAGTTTTCAAATGGACCACAGAAGGAAGACAGGCTTTTGAAGAAGTCAAGAGAGCCATTTCAACAGCCCCAATACTCAAAAATCTAGATTTCTCTAAACCTTTTATAATGTATGTGTATGGGGGAGAATTTAGTGTTGCTGCTGCTCTAACTTAGAAAGATGATCAACATGAAGGAGAGTACCCAATAGTATTTTTCTCTAGAACTCTCAAGGAATATGAGTCTAGATATAATTTTGTGGAGAAGCAAGCATACGCCATGGTAAAAGCCCTTAAAAAATTCAGACATTTGGTAACAGGAAATAAGATTATGATATTAGTGGCTCACTCGAGTGTAAGAGAATATATTATGGAATGTGGGATCACTGAGAAAAGAGCCAATTGGATAACAAAGATTGTAGAATATGATGTAGAAGTTAGACCCACCAAGTTAGTCAAAGGCAAAGGATTGTGCCAATACATGACCCAAGACATGGAAAGAACAGTGACTAAAGAAACAGAAAGTGAAAATGTATTGAAACTCCAAGAGGTTGACCAAGACTCTTGGGTCAAAAATAGGATATAGTTTATGAAGTATGGGATTTTCCCAAATGAGCTCTCCCATGATAAGAAGAGGTACTATAGGCAGCAAGGAATCCATTTTGTACTAATTGATCATATTTTATTTAGAAGGAATGTTGATGGTATACTCTTAAGATGTATAGAGAAGGATGAAGTTCAAAGAATACTACATGAATTACATCATGGAGCCTCAGGTGGACATTTTTCAGCAAGGACCACTGCAATCAAAGTAATACAAGTAGGATATTTCTGGCCCACTCTGTTTACAGATTGCCATCAACTAGTCAAGGAATGCCATGCTTGTCAGTTTTATACTGGGAAAAGGAGAAATGCAACAATGCCTCTAAGTCCCATAGTTGTGGATGAACCCTTTACTCAATGGGGTCTAGATTTTATTGGTATAATCAATCTAGTGTCAAATATGGGACACAAATGGATTCTCACAATAACAGATTACTTTACCAGGTGGAGTGAAGTAGTATCACTCAAAGAGGCAACCGAAAAAGTCATATTAGAATTTCTAGAAGGCATAACTTCTCGGTTTGGTCCTCCTCGTACCATCATATCAGATAATGCTAAAGCATTTTTGGGAACCAAATTATCTAAGTTTGCATCAAGGAATGGGATTTATTTGAAGACTTATTCAAATTATTACCCTCAAGGTAATGGTCTGGTAGAGTCCATTAACAAAAACCTTATCAGACTCATAAAAAGGATAGGGACTAATTATCACAGAAAGTGGCATAAGTTACTTAATACAGCACTATGGGCTGACATGATCACACAAAATTAAGTGACTAAAATGTCTCTCAATGAGTTGGTTTATGGTAAACCTGCAGTAATGCCACTAAGTCTAGAGATTCCTACTTTACAATTGTTAAAATGGATAGAAATTGAAGAGAATGGCCCCATGCAAGTCAGACTTGCTAAACTATTGGAAGTCCAAGAGAAAAGAGAAAAGGCACATGAGTCACTAATGAAACATTAGAAAATGGTTAAGAACTGGTTGGATAAGAAGACTTCAAATCCCATTTTGAGGTTGGCTCTCTGGTATTGAAATGGGATGAAAGAGCTGCCAAGCTAGGTTGACACAACAAATTCAAATCATTGTGGATGGGTCCTTATAAAATTCATTGTTGCAAGCAACAAATTTATTTGAACTGGAGACCATGAATGGAGAACCTGAAGAGATTCTGGTAAATGAGATCTTTTTGAAACATTTCAATTAAGGAGGAGCTCATCATATATCATAGTTAGTTAGTTTTGCTTCCTTTTCTCGCTTATCTGTTTTCCTACTTTCCCTTTCAAATAAGTGTTCGGTGAACACATGTCAGTAGCACAAAGCCCCTTCTCTTTTTTCCTAGCATTTATTAAGGTTGTTTAGAAATCCATAAAATTGTCTGAAAGTACACACTTTTTTAGAAAGATAGCCACTCTCGTAACATATTTGACACTCTGTTTCATCCAGATTTCAAAAAGATACACTGGTTGTTTCTCAGCATTAATGCCATTAATAAGATGGGATGTGCCATTTATTATCTCCATAAATCCCAATGAGCTTGGTTTAAGTCCTAAGTGTAACCGTCATTTGCTTCTATCTTTCTATTTTGAATCACTGTTGCATCCGAACTCTATCCCTAGAAAGTGCCTTTCAGCTAAGTATCACTCTGATAAAACTGTTTCATTCTTTTCTGTGTCAAAGTTTCCCGCATTCTCACAAAGATACAGATATGTTTGAGACACTGTCACCACAAGAGGGACTTGGAATGTTTAAGTCAACATACAAATTGTTGAATAGAAAATCATATACTTTAGCACCTGCACAACCAAGGAAATCTTATCCAAGAACAAGGGTTCCTGAAGTAGGGTTATCTATCGACCCAGAATAGGTTAAGGACTATGCAGATGATATATATGACACACCCCCTTGAAAATAACACCAAGAGTCTTTGGGAGGGGGCACATCAAAGGTGCATTCTCCAGGCAAACAACGGGCAGTTCGAAACTTTTGGTATGAGGATATGGACCTCTCAATTGGCACAATTCCTGGTCCCAAATGTCCACCCTTGTCCTGAACTAATTGAATTATGTTCAGAGCTATTTCATGCACCATCAAATTCTATCCAACAACGCCCTTTCATGGTTCATATTATACCCAAGGCCATAAGGAACATGATGGCCCTACAGTATGATAGAATGGCCACATTTCCAACTATTGCCAAAATGCAAGGCACATGGACAAATATACATAACAAATTGAAATTCCTAAATTCAGAGATGAAGCTGGGAGAGGATAATACTCAGATGCCTACACTACCCACTGGGCGGGCACAATTTAACCAAAATGTCTAAGAGGCACTTTCATTGATAGCTTTCATTTTTGGGATGAAGGAAGACAACACAATCCATGACTAACAATTTGCAATCATTTTTAGAATGAAAACTATGGATAAATCGTAGGAATACTGGCTAGATATTTTGGAACAAATTGCTGCTGCCATGATTGACTAGCTCATAAATTTTAAGACAAAGTGAGTATTCAGGTATTCCTCTTTCCTGTTCCATTTGATTATGTATCAGAACTTTGGTCTTTTTGCAAAACATATGCATTTAAATATGTATGATCCAGATTTTGGTCATAATAAAACCATCCTTGTGTCTGCATGGACACATGTGTTATCTAAAATCTCTAACCCTTATGAGTTTTGGGAACATTTTGTGACCCCTTCTTTTTGCCAGCTAAACCCTGAGCCTGCAGAACATAGGATGACATTAAGTATAAGGGGTTTTATAGCCAATTGCCTAGTTCCATGTGACTACTTCTTTGGGGCACATAATACAATAATCAGAGTCCAAGGTTTCAGTGGGGAACCCATGCTATTGCCTAAGGTATTGACCCCTAGGGTCATATTCTTAGAGGTAACCTGACAAATATCTGTGGTTGATAATGACTTTGGCCACAAGAAAAGAAAGAAGAAGATGTATGATGTCCCATGGACTAGAAAAAACATGACACTTGAAGTTAGAAGTACAGAGAACCTCTTGTTAAGGAAGTTAGCCGCCCTTGGGTTCCTCATCATAGAGGATAAATGGAAATATGACCCAGATAGTTTTCTATCCTCCTGGATTATAAATAATAAGGTTTGTGCCAAGATGGTACATGAGGGTCAGCCATTCTAGGAGGATAGGAGGAATCCAAAAGAGGATAACCCAGATCTATATGTGGAATTAACTGATTTGCCCTATGAGGGACCTAGGCCATGGGAAACCTTCTATGTCAAGGAGAAGGAATATGACCCTAAGTTGAGAATGACTATTCATCTAAGGAAAGCATTAAAAGCCCAAGATTGGAGAGCAGAAAAGATTGAAGCCTATTGGAAATATAGGCAAGAAACTTTAGAGCTTACACATTCATTTGGAAATGTTGAAAAAGATGAAAGATGGGAATCAATCTAGGATGAGTGGCATCCCTCCCCAGTCTCAAGACTAGACACAAGTAGAATTCAGAGGAGACAGGGGAAGAAATAGAGTCAGCCCAAATTATGCAAGAAATGAGACAGTCTGTTTCTCCTACATCTTCATGGCCCCAATCCCTCAGCACCTTAGAAAAGAAAAAAGGTGTTGTGTCATCACCAATTCTAGGGACTCAAATAGCTTCGGCATTTGGGGTTCCAGAATTGTTCCTTTGTAACCACCAGTGGTGGTAAATATCGAAGAGGAAGAAGAAGAGGAAACAAGAGAGAGGCCTAAAAAACATAGGAGATTGTACCTGCAAGAGGAAGAGGAAGAAACAGAACCATAGTAGCAACAACTGCTAGTCACTTCTTCTGTCACTCAGACAAGTACTTCTTCTCCCTTCTCTCCTATATCTCTTTCTTCTACTATAGGAGTGGCAATCCCAAGTATCCAGGCATTCATAACCCCTGCGACTTCTGCTATGCTTACATCAACCCTTATCACAATTGCCAATACTCAGGTCATGTCCTCACAGGCCATTACATTGCCACTATTTTCCCCATCTATGCCTAAATGTACCCCTCCTCAAGTTTCTCCTAGCCAACAATTATCTGCTATTCCCTATGGCCTGCCTCAAGGCTACCCCTTTGCTGGAGGTTATATTGCATCCCCTCCTACATTCCAAGCTCAAGCAGACACAACAAAAAGGGCTAGAGAGACTAAGATGGACAAAAAGAGGAAAAAGGAAAACAAGAGCTCTGCTGTGGCACACATGAGATGACTTTATGACCCTATTCAACAATCATTGACAGTTACACATTTGTCTCCAAATGTAGTGAAACCAAATGAACAAATGCAGCCCCATGATTATGCTATGAATGTTGTAGCCATGCATATGTCTCTCTTCAGGCCATAGGACAGGGTTTAGCTACTAGATGAAACTACAACTGTTGTAGCAAAAGACTATTTAAAAGTGTCCAAGAAATTACAAAAAGCAAAAAATGATTTGGCCCAAGAGAAAGTGAATAGCAACAATCTTGCTGAGGAGATTCAATCTAAGAAAAATAAGATTGATAATCTGAACAAAAAGTTACAGAATACTATTTCTTTGTAGATACATCAGGCTATACAGGCCCAGATTGCTTCTCTTAAGTCTGAGCTAGCACAAGAAAAAGCTACAGTAACTATTTTGAGACAGGAGAAGGCCACTTTAGAAAAGAAGTATCAAGATAAATTACAAGAAGCCACACACTTGTAACATACGTTATTGAATGAGCAAAATGCCAATAGTATAGTTCAGGCACAACTCATGGCTGAGCAATAAAGAACAAAGCAGCAGACAATTGAGTTGGCTAGTAGGCCACAAAATGCTAGAGTTCTAAATTTGGTAAAAGAATTATATATTTCAGTATGGAAGAGATTATCCAGCTAAATCCATCTTTAACTTTACTATTAAATGCTCAGCAACTATGTGAGAAAGTAGAAACTTTGGTGTAGGCCAACTTGTCCAATATCGCATTGAGCGTTTCTAACTCTCAACTTTTATTGAAAACATTATATGACACAATACATGAGACATTATCAACAACAGTTATCAATGATAGAATGGTCGCTGTTAAGAAGGTCAATGAGGTTTTGAGTTGTAACGCTGTGCCCACAAATTGTCAGGAGCTCCTGGATACAGTGAAAGAAGGAGTGAAAAATATGAAGAAACATATAGAGGATTTGGTGAAACCGGGGCTTCCTTCACCGTTCCCAGATAGTAACATAGTGTTGATGATTGATGACATCAAGGCCTTTCTTTTGACTAAGCAAAATGATTAGACAATTTTCCAGTGTTTAAGTGATTCATCAATAGTAAAGGAAGTTGAAACTATGTTGATACCTATGGCCCAGCTAGAATTTCAATTAAAAGCTGTGGTACAAATTTTGCAAACTTTTTCTAATAAAGATATAATAAATCTTGATTTTGCATTTCAAGATTTGCAGAGTAGACAGGGGTTCTCAGATTCATAATGGTCTATATATCCGACAGCGTTGCAAAATTTATGATTCAAAGTTGTATTTTCAATACATATCTTTTTGTCAATTTTGAGTTCTTTCAGAGTAGGCTCAGAAGTCCTAAAAGTCACCAAGAACTGTAGAGTGTCAAAAACTCTACATTTTGTTTTATTATGTTTCTGTGTGGGTTGTAGTATGTTGCTGCATAGGTTTCAAATGTTTTGTGCAGAATTCGCTAAGTGTCAAAGCCACAGCAATGTTTTAAGTATTAAGTTGTATACGGAGTGCGCCACGGAGTAGCTAGCACCAGTACATGTTTCAGTGCTGCAGGTGTCACCATGTGTCACTTGCAGAGGCATGTCTCAAAGCTTCTACATTTTGTGCAGAGGGTGCCGTGTGACTTTTTAGTTTGCTACGGATGATGCCGCATGTTTTTTTCCGTATCATGTTGATGCCAATAAAGATGGTGGGCTACAGTAATGTTTCAAGTTTCAAGCTTGCAGAGAATGCCATGTGGTGGTTGTGGGGAAGGAGTTGCTTTATTTATGACTCTTGTAGCAAGAAACTTTTTGATTCACAATTATGTGCACATTGCACCAAGTGTCAGCTTCTGTGGGGACCTTTCCAAAGTTTTATTTGTTTCAGCAGTGCTGCAAAAGTTGCCATGTGTTAGCTAGCATGCTCGCGGGGGTCGTCATCTATCCCAATTTTCTCCCTTTGAGAGTAGTATGCACCAAGGTTGTGGGTCCCATCAATATTGTGTCTCATTTTATAAGTAAAGCAGGTTGCGACATATGTCATAAGAGGAGATCGCCCGAGTATAAAGACATAGGTTTTAAAGGCTCTACGGGAGAAGACACGTATCATGTTTTGAAGGCTATGGAATGCAACAAGTGTCATTTTCTGGTTATTTTTTGAAAAGACAAAGGAGTTTCTGAATTTGATGTGGATGCTGCCATCTGTCATATTTCTTTTCAGTTATAAGCATGCGGGTCTCGCCATGTGTTTGTGTCTCAAATGCAGGAGGTGTGCCACATAATATTTTGCCCCAGCCAATAAGCGTGCAAGAGGGATGGTCGTTGCAGTTTCAAAAGATCATAACCGCCAGGAACTTCCAGTAATCTTCAGTTTCGTTGGGCCATTGAGGATTCAGTTGTTACAGACAATCTTGGGTCAGATCTATGATTATAAATATGCAGTATTTGTATTAGATTGATATACATTTAGAGAATAGATTCATTGATCTTTGATAAGTTTTTAGTCAAAAATCTAATAGAGGAGTCAGGAACTTTGCTATGACTAGTTTATGTCATTTTGCCTTTATTTTGTTGTTTTTGATAAAAAAAGTTAATGTATCTGTGCCTTTTATGTTGCTAGAAGATTAATAAGAACTCTATTATGTGCCTTGGTTGATATCATCTATGTCATTTGCAAAGTGTCTAGTTGTAAGCCTTTGATAATATTCATTCTATCTATTTATGTTAATCATGCAGTATCTTCTCTTTAATGTAATTGTATCTTGAGAATAGCTTCATTGTGCTTGAATTGAAGGGATACGTTTTACTCAGGCACATTACCATAGTTAGATTTGCTTAATTATATCTGTAATCCTGTTAATTTCTTTCCCTTAACTCAAAACCCTTTTGACATAGAGAAGAGCCAGCTTCTTTAAAATCTAGAGGTCATTTCAAGTAGCAAGTTACACATTCTTGAAACTTCCCATGTTGGTGTTAGAACCTGCTCAATTTTATACATCAACAGTTTCACCAAAAAAACTTAGTCAAGTTGGTATGTCACTATCGATGAGAAATGGTCGATAGTTGAATAATTTTTTATTAGTTGGAATTCTTGATAAGGGATTCTATCTTGTTATTTTGTTTTTTTAGTGTTTTCGCAAGATAGAGAGGGGGATAGTACTGTGACCCCATTCTCATATCTTTTTAAATGCTAGAAACAATGTGAGTTACGTTATACACCTAAATAATATGTATATATATATTATTTATTTATTTATGAATGCTTTATAAGTTTTGATTCATACCATGTATTTGGTTTGAAACAATACATGCTAGTGATTTCAATTTATTGCAAAACACTTACTTGGTTGTGATTGGCTCAACTCCTTTAGATCCTTAACTAACTCAAAAATTTTGGAGGAGCTTTAAAGTCAGTTGTGGAGTGGTATGTCTGACCATTAACCGCTTGATCTGCATGTCTTTGGTGGATTTACAATAGGCTATGTTTGCAGAGAAATGTTGGGTGGTTATATCTAGTGAGTGGACACTATTGATCAAAGGGGTCGTTCACTGAAAAAGGACACACAATAGTCAATGATATAAAGGAGTCTATGAGCTCTTCAAATGTTCTGCATTTGTAGCTATTTAAAAACTCTTGAAAGAACACATAGCTTGGGGAATGAGGACGTATTTCTCAAAGAGATAACTAGAGAATGAGAAATTCAACCAGACATAGAAGAGTTATTAGGTACGAGAGCTATGGTCATTGTGTTTATAGTATTAGATATTTGTTTTATGATTTATCAAGCTAAATGCTTGAGCTGACCGTATTTGTATATTGATTTTTTATTAATGAACATGATTAGTGGTATATAGATCTTCTTCTTTGATCATATCTATTTGATATTCTTTACTACATCTTGGTATTAGTTTTCCTTGAGTTTGATATGTATTATGTGCCTCTATGTTTATTAGAGGCCGATATAGATGTTACCAAATTGTGCTTGGCAGCCCAATTAGGTTAGGTTGTAAGAGTCATTTTATAATGCTTTCAAGAAGCAAGTGACTTCAAATGGAGCAGGACAGAAGAGAATATCATATCAAAATAGTCAAGAGAGAGGCTTCAGCCTCTACATTTTATCTAACAAGTTTGCTCACCGTGCAGATAAAGTACTTGAAGACCATTCATCTATGCCCTTTTTATTCAAAATATAAAGGCTTACATATAATATGCAGGGTCACATTACCCTTGGAATTCATAAAGAGCTATGGAAGGTGATTTTTTTTTTTTTAAAGTAATTTTTTTGGCAGGTTCATAACTCTTCACTACTTTATCTGAATTCAAAGTTTTTGTAGTTGTTAGAAAGATAAACCAATTATCTAGTTTGAGTTGTGGGTTGCTAAGGCTAACACCAACACTTTCTCATGGTGGTTTGCCCTGATTCTACTCCAAAGGCCTCTGAAAATGCAATTTACTAAGTTGTAGAAAATATTAAAAAAAATTATATTTTTGATATTTTCCCAAAAATACCATTCTGGACTTGATCATAAGTCTTTCAAGGTACACAAAAATAGGAGAGGAGTCGAACTGAAGTGCAGGGTCATGCAGGGAGAGATATTTGGAGTTCTATTTTTCACATGACTATTTTTGGCGATTTCTTGGTCAAGGACTTTGAGACTTGGAGTTTCGAGCTATTTTTGTTCATCTTGGAGGAGTTTTTGGGCCTAAATTTTAGGCTTTTCACTTGTGCTCACCCATCAACTTGGAGTTACTTTTTCAAACTCATTCATGGATAATTCTGAGCTCAGTTGAGATGGAGTTCACTATCCATTCACTTTTTGGGGACAATTTTTGTATTATATGAAAAAAGGCTTATGCTTTTTTTTGGAGTTATTGCTTTTTTACCTTTGCATATTGTAGAGAAGAGATTGTTTTGTAACTCAACCATTTTTACAATTTTTAGTAGCAGTAGTTCATTTTTTTTAGTAGTTTATTGTTATTTTGCAGAGATTCCTTCCATTTTCTAATACAATCAGGGGTTCTTCTATCAAATTTTTTGTCTTATTATTTTGTGAGTGATTTGATAGGAATCTTCTGTGTTTTTCTTCAAAACATCTGAATTCATTGTCTCATTTATTAGATGCAAGTTTACAAATTTTAGTTTATTACAAGTTACAACTTGTGCAAGATTATTCATGCCTTTCTATGAAATACTTATCTGGTGAATCTGATCAATTTGGATTGTAAGAATGTTTTTTTGAGTTATATTGCAGTTTTAAATCAAAATATTGGTGCATCACCCCCTTTAGATAGATTTTCTGTTTAGTTTTTAGTTTATGCAAGTTTTCTTCTATCTTTTTCCTACATCAATTTATAGATCTAAAGGGAATTTAAAGGGAGCCAACTCTTCTCAAGGTTCATTCTTGAAAACTCACAATCTAAGAATGTTCCCATGTTGCATGGGATTGCCAAGCTTGTAAAGGCTTAGCATTCACAGCGCAATCCTTTGTGACAACAATATAAACCTCTATGTGTTTATTATGAGGCCAGTTTATAAGCCTCTATGATCATTATGAGGTCAATTTATAAGCCTTTATGTTCATTATGAGGTAGACATGGGTTATAAGCCTCTGTTGTTACTATGTGACCTATATATCTATTATAAACCTTGTGTTTATTATGTGAATGTTAAGTAATATAAACCTTTGTGTTATCATGTAGCTGATATGTAATACAAAATGTTGAGATCATTATGTGGCCACCTTATAATATGAATCTCTGTGATCATTTTGTGGCCAATATGTAATGTAATTCTCTATGATCATTATGTGGCCAACCTATAATATATACATTCTTAATCATTATGCAGCCAATATTCAACATAAATCTTTGTGATCATTATATGGCTGATATATAATACAAACCCTTGTGTTTATCATGTGGTCGATAAGTATTACAAACATTCATGTTTGTTATAAGATCAATATCTTTTTCAAACTTCTATGTTTTTTAGGTGAGCTGGCAAGTTAAGTAAACTTTTGAGATTGATTTAAGGCTAAACGATCTCCTATTTTTGGAGAATCCTCATGGCATATGTATAAGTCACACCTTTTTCATTTATTTGTATATATTTAGAGAAACAAGAGCTATTGTTGTTTAACCTGTACTTAATCAGTATGGTAATATTTACATCATGTAATTTTGACATGGTAGTGTGAAGGCCAAGTAGATGGATGAGATGTTATCTCTGCATAAGGATAAATAATGCTGAGTTATATAGGAATGAAATCCTTTAGCAACTTCTAGTTGTTTATATATATCATGTCGAGATGTAACTCTATGTAGAAAAAGCTTACTGTGATCATTGAAGATGATTTGCACAAGTTAAAAACTTAATCTTTTTAGAGAGTCGGTAGACTTGAAAAAGACCAAGAGATCATTTATGCTATGTTTGTAGAATCAAATAATTTCAGTTATAAAATTTAAGTTAGTCAAGAGATAATTATGGAAATATAGTATTTTATATCAAGAGGTTACACCTCACCGCTATATTCTTATCTGTTATAAGTTACATGAATTCTAACACCTTAATAGTCGAGAGAAGAATAGAGGTTTTTTTATCAAGATATATTGTTATAACCCTTTACTTTTGAGAAAGCAAGAGTATTTGAGATATGAGTGTCGAATGGGGAAGTTAAACCCTATAATTTAACCCAAGAAGGCTTGGGATGCTTAAACTTTCTAGTGGGTTATGACTTTATTAAGTTCAACGTATTTTTATGGTCAACAGTAAATAGTTAGGAACCATTGATCTAGATAGTACAAATTAGAAAAGAGTCTACATATAGTACTTTGATAAATTTATATGATTTTCTTGTTAAGTGTCAAAAGATGATTTATAACACTAAAGTGTTTAAATTGTTTTGAGTCAGAGAGTAGATTGACAAGAGATCATAGACCCTAGAATTTGTAAGTATGTAAGAGGGACTCTTTGAAAGGTTAAAATTACCTAAACCTATATATTGCATGTATATCCTAGTTTGAGGATAAAATTCTAAGTTAGATTGATTGAAATTCAAATTGATCAAGATAGATTATGTCAAGAGATACTAGTCAAATAAGTCAAACTATAGGATCAAATAGTTTCTAAGTCAAGTTAGAGGCATGTGAACTTATGACTAAATTTATTACAAACTTTTATCTATCTAGAAAGTTTGGCCAAAGTGATACATTTGTCTCTACATGGATTAGTCGGTTCACAGTGTCTAGATGGTGTAACTTGTCAGTAGGATCATACTTAGCTAGAAGATTGTCTAGAGTTGTATGGTCAATTGTGTTATGCAAGAAACAACACTAGGGCTCAGATGGAAAACCTATTGGTTCCTTATTTCTATACTCTTTGTGAAGGGTAGGGCCACATCTAGGAAGGAAGGTGTGTGGGGGACTGCCAATTTGTTGTTGGAGGTAAAAAAAACTTGGATGATGCTCTCCATCTATAGAATAAGACTCACTAAGACTTGAGTGACAGATATCAAGACTCTTGATGAATTAATTTTCAAGTAAAGTTGTAAAATTATTCTTATTGCCAAGTGCAATATTTATATTGTAAATATAAAGTGAAATGTTTCTCACTATGATTTATCTTTGAATATATTGAATTTCAATGTTGAAAAATATTCAAACAAGATATGTATTTATTTCCTTGTAATTATGCAAATGAAAAAAAAATCATTTCATGTTTACCATGTTCATTTACTTTCCAAGTAATTGTTGTGTAATTCTGAGTAATATGATAAGGCATGTTACATATGGTATCAAAGCAAACTATGTTCAACACATGGACCTAGGAGATCACTACGAGAAAATGTGTCAACATTTAGCAGATTAGCTAATGCTTGAAATTGTTTTTATGCTAGAGCGACATGGAGAAGAATGAAGAAAATTGCTGGAAAGTTTATTCCTTGGCATTTAACCAAACTAGAGATTATGAAAGAACCTACCAAAGAAGTTAAACTGAAAGAGCACATTGTTTATGCTAAGGGTACCTGGCTGGAGGATGCTAAGACTTTGGCTAATGCTCTTAAGTGTATATGGATAGAAAGGAAACAATGAAACAAACTGGCCAAGAATTCTATTGTCCCTGCTTTTGTAGTTAAACCAAGTAAACCCTCTTCTAAACACGAAATGCCATTTGGGTGTGGTTGTGATGCCCTATTTTAGAAAACTAGGTGATGGAAGAGTTCTTGCGTGTAGATCTGCCCACTAAGTTTGTTTTATTGGATTCTAATAGGGAAGAAGAACCTGAGGAATATCCTTTAACTGATAATAACATGTAGTCTTGTTGTGTTATCTATTTTAATTAGCAATCTATTTATACCCAACATAAATTGTAATAAAGATGAGATTCTTTTTGCACAAATTTTAGTTTTGTGAATGAATTTTGAATTAATTAGATGCATTATTTATGAATTATAATTTATAATATGATATGAATATCAAGTGTGATATATAATATCATCATGGTTCAAACTTGGACAAATCTTGAAGATAGTCAAGGGGAGTCGAATCCTTCTAAAAAGCTAATGGCTAAGCTACATCAAATATTGACCATGCTAAAATGAAACCAAGGAAAGGTTTGGTAACCTGGAGTAGGAAGTGAGGGGTCAGGATAGATCTAAAGGAGAAAATGAGGACTCACATCAAGGAGATGAAGAAAATGTCCATGAAACTAGTATTCATAGTTATCAAAGGGAAAATGTTGATAGGACTAAGTCTCAAAATGAGAATAGAAGTAGACTTGCCTCTGAGCTATCAAGAGATATCAAGAATGTCATGCCAACCAATTTTGATGAAACAAAAAGTGGTGATGCTATAGAAGGTTGGCTGATAGAGACAAAAAGATATTTCAAGATCTAAAATTACTCTAAGATAGACAAGGTAGTATGGGGTGCCTTTCAATTGGAAGAAGAAGCATCCATGTGGTGGATGAACAAGAAAATGGAACTGGGGTTAAGTTCTTTGAGCTAAACCTGAGATCAGTTTGTGGTATTATTTTGCTAGAGATAGTTATTGCAAATTTTCTTCAACCAAAAGCTAATAGATTTTCAAAATCTGTGGCAAGGGGATATGTCAGTGGTTGAATGTTGGGAAAAATTCACTTGTCTCCTAAAGTATGTTCCTCAATATAAAAAATGTGAAAGGTTCAAAATCAGGAAATTTATTATGGGTCTGAATTCCTAGATAGGTGGAGAAGTATATGTGCATGGTCCTACCACTATGGACCAAGTTTTAGGGAAGGCAATCAGGCAAGA